>SMGT01016483.1:202774-281001 GCA_004794575.1 Lanistes nyassanus | reverse complement strand
GTGGGAACTGTCCGTGGTCAATAGGTGAAGGCGATGAATGGCTGTTCAGACACCCAGACACACAGATGCGAGCACACAGAAGTAGTATGCACACGTAGGTCCACGGATGCACACTCTCATGTTGGCAGCACACAGGGCCTTTGTTCACGGTGTTTGGGGGGAGGGAGGAAACTTTCCATGGTCAATAGGTGAAGGCGATAAAGGGATGGTCAGTGGGTTATAAAAGAGCAGGAGGTCGGAGATGGAGGAGGAGTTTAGGTAGGGATGCGAGGGACAGGACAATAGGAGAGACGGGAAGGGGATAGGGTGGGTATAGGGAGGGGATAGGGACTGCACCGGTTCTCGTCCGATCACAGAACATCGGGCCCGGTTAGTATTTGGATTGGTGAGCGCCCCACCTACAGATTAAATGGAACCCAGAGACATTCCTAGTCCTTGGCGTTATATTCTCTCTGAACCTTGAAGACATTGCAACTGGAAGGAATGGAAAGCTAGGGATCTTACTCCAATCGGAAGAAAGGTCATCTTCAAATCGCTCATACTCTCCTTATTTACTTATCTATTTATCACAATTCCATGTCCTGGTAAAATTACATTAGAGAGAATCAGCAAGATTGATTTTGACTTAATTTGCGAGAACAAAAGATACAAAGTTAACAAAAAAACCCCACTGCGGTAATGACATATTCTGGGGGGGGGGAGCCTTAAAAATAAACTAAGGTTAAACAATTTAGTAACATACAAACAAACATTGTGTTTAACAAAGATTTTTTGAACTACCTAGCTATCGATTCCAGCAATAATAATTCTAAAAAATTTGTAAGAGATGATGTTAAATTATAACATTTGTTGTAGGTATATGTACATCGACTTTCTTGTAGAACTCACCTGGCTACCAGCGTCTTGTAATTGTCACGGGTCATGTGACTGTCAGGCCCAGACACAGCCACACGTCGCTGCCACCAGTCCCCGAGTTCCCTCAGCAAGTCACTACTGACGTCCCATGGCGTCTTGGGGTCAGACAACTGATCAGAGCACACACACAGACCGGGGATGCCCGCGGGATCTGTTGTACCCAAACACCGACAGAGATCCTGTTTGAGAAACATTAAGCCACATATTATGACAGAAGATCCCTCAAAATTTGAAAACTAAACTGAACTGAAAAAAATCCTAATCCATCCACTTAGCCCAATTCTCAAGGTACATGTATACAATATAATGAAAATGTAAATAAAAGATTAATAAGCAAGCACACACACCCTTTACACTATATACTAAGAATAAAAAAACGCAAAAAGAAGTTGCTAAGTTTAAGGTTTTTTTTTTAAAATTCCGTTTAAACGGTTTAAATCGATCCATTCTCGAGAAATTCCGTATAGTGAGTCTCTGCACAATGTGTGTTCTCACTGTCCCAAAGTCCACAGTCAGTAACGGGTGTGTCCTTCACTGGCGTCGAGAACGGTCTGGCACCTGGCGCGCATGGAGCGTACCACACGGTTCACCACCACCACCACATGTTTCCGCAGATCTGCCTGAGGGCCGACTCCTGCTGGCCAGCTGTTGTCGGTTTTGGATGGACAGCGTTCAGCTCTCTCTACCGATAGTCCCATAGATGCTCGACTGGTTTGAGGTCTGGGCTCATGGAGGGTGAAGGCATCACCTGAATGTTGTTCTGCTGCAGGAAGGCCCTGTTGAGCCTTGCCGTGTTGTGGGCGGGCACTGTCATGCTGGAAGGTGAGGTTGCTGTGTGTGTGCGGCCAGTGTCATGCTGGAAGGTGAGGCTGACGTGCTGCTGGATGTATCGTGGATTAAGGATCGCAGCCAAAAGTATGAGATGGATCAAACACATTGTAATCAGGCGATATTCGATCGTATGCAATAGACCTGGTTCTTTCTCTCACTTTCAAATTGTAAAATACTGGCGATTCCTTCATTCATTGTCCTCCGTTATACTTCAATATAGGAAACAAGCAAGTCGGATATTGCGGATCAACCAATCATCAATGTATCCAACACATACAACAAGAAAGTTGGGGTTTTCAGTCCAAGCAAACATCAATGCATCAAACAGAAGAAGGTGAGGGAAATGTAACAAGCTCAAGAGGGTTAGCTAGATCTGGTAGGCTTCATTCCTTCTACACCACATTGGAGAATAAATACAGGTAACCTCGGGTCTTCACCACATAAAGGTCCAGACCAGACCTTTAAGCGAATGTTTCGAACTGCAAGACAAAACCAGTTTTTGTCGCATGGCTAACAAGACTGGACACGACTTCCCTTTAGTCGTTAATTTTCTTAAGTTTATAGTCCAAGGCTTTTTCCTTTGCGGCGAGCTTTTTGAGATCGTTTCTCAGCGTACATGCTGACGGTCATGTGACAGTGACAGATGCAACAGCAACAGTTCTGTCGTTTTTTCCGTAGACACCGATAGTATGAATCAAACAGATTGGTGGGATCTGGCGCGAAATCACAATCGAAATCGTCCGATGTTGTGCAATGTAGGTGTCGCTTTGCAGTTGTCATTGTGGTAAAAAGCATAAGATCCACAGCGCAGGAAAATATTCCAGGGTCGGCTTAGTGCAAACAGAATTGGCGGGAAAGTAAGATTGAGGTCACGTACGCAGACATGTCCGTTAATTGTACAAAGAAGGCGAATCCTAAATATTATAATCCGATAAAGACATGTTTGTTTGTTGATTGAAAGTGAGAAAGTTTCATTAACCCAATCGCGACGTGTGCGGACAATGATCCGCACAGCATAAGGTCGCGCTTACTAGCGAATGCGGAAAAAAATTCGCACAACTTTGAAAATTTATTTACGGGGCATCGCTAATCGTCTAAGGTAAAGAACTCCTACATTAGAAAGCTTATTCATTTCTCCACGAGTTGCTTCCCTTATACTGTGTTTAAACCGACAATGAGAACGCTTTTCGGTAAATAAATCGAACCGGGTTTGTCATGTGGTCTGTCACTTGAGAAATGCTAGATTTACTCTTCAAATTACATGCTAAAGCAGAAAATGACATTGTTTCTCAAATTTACTGTGATAAATTGGATGAAGACAAGAGTATTTGTGCCTGAAAGACCCAAGAAAGTGATTACGAAGAGAAAAACGTGCGAGCACGTTGTAAACATTGTCGTGACACTCACACTGTGTACAAGGGATGGCGAGGACTTTTTGATTTCTTCAACTTCAGTTGTGTTTCCATCAAAGGATTTACAAAATTATGGAACTAGGTCCAAGATACACGGTAAGAAATGAGTTTTCTTTTATTATTGTAGTTAAATAGCTAGTAATAATAATGTTTTTATTGTTTTGGGGGATTTTTTTATGAATTTTCGAAAAAAGGCTAAAAATGCCCCGTCACCCGAGGACACTACTCTAGGTAGGATTCTACGCCGCTATTGAGTTAAACTAGAGTTTGCAGTGAAAGATTGAGTCGATCACTGTTGTTGGAATGTGAGTGAATGAAATGTTGAAACACTGTATTGACGGTGCTTAAGTGACACATCATGTAGCCATGTTTCTTGTCAGGAAAGCACGACAGCACGACGTGAGGCCTCAGCACCTGGTCCACATAGTCATGTGCTGTCACACCGTTTACACGTCCAGCGCCGATGTTCTGGAAGACGACGGGACCCAAGAGCCCGTTGAGACCAATTTTAACCCAAATCGTGATGTTGGGGCCTCCCCAACAGTCGTGCTGCAGAATGTTGTTGGCGTACCTGTCGTTCCGCCTCCTCCATACTCTGATGCTGCCGTCCGCGTGGCTGATGCAAAAGCTGTTCTACTTTTGATGCTGCTTTTGCTTACGCTGAACGAGCGAAAGCCACTGTCCGACTTTAGCGCCAGAAGGAACTTTTTTTTTCCAGCCAGGCACGTCATTATGAAAGGCTACACTCAACAGACAATGCGACCTCATGCCAACCTAATTTTTCTTGCTATCATTGTACAGGAACTCATGAATTTGACTACTCCTTGCCCTTGCGTCATTTTGCGTTCTTATAGTATTGAATGTATTTTGATATATTTTCTGACTTGCAGGCAGTTTATAGATCTCAAGGATACAGGCAGTTTAAAGTGATGGTAAACTCTCCATGGCAACTTTGTATGCCTAAAAAGAATCATATCTCAGGAATCGCGTAGCACTAGTCATTTTACCAGAAGATCGACCGATCAGTCACTATTTTAATCGAAAGTTCTGCATTGAAGAGATGACCTAAAAAACCAGAACAGCCGAATCTAGGCTCATGACGTCACCAGGGGAACAACAAAGACGGCATGCGAAGGTCATACGAAACCTCGCACAGCCACGAACAGCCACGAACAGCCACCGAAAGTCATGATTTTAGGTCTAAATAAAAGGTTTTAAAGGTATATCCAGCATCAGAATGCACTTTATGACTTATTTGATGTATAATATGCCAAAAATCGACACGAGTACGTATATGTCAATATGTCAACATGTCAATATTTCTAACTCTCAAAGCAAATGTTAGCACTTACTAGAATTCGAACACGTTGTAACAGATATGTTCCTTTCTGTACCCACAGACACATGTGAAGTATTTCTACTCGTCGCTGTCTTTTGGCTGAGTGGGACAAGAGAGCTTCTACTGGATGACTATAAATTGTAATGGATGTGTTTTTTTTTTGTCCCATGACCCGACGGTGCGTAAGAGATGGGATAATTAATGGGATAATTGTCACCTTCAGTCTATTTAGCACTCCACAAGGTAAGAGTCACTCTGGCAAGTTACCTGCGTAAATTAAGTTACCATTACAATGGGCCGTGAGGGAAAGAGGATTTATAGTAGTTAGAATATCACAGATGTTTAAAAGGAAATAGAACTTCACTTGTTTATGGAACCGAAGTACCAGCTAGAAACATCCGTCCTGTAATTGAACAGTGACGTTAAACTGAAATTTGAAAAGTTTGGAAGATGCCTTGATGAACTGGAAAGACATTCTTAAACGGTCGAGAACTATAACTTTGTCAACAAGAGAAAGCTCCTGCCAACATTGAGTGGAAGAAGTGTCAGAAGGTCTCTGTGCCCGAAGGATCTTCCGCGTGGGCCGTACGGACTGTAACAACGGGAACCCCACCAGCATGTGTATTATGTTTGTATAATCACGACAGAGTGGAAAATTGTCACGCATTTCAGCTAAGTCACAACCTTTAATTCACTTTTATATTTTGCTAACTTTTTAATTTTTGGCTGTACAATATTGTCTCTGGACGAATAACATTATTTTGATTTATTGGCAACACACCTTTGTTCCCTATAGGCAACAGATATGTGCTTATAACATTTAACAATTGTATACTATTCAACACATTTAGAAAATTTCGGTTCAGAGTGTGTCTTTCCTCGACTGACAAAATATTCACATTAAACGTTACTGACTTGCTTCATGACGATATTGTTTCAATAACGCCATGTTATTTTACAATTTGGATTTTATTTTGATTTTGTAATTCTAACTGGTAGATACCCAAACAATGCACTATAATCATTATTAGAGTCTAATTTTGGAAACATTCTGAGAGCTACCAGTGCTTGAAAGAAAAGTATTCAAATGTCACTTAGTTGTTGATATGACTTTGAACAGCACACAATTGTGTCTTATCCAAGTGAATATCGGATCATCAAGGTTGCCTTTCGAATGCATATGATCACGCGTGTACGTAGTAAATGTTTATTTTTAGTAAGTAAATAAGATTTGCGATACACGTTCCATCGCCCCTGAAGCATTTGTAGGCTAAAGCTGCTAAGGGTATAGTAAAGGCAACAGATATGTGCTTATAACCTTTAAGCTATTCAATATATTTTGAAAATTTCGGTTTAGAGTGTATCTTTTTTCCGACAGAAAAAATATTCACAAACAAATGTTACAGACTTGCTTCATATCGCTGATGTTTCGGTAACGCCATGTTATTTTACGATTTGGATTTTAGTATGATTTTGTAGTTCTAACTGGTAGATACCCGAACAATGCACTATAATCATTATTAGAACCCAATTTTCCAAACATTCTGAGAGCTACCAGTGCATGAGAGAATATACAACATATGGTAAAGATAGCGTTGTCTTTCAGTATTCAAATGTCACGTAGTTGTTGACTTTATGTTGAACAATTGTTAGTTTTGTTTACATTGATAAGATGCTTAACTATGTGCTTAAACATATAATTAAATAGCAATCACCCGGAATGTTTACCTGCATGAGCTGAGGGTCACCAGAGATGGCCTGTTGTACCTGACGAGCTGTGAGGTTAGGGACCACGATCGTCTTAGTGATGCGCAGACCGGGAGTGACGTCAGACACCAGATGTGACAGCATGGCGTCTGCCTTGTCCAGTTGTAACACGGCGTCTGTCAGTTTGCTTCTGATGTTCTTGTCTATATCTTGCTGTGACATATTAATTTTACCCACATTATCACCGAAAGCATTCATCTCGCAGACTACAATGCCGTACTGTCTGTGAATGAGCAGCACATCAAAGTCTCCCTGTTTGTGTTTAGACAAAGCAGTAGGTAAACTGTCGGCTACAGGTAGCTGAGCAGCCACAGCCGCGTAACAAGGTTCCCCCAGGTAATGTCCGAACTGAAGCTGGCTCAGTCCAACCAAAACTTCTCTGTTCTCTTCAGACATTTTCTGCAGACAGAAGTGAAACCGCTGCATAGCCGCATCATCTCTGACGTCACTGGCCTGAACATTAGGTGGCTGAGCAGGTTGATTCATTGCCACTTGGTTGTACTGAGCGGCTTGTCCAGGTGCTGACTGACCAACTTTAAGAAGGACCTGAACGTCCAGACCAGCAGCCGACTGTCTTGTCATCGGCACGCGGTTGAAGTAGACAGGAGGCAGGAAGTAGGGGCGTGAGTCGAGATCAGGAAACGCGGCCTCAGCCCACTGTCGCCAGAATGTCTGGGCTTGTGCTGAGATGGTCTCCTATGATCATAGAAGCATAACATTAGATAATGATTAGATATTACAAAGTAAAGCATGACCACAAGGGACGACGAAACACACGCAATTATATATAATTGCAATAAAGACGACGATTGGCAAGGAAATTCGGTAGATTCTAGATTTTGAAAGCGTTATAGTGTGTTTGCGGGTGGGACTGTTATAGTCACAAAACACTGCTACGTGTTTGTCAAATACTGATAGTGTTATATTTCTACAGAGACTATTTCAGATTATACCACACTCTACGTGTTTGTCAAATACTGATAGTGTTATATTTCTATAGAGACTATTTCAGATTATACCACACTCTACGTGTTTGTAAAATACCGATAGTGTTATATTTCTACACAGACTATATCAGACTATACCACACTCTTCTTGTTTGACGGATGATTGTTACTTTCATTCGTACAGTTTGACTTTAATACTCTGGATAGCTACTGCTGAACTCACTTCTGTTTAAGTTAACGTTACAACTGATCGCAAAAACTATGGCTCGGGCTTATTATTCTACAATTTTTACTGGCATTATGTGATCTATTGTACAAAATTTATACTGATACCATTACATCTACTCATTATCGATATTGTTTATTTTCCCTTTTTTATGACATGACTAAAACATCAACTTGCCTTTCCTATTGGATTATAGTATTAGGATTACCTACCTGTATTTACTATTTATAGTTATGCCCATTTTGTCAGATTTGTAAGGGAAAGAGAAAGCAGCGCGGGTAAGGGGGCGTCGGTGGGCGAGAGAGAGAGAGAGAGAGAGAGAGAACTGACCCCCCCTCCTTTCCCTAATCCTCTCACCCCTCCGTCTCTCTCTTACTTTCTCACCTCCCTCCCACTCTCTCTCGCACACCGACGCCCCCTTACCCGCGCTGCTTTCTCTTTTTCTCTACCCCCGCCCACTCTCCACCCCACCCTTCTCTACCCTTTTCCTACCCACCTTGCGATTGGCTGCCCCTTTTTTAACCCTTCTTACTCACTGTCCCTGGGTCATCTCCTGCTATGGAGCCCACGCGCCACATCCTTTGCAGCTAAGTCTTTTTCCTTTTCGTTTTTTCGTCGTTTTTGTGTCGTCCTGATGAAGGGGTAGTGCCCCGAAACATGTAGATTGTCTTCTTCTTTGTCCCTTTCTAGCTTGGTACAGTTCCCTTGTTTTACATTTAATTTGGGCTTATCCTCCAAGCGGCAGTAACTTGTTTTTCTTTTATATTTTAGTTATGCCCTTTTTTGTCAGATTTGTTTCTGTTATACTGGCACTTCAAACATTAATATCAACTTTATGTTGCAACTGCGTGTTCACCCAGCAGTTGATACCGAAGGTTACACTGTTTACACAACAAGCTGTTCATTGGAGACAGTGGGTAAGGGTGATGTGATGACAACAAACACCTGTTACGACAGAAGCTGTGCATTTCACGCTGGGTTAAGGTGACAGTGTCCTTGTCTTTGTCACGACGAGCCGTACCTTAACTTACTGGAGTCGACTTCTCCAGAATTAGAGAACAACTTTTATGGTGATCTCGTAAATGTAGATTTAATTGAGCAATCGTCACCAAAACCTTTACTGCTTCAGGTCAATGGTTTCTACACCAAAGGGTGACGACTCTATGAAATAATGTGAATAACTAGAGAAATCTACCGAGGGAAAAGATTCTCATACTCTGACAAGCTCGCTCAGTCTCTCACAGGCAAAACACTTCTGGCTCAAGAGACCCCACACTCGTAAAAGACACAACTGCAGCGAACCGTTATTCAACTTATATTTCATGCACTTACTGACTCGACAACATGAAATATATCTACAGATTATTTACAGAGAATCACCGTGCTCGTGTCTAGGGTAAGACGCTGCCTGATTACGTCATACCACGAGGAATCATACAATGAAAATAAACAAACTAAATCCAGAGGAGAAATCAAACTGCAACACAACCTATGATCCTGCTCGAATCACAGATACAATAAGTGACCGACACAGAGCACCTACTTTTGTCACTACAGAAACAACTGCTTTACCGCAATACACAGCTCTGAAGCTGTACAACTATCCAACAATGAAACTGCGACACCGCAACGACCAGCACTTCCCTCTAACTCCTCTTGGCGTTCGCCCGGCCACTAGCTTATGACGTCTCCTTTCTCCCGCAGGATAAAACCACCTATCTTAACCCGAGTCCCAGACTCTAAGATAGTTATTTATGGCAGAGCAGTCCTAACTTATAAGGCACAGTAGCAGCCACTTACTCGTCACTCCTAGACTTGTCGGCGAAATACATCCCAGTGTATTTAGCGTGAATACTAGCTGCTGCTTACTCTTCCAACGTCCTGGCTAAGATGGCGAGGGGCAGAGGTACGTGGGTCTACACGTGTCCGCTTCTCTGGGTCCTCCTACATTATCTCTCTCCCTGCTCTCTGTATCTGAATCTGGGTGTCCTCTCCCACGCTTTCCCCTTTCACGGGTACCACCTTAAACTCGATTAAACCAGCTGTGACCAGTCTAGGCCACGCTATGCCGTATCGTCCGCCTACCAGGTGTGAAGAGAGGGAAGTGGCAACAGGCTTACCTAGGAGTGACATGTGACATTCTTACCTGTTGCAAAGCAGACGGAGGTTGACCAGACATGGCTGACAGTGAATGTTACTCTGACCTCAACAAGACAGTGTCTGTCAGAAACAGAACCTACTGCCTGAACGTTGAAGTAGTCTGTCGTCCAATGAAGGCTGGAGTGAGGGCTACACACGTCGTCAGTGTCCGCTGTAGTAAGACTGTGAGTTGGCGTTGCCTCTCTAGACTAAACCCTAGGACTAAGAGGGAGGAGAACAAAATACTAGATTGTAAATTGTGTTGCTAACAATTAAGATGTTAGAGCTCGATGCGTTTCGATTCACAAACATGATACAACAAATTCATTTTCTTTCTAGCGGAAAATACACTCTTTCGCTCTCACACACACAAAGTTTGTTGTTGGACACATGTAGGGTTTGACGGACAAGAGACTAGCAATATAGTTTCATCTCGCCTGCAGTGAACTGGAACAATCTGACTAGATCAAAAACTTTACTGCTCGCAAAACGTTTAACTTCATTATTTCAAGTGCATCCAACAGGCAAACATTCCCTTATTCAATACAAGCATTTACAATTTGTATTGTTTGCACAGTCGAAGCAAATACAAGCGTACGTGACTTGTATCTTGCTTTCCCGCCAACTCTGGGCAGCAACTGTTAGTCGATGGACGTGGGTCCAACAACACTTCCTGGACCAGGGGATAATCAAGGTATCGCATCATCTGGTAACTATAACCGTGTTCACGGTAAGAAGAACTCTGTCTCGGACCTGAGCCTTGTGTGACGAATGTCCTTTATCGTTTGAAACCAGAGACATGATCGTGACCAGCAGTGGACTCTTCACTTTTAATCGTGTATAATCGTTTCTTTTCATGTCTAAACCACTTTGTATAGTTCTTTCCATTGTGCGAAATCACCGCGAGTTGGAAGCACTGTCTGTCGTGGTAATCTCTCTGTCGTGTCTAGGGGTATGGCGCTTATGTGTTTCACTAGTCTGCTCGTTAACTAGAGTTACAACAACATAAAATGTGTCAAGAAGGGGGAAACTAACACTTCGATCCCTGCTCAATTTCATCAATTTCCAATCGGCTCAAGCCCCCACCCCCTTGCTTGTCATGTGCACAACTTAATAAAAGAGGGCAGGGATTATACACTATTCTATTTATTTACAGTTACACACATAGAATTTTTCACTACACAATGAATGTTGCTCCAATATACATCTACTGACATATGTAGAATTCGCACTCTCATATATTCATCCCAGCGACGCTATACATATCTACACGCACACGTTATTTACCGGGTTATGAATTGTATCGTACCGATAATTCACTTCGGTGAACACAAGGAAAGCCGTATCCTTTCCGTACTCAAACCATTTAGAAAATGACGTCAGGCCGACGTCTGAACAAACATTAAGATCGACCGACGATCACAATGGATAACCGTAAGTATTCTTCAATCAACTAGTCCCGTTGGACAACAAATCAACAAGTGTTATCTATACTTCCTCCTAAGCTTGTTCAATACAACCATCTTTGATTTACTATCGTGTTTTACTTTCCTACACTGTACGTAAACTCACTTTCACGATGCTGGATATGAATACCGCAGACGCCACGTCTCTCAGCTCCACAGTCTCACCACCGGTCCGAAATGCCTGAGTTCCTTTCCTGACTCCTAAGAGTCACCCCTGTTGCAGAAGTCTGCTGGTTTTCTGTCCACGCCGCGGATAATGGTTGTACTGTTCTGTAAAACTTTCTTCATTCGGCATTCAACATTTTCGGTCGGTTGCCTATATAGCCCTGAGCTCGGACTTGCAAGAAACCCCTACCCTTTCTGGTGGGGGGGGGGGCTGTGGCCCGGAGGGTGGTTCGCCCCCACCTCGCAGTCGACCCCCTCTCAGGGTGACGGGTCAACCGGTGGACGGGGTGCGGGTTCCCCTCGCTCTCAGCCGGCTACCTTCCCCGCTCCACTGCGCGTTCTCCAGGCTGGCTGTTTTGGCGAGCCAGTCGGGTCGACCGTAACAATTTGCTCTACCTCCTGATTGGGTAGGCAACGAGACGCCAGAAAAATCATAACACTGTTCCTCGAAAAGTCCACCATCACCACCACCACCTGTGAATCGCCATCTGATCTCTGGAGATCTGATTTAGAGGGAGACCCATTCGAGTGATCCGCGGTGACCAGTGAACACGTGGTTGAGACAGCAAACCTACTGATCCAGCGCTCTGCTAACTTGTTAACTGCTAAACCAAACTCTCAAATGGGGAAATTTAAAAACGTTTTGCTAACACTTTCGATAGCATCTAACCAGACAGATTATCAAATTTAAAAGTCTAGTCTAACTGGGGGAAAGGAAGGCTTCCTAACATAAAAATGGGGTATCGACCCCCAAGACTAAAACCTGTTAGGGCAGAGCTAGGCGTCGAAAGAAGAACGACGCGTAGCGCTAGCAGACAACAAAGCACGACATGCGATGACCCGGAAAATGACCAGTAAGAGTCTAGCGTCAGCAGCAGAGCTGACACAATGATGACGGTTAAAGACAACGACCTGAACTCCGACTGGGAGAAGAAGGCCGACAAAAATAGAGCACCACCGGCACCTAGCGACAGCACCCAGGCCAGGACGACTCTTGACAGTAACGTGGTGCCAGTGGTGGTGACGCAGACTGAGAACCGACCACAGACCAAGAAATCTGACAACCCAGACGAAATAGAGACGTTGATAGAAGAAGTCTTGACACTAATGGATAAAATAAACAAATAGATAAGCAAGATCAATTAGGATGATAACTTTAACCTCAAACCCATAATGTCATTGTTAACTAGCATGTTAAAAACACTGTCAGGATTAATGTTGATCTAAAATGGATGGCAACCTCAACAAAGTACTGGCAGCGCTAGACACAACCGTACTTTGTTGGGGTTGTCATTTGACGATTTTATAGCGCTCTGTCCTCATTTGTTCTTGTTTGACTAAAATGGATGTGCGAATGGTGTGGTTTATGCAGTAGAACTGCAGAACACTAAATAGCAATAAAATAGAATTGCTCAACTTCATAAAAAATAAAGTGACTGAAGTTATTGCCCTTCAAGATACAAATTTCACCAAGGACCCTATCCCGCTATGTGAATATAAATATCCCCCAGTATTCAAATCTAGACCTACACCTAAAAGAGGAGGAGGGGTAGCAATATGTCAGATAGGACGTCACAGCAGCGGAAATAAAACCACAACATAAACCCAGAAATAGAGATGTTCATATCTGAGATTACATTGGCATCTGGTAGAAAGCTCTAGATAGCGCGTACATCTCGCAACCTAACAAATATAACACATTAGCGGTAGAGGATTTGAAAAAAGTATTTAGCTAAGGAGATTTGATACTGGGTGTCATGAGTTGGGGTCTGGTGGGCCAAGGAGATTGCTCCATAGATTCGAGGTGTGACCGATCCAGAGCCCTCTATCTAGCAGCTCACGTCATCACCAGCCCAGGTTATAAGTTACCAACCGAAGAAATCTGGAATCGCTAAACACTCTCTTAGAGGAGAACAATGAAGTCAAGATAAAAGCTCTCAAAACAGTCAACATCAAGACAAAAGAAGGCATTGCCCCCAGTCGGACAGTTCTGCTAGAGTTTTTCGACAGAGAGACACCACAGACAGTCAGGATAGGCTACACAGTGTACTCGGTCGACCAGTTTAACCAGACAGAACGGCAGTGTTTCAACTGCAACGGTTTTGGCCATATAGCAGAACATTGCAAATTGAAGGCCATTTGTGGCCGGTGTAGTGGCCCACACGACACGAGATCATGCACACTAGATAATCACCAAAAATTCACTTGCATCAACTGTGGAGTGGCGGTCCACAGTCCACGATATGGGGGCTGTCCATGTCGTGTAGTTCACAGACACGCAAGTCAAATTAGCGCTACAGGCAAAATGTCCTACAGTCAAGCCCTTACGACATCCAACGCTAATTACTGGGGGAAAAAAGAAAGCAGCAGAGCAGAACAAACTAACGCCACCACAAGCTACAGCACAAACACAAGCAACAGCACAATCCACGCAGACGGCACAAATCACACAAACACCACCACCAGTACAAACCACACACGCACCAGCTCTAGAAACAAGTCAGGTCACGAACACAACCAGTCAGCCGCTCAAACCATCAGTGAGAAAACTGCCTGAGACGACGACCAGTGACAGAGGGGACGGTAGCGCAGACAAAGGACGCAACCAAAACACCGATTGTTCGGACCGACCCGAGCAGGACGACAAGACAGAACCAGGACAAATCCAAAGTTTAAAAGAAGAAGTAGTGAACTAAATGCAGAAAATAGATTGTTATATTAACAAAGTAAACCAGAACAAAAACCTAACCGATATCCCAGTCCTAACAACAATGCTGAGAACCTTGTCAGGGTTAATGACTATACTTCTCAATTAAAATGGATCTCCAACAGGTGAAGTTTATGCAGTGGAACTGCAGGGCACTAAATAGCAATAAAATAGAATTACTAAACTTTATCAAAAATAACCTACCAGAAATAATTGCCCTGCAAGAAAAAAACTTCACCAGAGATCTCATCTCATTATCAGGTTACAAATTCCCCCCAATCTTCAAAAGTAGACCTAAACCTAACAAAGGAGGAGGAGTAGCCATATACGTTAGAAACGACATCACAGTAACAGAAATGAAAAAACTGAAAAAATTGCGGGTCAAGTTTGGGGGACTAAAGAATGTGAGCTAGTTGTGAAAAACAGAACACAAACTAAAATTATGGAAAAAAACATAAAAATATATAAAATAGGATAGAATACTTAACATCAAAATCCTTAGCCAAATCCACTATTCTAGAAGCCAAATGAGAAGAATGGCATAAGTTCACAGAAACTTTAGACCTAAATTCGAACCTAAATGAGAGTTGGAAATAATTAAAGGGCTTATGGTCCCCGAACAAAAGTATGAAAGAAATGAATATAAAACTAACCTCCTTGCAGAGGTGTTTCAAGAAGCCAGCTCAAACTTAAATCTAGACTCTGACTTCAAAGCACACAAAGAAATATCAGAAAGAAATTTTAGCCCACCAAAAAATCTAGAAGACCCACTAAGAAAATATCCATGGAAGAACTCGTACTAGCACTAAAATCTAAAAAGTTAGATTCATCTGCAGGCCCTGACCTTATAACTTACGAGATGTTAAACAAAAGTCCTACCAGTATCAATACATTAGTCTTACATCTTTTCAATGACGTCCTTCAGAAAGGTATATTTCCAAGTAGCTGGAAAGTAGCAGTTGTTGTACCAATGCTCAAACCTGGCAAACATAAGACAGCCCCCTCTAGCTACAGACCAATAGCACTGACATCACAGCTAGGAAAAACCTTAGAAACACTCAATAAAGAACAAATGAACACAGAGCGCTTAAATTATCAAATTATCACTCCAACAGGAAGTACTTGAAACGCTCAACATACCGTATGCAGACGCATGCGACCAAGGGAGCTTACCGTACCCAAACACGTAGCAAAGAGAGGGTCGAAAGAAAGGAACTTTGCACCTTGATGATTTCATGTAATTGTCCTATGTTGTGTTTCTCTTTGGATACGGTTACCTTGAGCGTTAGAAACAATCCTAAAAAATAGACTAAACTTTTTCTGTGAAGCCAAAAACATCTTCCCCGCAGAACAAAGTGGACTTAGGAAGAAACGTAGCACACTAGACCATATAACAGCTCTTTAACAGGAAATCATAGATACAAAAACTGGAAAAAATGTCAATCTATGTGGAGTTTTCTTGGATAAAGAAAAAGTATATGACATGCTTTGGCACCATGGCCTGATCCAGAAGCTATACCAAATTGTTACCCCCCACCCCCCAAAAGACTAATTAAACTAGTAGAATCATTTTTGTAGAATAATATGTGAGTAGCACTGTTCCTCCCAAGTTTTTAACTGGTGCGGATGTGCTAATAATCCGAAAACTGAAGTAAATTCTATGCCATGAGCAACAAATTCAAGAAGACATGTTGGCAATAATAAATAAATAAAGCAAAAGTTTGGTCTTCCTTTTAAGTGAAAGAAACAGGCATTGACATTCTCTTACCTCTGTGAAATATAAACCCTTCCCGTCACATTTACTGCTCTGAGGTTGGCGCGCCGTGGAACACACAACATGGGGCAAGACAGTCTGTCGTCGGGGACCGTCAAGTGACCTACAACTACCACCTCGTCTTTTATACAGTGTGGCATGGGGTCATCACGTGAGTGAAATCCATCCCACTTTGCCTCGTCAATAGTGACGCTAGGATCTAAGAACACTTTTCCTGGAGTTGTTTCTCGTTTCTTTCCTCCACCCCTCTCTTCTCCCCCTCTGTACTCCTTCTCGTTCAGTCTGTGTTTATCACGAGATCTCAGTATTATAATGGGTAAAGTGTCCCAGACTTAGTCACCTGAGATCCCCCAGACAAGGTTTCTATATAAAAGGTAGAAAATCTTTTACTGTCGCTTTTTTCCTTTCGTATGCTCCAGATACGATGCACAAAGGACAGGTTTCGCCATCTCTCTCTCTGTGCGGTGACAACGCTAATTATTAACCAGTTGATACAGTATGTCACGCACCCCCCTCACACACCATTCAAACAGGGACGCCCGCGTTCGCTGCACTCACAGACCGACTCCACACAGCACGACGACGACACGAATGTAACAGTCAGTACAGGACTCCGCGTCACTCATAAGTAACTCACAAGCACTAAACCACATCTGCCTCCCACGTTCTCTGTGTCATACTATAACGATTTTAATTTACCATACTGTCGGTCAGTTCCTACTCAGAGAACAACTATCGCATGTTGTATCGTGTTTCTACCTTATGCGGCTAAACTGCAGCGGCGACATGTTTTTTAGTGATAAAGGGACTAGCAGAAGTTAGCGACATTAGAGTTAATTCATGGTGATCGTCGGTCTATCGTATTGTTTGTTAAGATTTCAGCGTGACGTCATTTTCTGAGTTGTTTTTTGCACTTTGCACCGAAGACAAACGAATTGTCTTCGGAAAATGAACAGTTTTCCCTTGTGTCCACCAATGTAAATTATCGGTATGGTAATTGATCTATACTCGGCTACATAACTTGTGCGTGTAGATACGTGTATCGTCGTTGTGGTTGATCTACATATGTCGGTAGATGTATATTGGAGTATTTATTCATTGTATAGCGGAACATTCTATGCTGTGACTGTAAAATAAAAAGAATAGTGTATTATCGCTGCACTCTTTTACTAAGTTGTGCACATGACAAGTAAAGGGGTGGTGGCTAGAGCCGGTGTGGAAATTGACAAAATTAGGCAGCGATCGCATTATTTTCCCCTTTCTTGACACATATTTTTGTTGTTGTAGCTCTCGGGCAGGGTAGTGAAACACATAAACGCAATACCCCTACACATACTACAGAGTAATACCACAACAGTACTGACTTGTGAAGTTGTTAACCCGCAAATAAATCGTCAATGTGAATGGATTATGTTCATCATCTGTCATAAAGCGTGGCCTATGCTGCATAGAGTTTACTCGTCACGCATCACGAATGAGTTTTAAAGTGGCGTAACGTTTTACTGTTTAAAGTGGTTCACCTTTTACTTATTTTCGAGTGATTTGGTGTTTTAAAGTGGAGAGAGTTTTGTGCATTTTCTTACTGCACCCCACAATATCTCGGACACTATCGACCCATTTACAAGATTTAGTGTTGCAAATTATGTTGGACAGACAAGAACATACCATCAAAGATATTTTAGACCGTGTCTGTGATGAAATAGGAAGCCTACACACGTGTATTGAGAATGTGTGTGCTGATATTTCACAGCTGAAAAATAAGCAGACTGTTGTAGAGCAGAGTCTAGATCATGCTGAAGACGAGTTCTCACACCCCTGTGAGACTCGATGGTTTCCAGCACAACGTGGACGGGCTGGAAGAGTTTTTCCGCAGAGACAACGTGAGATTCTTCGGAGTGGTGGAGGGTGGTGACGATTCCTGATAAGCGTGTGATTGATTATCAACGTTTTACCTGATTTTGTACCTGACAAGGTGTGGTACGTGTCAGATATTGTGAGGGAAAGTTAGCTAGATCTGGTAGGCCTAATTCGTTCTACACCACATAAGAGAAAAAATATCCCTAACCTCGGGTGTTCACCACGCATAGTAGGTACGTGACAATTTAGGTCAAAGAGTGGGGTAGGGGTGCAAAACTCTCTTGAGAATCTGAAGCCAGTTTTTATTTCACAAGTGAGTTATTTAGTCTTCTAGTACTCTGTGTACAAGTTATCTTATTGTTTGTGCACACTTAAGTGTGTAACTTTAGGTATAAAAATCAATCAGTAAAATCAATTAAAAGTACTTTAATTGTCACGTACCTACATATAGGTCAGACCAAACGAATGTTCCGAACTGCCGGACAAAACCAGGCTTTGTCGCAAGGCTAACTAGGCTGGACACGACTTCGCTTCAGTCGTTAATTTTAAAAGTGTAGGTACTTGAAAGAAACTCATTTTTTTCAAATGTAATGTATGTCATTATTAAAGCTTAGAAATACAAGCAAAATGACATACAATTTATAAAAATGGGATTATAAAATTAATAAGATGAATTCAAAAATGCTTAACTAGTTGAATTATTTAATAGTTTATGTTCTCGTTACTTAGTTTCTGTATTTCTGTAGGTTGTTTGTGGCAGAGTCTGTTTTGGCCTGCTCCAAGTGGGCTCACAAACAAGCGTCACTGACAAGGCTCAGTCCTTTGTGTTCTCAAAGGCCCACGTCCTCATAGGAACAGTCCCTTCTGGTTTGTTGTGTGACATTAATGTATTTAGTTTGTTCACCTTCGTGGAGGGGTGGGGAGCGGAACTGATTCTAAACAAGCATTTACCCATCACAGGAAATGAAGACAGTCAGAAAGACAAGCAGGCAGGCAGGCATAATATTACATCCGAAGGTAAGAGCATGGCAAGACAGATTCTGTTTTTTTTTATTTCACTGTAAGACACTTATACTCACTATGACCAAGAGACTGTAGCTCTCAACACAACACAAGGAAGTACAAAAGCGACTCTTCTAACCCTTGTGAAATATATTATCAGTTACAGCTGATTGAACTGCACACACTTTTAAAATATAGATCTTTTACCTATGTTTACTGATAGACCCATCTTCCTTGACATCGAGTTTTATTTATTGAGTACGTTATTCGATCATTTGACCTACAATTCCCGCTTTCACTGTTTACAGATTTGTGTAAGTACGCACACGCACCACACACACACACACACACACACACACAATGGTCGTCGTCGTCGGCGGCGGCGGCGGCGGCGGCGTCGATCGTATTTACAGAACCTACCCGTGTACCCGAAACCGAGGAGTGTTTACGCCGACTTCAAGCCTTGCGGCCTTTAATTCTTAATCACTGCAGCTCTACACGGGGGCACGCTGACGCGACAGAGTTCAGTTGGGGGAGCCGTAATGTGACGAGGGATCAAACTGTTTATGGAAATGGGGCCGGTTAGATCAGGATTTCAAACCCGCCAGGGACGTCAGAAAGACACCGGCTTATGTTTTTTTTCCCGGTTTTCCGCTATGGAGAATTTCAAGTTTCTCAGAATAACTGAGGTGGGAATTAAGCCGGTAGATGTAAGGTCGCTATGGAGAATTCTTAGTTTCTTAGAAGTAAACAAGAAAGAAACAAGAAAAACTAGACTTACAAAATTCAGCTGTATCTGACATAACGTTAGAGTGAAACTAGCTGTCAGGAGAGAGAGAGTCCTAAATCCTCAAAAGAATGTAAAATGCCTATGCTACTGGGTGTGGGGGTTTGCTACCCGCCCCTCCTCACCACCCCCCCCCCCGACCAAGCACGCCTGAATTACTTTTCCCAGTGCCAGGCAAGTAGGTAGGTAAATAAAAATGTTAGAGGGACAGTGCTTCCACCTGGTGGTGATTTCGCACTATGGGGTGATAGGGCCAATGAGTATAAGCTGTTCAGTGAAGTAACCACCAGACTGATAGCTGCAGCAAGATGGCCATTGCGGGCAGACAGTGGATGTGCGATGGATGGCCGAATGGAATCTGAACAATGTTTAACTCCAGGAAATAATCAAGGCGAAAAGGCCAAACAGAGACACCGTTTGTCCCTTGTCTAACCCTAACCCTAAACCCTGACAGGTTTGCGTGGCCAGATTCTGAAAGCATACGGCTTTTCAAACATTTACAACCACACAAGCACACTTTTTGACGGGTTTCATATGCACGCCGAGCCAGACGCATGCGCACAACGCGTTCTCCCTCCACCCCACACACAAACCTTTCCTTACACACACACATACACCGGAATACACGCGCTGGCTTAGACACTCATAAAGACAAGTGTGTAAAATATGACGATACTCCCTGATACTAGAAAACGTTATGACTGTACACTAGGTAAGACTTAAAATACAAATAATTATGGATATTTGGATATTTGGATAAATTACGCTCAAATATCCTGTGAGAGGCCGTCTTCCGCCCAAGAGAGCATCTTCAGCGAAATCTACAGTGAGGGCAACGTTTAGCCTGAACTCCTGTGAAGAAGAGCTGCTGTGGGGAGACGTACGTGTCTTGCGGTACAAGTCTGCTGAAGGCTGAAGGATTCAGCTGCAGATTTGAGGTGTCTCGTTCTGCTAGACGTGTGGAAGTCTAGCAGCGACAGCACGTGGCTTGAGTAGACCAGTTGCATAGCGCAAGGGACTCTGCGAAGGTGTGTGATCCTTCCAGACTGGCGTGAGACTCTAGCACGTGCTCCTCTGCTGTGGGAAACCTCTACCCTGACCGGGCGGGAGAGGACTGCAGAACGTAAAGGAGGGAGATCGAAGACCGCGGATAAGACAACCGTCTGAAGCAGGGGGCGAAGGTCCAGCCTTACAAGGAGGCTGTCTGTAACCGAGCTCTTGGGGTGAGCTCAAGGGACTGTGTGTCAGCTTTTGGAAACGTCATATCCTCTGTGGCCAGATTTCTTTTTGCTCTGTGGGGCAGCTACAAGCGGAGATAATGGGTCGGCCAGGGTTGTTGGCTTTGTGGATTCTGGGCAGCAAGTAGAAGGACGGTAGTTTGGTGTCTTTCTTGATGAGATATTTCGCTGAAGGTGGTAAATCTGCCGAGTTGATGGAGGTACGGATGAACTTAGAGATCGTTTTCGTGTTTTGCCGCAGGTGTATGGTCAGTGTGGGGCTCGTAGAAGGTGGTGTCATGTAGCTGCCGGTGCGCCTCGGCACCTATAAATTGCGGTCCCAGACGACGATCGCACCGCCTTTGTCGGCTGGTTTGATGACGATCTCGGTGCGTTGCCGGAGGGACTCAATGGCTTGGAAGGTCGTTTCTGTGTCGTCCTGATGAAGGGGTAGTGCCCCGAAACATGTACATTGTCTTCGTCTTTGTCTTTGTCGTGTCTAAGCTTGGTCCAGTTCCCTTGTTTTAAACATACAACGTTGATAGATACATTGTTATATAGCGGGCTACATGAACAGATACAGCGTTGATTTATACATTGTTATACAGCTGGCTGCACGAACACATACAGTGTTGATAGATACATTGATGTATAGCAGGCTACACGAATAAACTACCAGACAAATTTCCATTTACACACAGGAGCTGTTTTACAAAGTGTACCTGTCGAGTGCACATAGGAATATATACAATGTATGAATATATACACGTATAAACAAAGACCACTGATGGTACTCAAGTCCTTGGAAGTTTAAGACAAATGGTGACAATCAGTGATTTCCATAAGATTGTGACGGTTACAAGCTATCTATTCATTTGGCATAGGTGTTTCGAACTGTAAAGGGTTGTAAAGAACAGATGAAATTTGCTTGATGCTTTCGTCAGTGTTGGTAGAGCAGACGGAAGGTTGCTGGTTTGAATCCAGGTGTGGTAAGGGATCATTTCAGCATATAGGCTGTTATATTCAGTCTCTCGCACAGACTCATTTTCTCTCTCTCTCTCTCTAACACACACACAGGCCCAAGAAATGTTATTACTGCACAACGATTACAAGTGGGTAACAGACGAAATGGAATAGCAGGTCAAGATACAGCTAAACACAAGAGTGATTTGAGAACTGGTTTGAAAGACTGGATGTTTTTCACTCCTGACACCCTCTCTGGATGATAAAACAGGAGGGCAAGAGTTCAAAATCGTGAACTAACACAACTGTTATTTCCTCATTATGTATAGACAGACCGCCGACGGGAAGTCGGTGGTTCGCATCCCGGCCGAGTCATACATAAGGCTTAAAAACTGGCAATCTAGTAGCTGCCCTGCCAGACGCCTGACACTACAGGGAACAGTACTAGGACTGGTTGGCCCGGTGTCAGTATAATGTGACTGGGTGGGACTGAGGCCCGTGTTGCGCCATCAGTCCCACGTGTGGCAGCACGTAAACTTTGTCTAAGCAACACCGTCCTGATATGGACATAGTTTGCGACTGGATGTTAAGCAACAAATACCCCCCCCCCCAATCATGGTATAGATACAAACTTACCAGACGTCAGTACATTCAAGGTACATTCAGTCTTGGGAAATATGGAAATAACAGACAGGAGTGGGCGTGCAGACACACACACACACAGAGACTCACAAACACAAACACACAATGTAGTAAACGAATGTAAAGTATTAAGCCAAAATAAGGATAACGATTAAGGCTATCAACTGTCTGTATAGCAATATTAATTTACATAGAAATTACAAAAGTAATGAACATTGATATAGCAGTAGATTTGCAGTGATTATAGTCAGTTCACAGAAATAACACATTCCACAATCAGCTGCACACGGTGAACATTGAAGTAAAGGCGTGGAATAGATTGAAAGAAGAAGAGAAGGAATAACGAAGGCGGGTGTTGCTGTAAGAGAGACAGACACAAGACTACAACAGGTGGCAGGTGTGTGAGATTCGTGCTCAGGTGGCTAGTGGTCAGGGGAGACAATCACAAGTTGTGACGAAGACCGGGACATCCAGTGAAGTCGGGCTGTGAATACATTAACATAAGGAACCACACACACGACGACCTTTCTCTCCAGACCACGAAGAAGATGTCCATGCGTCACCCACACCACGTCACTGCGGGCCTTCACCACGTCGTCAGCGTCACCATCCGTCATCACCTGCACCGGGATACCCGCTTCTCTCAGCCCCGTCACCAGACCCGGGTGGTAATTGCACATCAACACCAACACGTCTCTCCACTGTAGGCGGGGTGGTGCTGTGCGGCTGTTGATGGTGGTGACGCTGGTAGATGTTGTGGTGTTCACTGTTAACATTCAAAGTCAATTCTTTTGTTCACTCACGTGTCACAGACACAACGACAGACACAACGTTCACAGGCACAATGACGTCATGCCGTTATGACGCAAATGTGCACACAAACACATGGAGGTAAACAAAGACGTCATTATGCTGTGACATAAAAGGTGCGGGCACACACACCAACACACTGTCTTCTTCATCTGACAATTTGTTACGTGAAGGGTCACTACATGACTTGTTTGTTGTTTTTCACATAATTTATTGTCACATGTACAATCTCCCGTCACCACACGTCACACTACACAATATATACACACCTGTACCCGGAACACGGAGACTGTGTAGGAAGCTGGCCACCTCACGACCGCACGTGACGCAGTCATCTGGCCTGTCACCTGAGTGACCCTGACCTCGGTGATAGATTCGTATGACTGGCGGGCCGTCTGTGTGGTCGGCCACACCACGCTCACTGTACAGCTTGACCTCACCAGCGATTTCCTCGTCCTGCTCAACTTCCCTGACTACGGCCGGCGGAGAGCGGAGGGGTCTGGTTAAATATTCCACGTGCCAGCCGGCTGGTGCGACTCCATGATAACAACTTGCCGCCCAAAGATGGAGACCAGGAACTTTTGTCAGCAGGTTGTCACAGAAAGTCTGGAAGGTGTTTGTCTCCCACTTCTCACGGATACGACTGTTACAGAGGACAGAGACATTCGTGTCAGCAGCTTGTCACAGAAAGTCTACGGTGTTACACAGACCATGAAGATACACGTTTTACACTGTGTTCGGTCAATGACGCTCGTGTTTGTGTTCATCTAAAATGTATCAACGTCTGATGCTATTAATTAATGACGTCACCACACGTGCTACACACATGACGTCAAACATGTCACACACTTACTAAAAAGCTTCATCCGCGATGACGTACAGCGACCATTTCATCGCCAGTGAAATTACGTCGGTCACGACCTTCGCCAAGTAGTTCTTTTGACCAACCCCCAGGAAGTTAGGCTCTCGCGTGAAATCGTACTGCCAGAGGTGAGGCTGTCCGGGTGATTCCACTGACGTCAGCTGCGTCTTGACAATCTGCTGCAACAGGTGGTACAACACGCTGCACGCTGCACGACTCTCCCTACAAGTACTCACAATGTGGACGTCGTGGCCACATCTCAGCCATTCTGTTCCCTTCAGCAGCAACACCACAGTTTTACCTGTGCCGGGCGGGCCGGCTACAAAGACTCTAGGACGCGCCGTGTTGAGCAGGTCAAGTTGCTCTGGGAACAGAGTTATTTGAGCAGTATAGCACTCTCCCGTCATCGACACGGCCTGACCCAGGGTCTTGACACACAGGCGTGGGGGAGATGTACATGGCACAGTCACTGTTGTCGCCGGACCACAGAACCTGCAACAATCACGTTTGTTTCTTTTTAACACTTATTGGTAATATTTAAAGTAGTATGAGAAAACCTATGATTTGAGACCTCATTACTACTCTCTAAAGTTATGCAAGCAGATTAATAGCAGCTTTTCTTTATAACCCATATTCGTGTATATATATATATACATTTTTATATCTCCTCTAATAAATAATTGACAACTGAAACCTATCTGTCAGACCTGAAAACAGACTTCCTTTGTCGTTATAAGCACAGAGACTTTTTACTTTGTTATTTCAACTCTGTTCTGACGTAAAGACATTGGGAAGCAGTCGCCATCTTGTCAGACGTCAGCAAGCAACGTGTGTCGGATTCACAGAGACTCAAAACTCTATCCAGTAGCTTAACAACCAGACACTAAAGGGAACCGTACAGTTATGGTAGGTAATGGTAGAGCAAGAGATAGGTGCCACGCACACACACATACAGATGCGAACACACAGAAGCAGTACGCACACGCAGGCACACGCACGCACAGTATCGTGGGCGCAGCACACAGCACTTTGCTTTATCACCCATATTCGATCCACACAGACTCAAAACTCAATCTAGTAGCTTACCAACCAGACACCTGGCACAGTTATGGTAGGTAATGGTAGAGTAAGAGATAAGAGCCAGGCACACAGACTTACAGACACGCAGACATACAGACGCCAACACAGAAGCAGTACGCACACGCAGGCACACACGCACAGTCTCGTGGGCGCAGCACACAGGGCCTTTGTTCAGCTGGGAGGGAGGGGGTGAACTTTCCATGGTAAATAGGTAAAGGCGATAGAGGGAGGGTCAGTGGGCTATAAAACAGCAGGAGGTCGGGATAGAGGGTGGTAGAGTCAGGGGCTTAGGGAGTGATGCAAGGGCAGGATAAGAGAGAGAGACGGGAAGGGGATAGGGAGGGGATAGGGACTGCGCCGGTTCTCGTCCGATCACAGAACGTCGAGCCCGCTTAGTATTTGGATGGGTGACCGCCTGGGAACACCGGGTGCTGTAGGCAACTTTCTCTTTCGGGGACCTTGTCAGCTTTGTTGGTAGAGTTGTGGAATAGCAGATGGTTCCAATCCATGTGCAACAAAGGATTATTTCCTGAAGTTGCGCATTGTCCAAACTCCATTCGACCCTCTCCATGCACATTATACTGCCTGTCCGCACTGGCCATCTTACTGCAGCCATCAGTCTGGTGGTTCTTTCAGTGCATAACTTAGTAAGAATGTTGTATTACGTTTCGCGGCACCATGAAGCATGTTGTATTATTCCCCTGGACGCACCAGAAAGACGTTTTTTATATTATGTAGAGCGGATCATCGGCACCACAAATACAGAAGTCCACAAATACTTTGTTACTAGTTCAGTTCTTTTATTGCTCATGGTCTGGGTAACCGGCCATTAGGCCTCCTTCCTCCAACATACATCAAAACTACATCCGAACACTGTAGGAATCACGAAACACTAAATCTCAACTTTCTATCCCACCATTTCGTCGACCTGAATACCTTCATCAGTCGGTCCTCTGTCTGTATGTCCCCACTCCATCTATCTCCCTACCCCCTCCAGGGTTTAGATACCTAACATAAATGTTATATGTCCGATTCCCACGATCAGCACGTTTTAAACTGACAATGAGACCGGTTTTCGGCAATAATTTGAAGCGAGTATCAACATGTGCTCTGTCACTTGAGAAATGCTAGATTTACTCTTCAAATTACACGCTGAAGAGCAAAATGACATGGTTTCGCAAATTTACTGTGATAAATTGGATGAAGACAAGAGTATTTGTGCCTGAAAGACCCAAGAAAGTGATTACGAAGAGAAAAACGTGCGAGCACGTGCTGTAAACAGTAACGAACAGACTGTGTATATGGAATGGCGAGGACGTTTTGATTTCTTCAACTTCAGTTGTGTTTCCTTCAAAGAATTTACAAAATTATGGAAAAAGGTCAAAGAAACACGATAAGAAATGAGTTTTCTTTTATTATTGAAGTTAGCAAGTTTAAATAATGTTTTTATTGTTTTGGGGGATTTTTTAAATGAATTTTTGAAGAAAGGCTAAAAATGCCCAGTCCACCGGGGACTCAACTCTAGGTAGGATTCTACGTCACGATTGAGTTAAATAACAAGCGGGATAGGGAGGTCGAGAGGTTAGGATTGGAGAGAACGTTAGTCAAGTTGCAGCGAGGATGGGTGGAGGAACGGTTAGGGAGAGAGAAAGCTGTTGTTTTGTTGCTGTATAACAGTCTTTGCCTGGCCGGCACCACCAACCGGCACAGCGTTAAATAAAAGAGAATCTGCACCCACACACAGGTTTCGTGTTGTGCACACGACGAGGGGAAAGGAGTGCTAAGTGCTATCGACTCTCTGCTACACAAAGACTGTGTAAGTAGTATCGACTCTCTGTTACACAAAGATTGTGTAAGTAGTATCGACTCTCTGCTACACAAAGACTGTGTAAGTAAATAACTTACTGGGTCTCTAGCCGCTTTCCTGTCGAGCGTGGCTGCCGACGGGGTGATCCCCTCTAGCCCTATATTTTCTTAATAGGGGTAGAAGTTCTTGCCATCATTTTAAGAAACAAAACGGACATCAAGGGTACAGAAATTGAGAAAATAGAATTCCTAATTTCACAATTTGCAGATGACATGTCGCTTTTTTCTGAACGGCTCCAAGAAATCTTTTGAAACAGCTATAAAAGAGCTAGAAAATTTTACCCTACTTTCAGGCTTACATATAAATTATGATAAAACTGTTGCGGTATTGACTGGCGAAACCAAAAGATGCTCAATACGTTGTATGCCCCACCTCCAGATTAAATGGAACCCGGAGACATTCCTAGTCCTTGATGTTATAATCTCTCTGAATCTCGAAGACATTACAACTTTAAATTATGAAACAACGTTCACAAAGTCACAGAAAATATTTACTTATCTATTCATCACACTTCCATGTCCTGGTAAAAATACATTAGATAGAATCAGCAAGATTGCCTTTGACTTTATTTAGCCACAAAGTTAAAAAAACCAACTGAGGTAATGGCGTATTCTGAGGGGGGAGGGGGCCTTAAAGTTCTAGATATCAACAACTTTCATGAGGCATTAAAGCTTACATGGATAAGGAAACTTTGCACTTCAGAAGCTAGCTGGAGACATCTCTTGATAACTACCTATCCACAAATCATACAATTTCACCTTTTTTTTTTGGGGGGGGGGCACTTTCTAGAGAGCATCAGGATCCAAAATGCCTTTTGGGAAAATGTCTTCCATTTCTTTGCTGACCTTGTAGTTACTTCATTCCTTTGTCATTAA
Source organism: Lanistes nyassanus (assembly GCA_004794575.1). NCBI lineage: Eukaryota > Metazoa > Mollusca > Gastropoda > Architaenioglossa > Ampullariidae > Lanistes > Lanistes nyassanus. The sequence goes on along the minus strand of SMGT01016483.1, from coordinate 253,351 downwards.
AAGGTTTCCTTTGTGAACCTTAATTTGTCAACACCTCATTAGTCAAATTGACACAATACAAACAGCTGAAAAATGGTTAACCTGTAACATAAGGAAAATTGAGGATGTCCTAGACGAGCACGGAACACCCATAAAATACGAAGTCTTTCAACAAAAGTATGGTGTAGATGTACATTTTCTAGATTTCTGTATCAGAATAACGATGATTAAACAATACAAAAGAAAGTTCTGTCAGCTATGGCAAGAAAAGGGGAAAAGCTCTATAGTCTGAGGGACATGGAGATTTACTGAGTTTGTAAACAAGCCCGCCACAACCGTCGATGAATACAACTTTGATGGCCAAAGAAGAAGGGTCCGTTGAGTGTTAAAGAAAGCAGTGGTGAATGTCTCAGTATGGTGCTGTGGCATCAAGACAGACAATGCTGTATAATTCAGATAAATTAGCAGAGCAGCAGCCTATTACTGACAAATGTTTATTAGTCGCATTCTATTGTAAATGAGTCACAAGGAACTTTACATATGCACGAATAAATTTCAAACGCACTTTGTGTGTTGCATTTAAACTTTAAAAAATAAACTAAGGCATAACAATTTAGTAACATACAAACAAACATTGTGTTTAACAAAGATTTTTTGAAGTGCTTACCTGTCTATTCCAGCAATAATAATTCTAAAAAATTTGTAAGAGATGATGTTAAATTATAAAATTTGTTGTAGGTATATGTACATCGATTGCTTGTAGGACCGACCTGGCTACCAGCGTCTTGTAATTGTCACAGGTCATGTGACTGTCAGGCCCAGACACAGCCACACGTCGCTGCCACCAGTCCCCGAGTTCCCTCACCACGTCACTACTGACGTCACATGGCGTCTTGGGGTCAGACAACTGATCAGAGCACACACAAAGACCAGGGATGTCCGTGGGATCTGCTGTACCCAAACACCGACAGAGATCCTGTTTGAGAAACATTAAACAATATATTAAGAAAGAAGATACCTCAAAATTTGAAAACTAAACTGAACTGCAAATTCCTTGTCAATCCACATCCCAGTTCTCAAGGTACAGTTGTACGATAAAATCAAAATGTTAATTCAAACATAAAAAAAATAATTAAAATTGAACAGTCACAAGGGCACGAGTAACACACACACACACACACACTCTCTCTCTATATATATAATAAAAACCAAAAGAAACCTAAAAAGAAGGTTAATTATGGGTTCTTTTTCATTCCGTATAAACAGTTTGGATAGATCCATTCTCGAAAAAATCGGTAAAGTGAGTCTTTGCACAAAGTGTGTTCAGAACGTCCCAAACGTCCGAATACAGAGTTCAAAGTCAGTAGCGGGTGTGTCCCTCACTGGCGTCGAGATCGGTCTGGCACCTGGCGGGCATGGAGCACACCAGACTGTTCACTACCACCATAGGCATGTTTCTGCAGATCTGCCTGAGGGCCGACTCCTGCTGGTGAGCTGTTTTCGGTTTTGGATGGACAGCGTTCAGCTCTCTATCTCTACAGATGGTCCCAAAGATGCTCGATTGGGTTGAGGTCTGGGCTCATGGAGGGTGAAGGCATCACCTGAATGTTGTTATGCTGCAGGAAGGCCCTGCTGAGCCTTGCCGTGTTGTGTGCGGCCATTGTCATGCTGGAAGGTGAGGCTGACGTGCTGCTGGATGTATCGTGGATGAAGGCTCGAAGCCAAAAGTATGAGATTGACCAAACACTGTAATCAGGCGATATTCGATCGTATGCAATACATCTGGTTCTTCCTCTCACTTTCAGATTGTAAAATACTGGCGATTCATTCATTCATTGTCCCCCGTTATATTTCAATATAACAAACATGCAAGTAGGATATTGCGGATCAACCAATCATCAATGTATCCTATACATACAATATTTTCAACAAGAAAGTACGGATTTTTCAATCCAAGCAAACGTCAATGTATCAAACAGAAGAAGGGGAGGGGAAATGTAACAAGCTCAAGAGAGTTAGCTAGATGTGGTAGGCTTAATTCGTTCTACACCACATAAGAGAATAAGTACCCGTAACCTCGGGTGTTTACCACATAAAGGTCAGACAAGTCTTTAAAAAGAGTATTTCAAACTGCCAGACAAAACCAGGGTTTCTCGAACGCTAACTAGACTGGGCACGACTTCCCTTTAGTCGTTAATTTGTTTGTAGTCCAAGGCATTTTACTTTGCTGCGAGCTGTTTTGAGATCGTTTCTCAGCGTACATGCTATAGTCCCTGATCAGTGACAGATGCAACAGCAACAGTTCTGTCGAGTTTTCCTTGGAAACCGATAGTATAAAGAAACCGTGTGTACGTACAGTGCATACAGTGACTACGTCTAACACCAAACAGTAGCAACTATTTAATATTTTTTCAGTACGATTAAATAATTATTTTGATGTCCACAAATCGATCTTTTGAAATATGTAGATTACTACATTTGTGGTAGTTTTCAAAAAGCATTATTTCAAACGTGCCGAAATCTGTGTCCACCCTGCGATGTCAGGGGTAACAGTCTCAAACCGACGTCAACTTTCAGTAAATAATACGGTGAATACCTTAACCTTTCCCTGGTCCAGTAAAATAAGAAACTGGCTGCGAATGTCGGGTTGACCTTACCACATGCGCAATAATTCTTGATGCGAAGACTGGAAGCACACTCCACATCAACGTAGCCCAGTGTCAGAATTATTCCAGCTCCGGGAGACACAGTCAGCAGAGAAACTCAAGCTGGAGATGAAATACAGTGCGTGTTGCAGCTAGAAACCTTCTTGAACTGTCCACTGGCTTCCGCGCTCAATTCAAGTAATCAAATTCACCGGTTCGCAATACAAACTGTACGAAGAAGGCGAATCCTAAATATTATAATCCAATATAGAAATGTTTGTTCGTTGATTGAAAGTGAGAAAGTTTCATTAAACTAGAGTGTGCATTGAAAGATTGAGTCTATCACTGTTGTTGGAATGTGAGTGAATGAAATGTTGCAACAGTGTATCTGTCTTGACGGTGCTTGAGTGACTCAGAATGTAGCCATGTTTCTTGTCAGGAAAGCACAGTGATGAAGGGGTGGTTTCATGACAGTACGACGTGAGGCCTCAGCACCTGGTCCACATAGCCATGTGCTGTTACACCGTTTACACGTCCAGCGCCGATGTTCTGGAAGACGACGGGACCCAAGAGTCCATTGAGACCAATTCCAACCCAAATCGTGATGCTGGGGTCTCCCCAACAATGGTGCTGCAGGATGTTGTTGGCGTACCTGTCGTTCCGCCTCGTCCATACTCTAATGCGGCCGTCGGGGTGGCTGATGCAAAAGCGGCTTTCATAGGACTTTTAGTCCTGATGTTTTTGTTTACGCTGAACGAGCGAAAACCACTGTCCGACCATAGCGCGCCAGAAGGGACACATTGTTTTCAGCCAGGCACGTCATTATCAAAGGCTACACTGAACAGACAATTCGACCTCATGTCAACCTAATTTTTCTTTCTATCATTGTATCCGAATGCATGGATCTGACTGCTCATTGCCCTTGTGTAAATTTGCGTTCTTATAGTATTTAGTATATTTTCACATATTTTTTCTGACTTGCAAACAATATATAGATCTCAATGATACAGGTAGTTTAAACGTTGCTACATTTATTTCTATCTCTCAAAGCAAACGTTTTAACAGATTTTTCTTTTTGTACCCACACCCGCCCTTATCTTTTGGCTGAGTGGGACAAGAGGGCTTCTACTGGATGACTATAAATTGCAATGGATGTGTTTGTTTTGACCCATGACCCGACGATGGGTAAGAGATGGGATAATTAACTAATAGTTGCCGGAGCTGAGGTGTCAACTGGAAAAAGTTCTTATACGGTCGAGAACTGTAACTTTGTCAACAAGAGAAAGCTCCTGTCAACATTGAGTGGAAAAAGTATCAGACGGTATCTGTGCACGAAGGATGTTCCGCGTTGGCTGTACGGACTGTACCAATGGTACCCCCACCAGCTTGTGTAGTATATTTGTATAATCACGATAGAGTGGAAATTGTCAAGGATTTCAGCTAAGTCACAAGACTTTTATAGATTGTTGACTTTTTATTTATTTATTTATTGCCTGTACAATATTGTATTTTTTACCCAGGAAGAATAACATTATTTTCATTTATTGGCAACACAGACACCTTTGTGTCTTAGCCAGGTGAATATCGGATCATCAAGGTTCCCTACCGAATGCATACGATCATTCGTGTACGCAGTGAATGTTTCTTTTTAGTAGGTGAATAAATATTGCTTATAACATTTCACAAGTTTATACTATTCAACACATTTTCTCCGACAGACAAAATATTCACACCAAAACGTTACAGACTCGCTTCATGACGCTAATGTTTCAGCAACGCCATGTTATTTTACGATTTGGATTTTAGTATGATTTTGTAGTTCTAACTGGTAGATATCCAAACAATGCACTAGAATCATTATTGGAATCTAATTTTCGAAACATTATGAGAGCTACCAGTGCATGAAGGAATATACAACATACCGTAAAGATAGCGGTGACTTTCAGTATTCAAATGTCACTTATTGTTGACTTGACGTTGAACAGCAAACAATTGTTAGTTTTGTTTACACTGATTCGAAAACATCTAATTAAATAGCAACCACCCAGAATGCTTACCTGCATGAGCTGAGGGTCACCAGATATGGCCTGTTGTACCTGACGAGCTGTGAGGTTAGGGACCACGATCGTCTTAGTGATGCGCAGACCGGGAGTGACGTCAGACACCAGATGTGACAACATGGCTTCTGCCTTGTCCAGTTGTGATACGGCTTCTGTAAGTTTGCTTCTGATGTTCTTGTCTATATCTTGCTGTTGACCGATGTTATCACCGAAAGCTTTTACCTCGCAGACGACAATGCCGTACTGTCTGTGAATGAGCAGCACATCAAACTCTCCCTGTTTGTGTTTAGAGAAAGCAGTAGGTAAACTGTCGGCTACAGGTAGCTGAGCAGCCGCAGCCGCGTAACAAGGTTCCCCCAGGTACTGTCCGAACTGAAGCTGGGTCAGTCCAACCAAAACTTCTCTGTTCTCTTCAGACATTTTCTGCAGACAGAAGGGAAACCGCTGCATGGCTGAATCGTCTCTGATGTTACATTCCTGAACTTTATGTGGCCGAGCAATCCTATTATACGCAGGTAGATTCATCGCCACTTGGTTGGACTGACCGGCTTGTCCAGGTGTTGACTGACCAGCCTGACCAGGTGCTTCAAGAAGGACATGAACTTCCCGACCACCAGTCGGCTGTTCTGTCATCGGCACGCGGTTGAAGTAGACAGGAGGCAGGAAGTAGGGACGAGAGTCGAGATCAGGAAACGCAGCCTCAGCCCACTGTCGCCAGAATGTCTGGGCTTGTGCTGAGATGGTCTCCTATGATCATAGGCACATAACATTATATAATGATTAGATATTACAAAGTAAAGCGTCACCACAAGGGACGATGAAAAACACGGAATAAGATAATTGCAAAGAAGACGACGATTAGCAAGGAAATTCATTAGATTCTAGAAGTTGATAGCATTACAGTGTGGGGGGTGGTGATGGGAGGGTGGGGGGTGGGGGGTGATACTGTTACAAAACACTGCTACTTGTTTGTCAAATAGTGATAATGCTATATTTCTATACAGACTATTTCAGATTATACCACACTCTACGTGTGTGTCAAATACTGATAGTATTATATTTCTATAGAGACTATTTCAGATTATACCACACTCTACGTATGTGCCAAATACTGATAGTGTTATATTTCTATCGAGACTATTTCAGATAATACTACACTCTATGTGTTTGACAGATGATTATGACTTTCATTCGTACTGTTTGACTCTAAGGCTCTGGATAATTACTGCTGAACTCACTTTTGTTTCTTGTGTCAACGTCACTACTGATCGCAAATACTGTGACTCAGGATGAATTATACTGTAGGTTTTACTGACATTATGCGATGTATTCTACAAAATTTATACTGATACCAATACATTTACTTATTATCCATATTATTTGTCCTTTTTATGACTTGACTAAAACATCAATGTGACTTTGCTATTTGATTATAGTATTAGGATTACTTACCTTAATTTACTATAAGTTTTTTTCCCATTTTTGTCAAATTTCTTTTCTACTGCCACTTCAAAAATAGATATCAACAGTTTTGTTGTCACTGCGTGTTTAACCAGCCCTTGATACCCAAGGTTACACTGTTTACACAACAAGCTGCTTATGATTCATTGCAGACCTTGGGTAAGTGTGATGTGATGACAACAAGCACCTGTTACGACAGAAGGTGTACGTTTCACGCTGCGTCAAGGTTACAGTGTCCTTGTCTTACCTGTTGCAAAGCAGACGGAGGTTGACCAGACATGGCTGACGGTGAATGTTACTCTGACCTCAACAAGACAGTGTATGTCAGAAGCAGAATCTACTGCCTGAACGTCTTCCGGTGAACGCTGCTCACTGCCTGGAGTGAGGGCTACACACGTCGTCAATGTCCGCTGTACTAAGACTGTGAGTGGGCCTTGTGTCTCCAAACTAAACATGATGATAGAATGGGTTCTCAGTGATTTAAAGACAATGTCCCATCCCTTAATGTATTTTATAGCAAACCAAAGCTACCTGTTTCTTTACAATCAATAATGCTTTTGTACTGCTTTTTATAGTTTTCTATTAACTAAGAGAAACTGACACTGACACTGGCACTGACATCCCTTTTTAACCCCACGACAAAGAGGGAGGGGATCAATATACTAGATTGTAAATTGTGTTGCTAACAATTAAGATATAAGACCTCGATACGTTTCCATTCACAAACATGATACTACAAATTCTTTTTCTTTCTAGCGGAAACAGATAATGTACAATACACAATACATTCTGTCGCTCTCACACACAAAAGTTTGTTGTTAGACACATGTAGGGTTTGACGGACAAGAGATTAGCAATATAGTTACATCTCACCTGCAGTGAACTGCATCAACCTGACTAGATCAAAATATTTACTACTCGCAAAATGTGTAACTTCTTTATTTCACGCGCATCCAACAGGCAAACATTCCCTTATTCAATACAAGCATTTAAAATGTGTATTGCTTGCACAGTCAACGCAAATACAAGCGTACGTAATATCACAACACGGCGTACCCAAGAATGTTGAGCGACAGCGAACGTAGGCTGGAGACTAGTCGACTAGGAAACTTTGTCATACCGCAGCCTGCTTTATACTGGGACCCCACTTCTGACACATTGTTATGTTAGGTTATGTAATGGGCTTGAGGTTATGTTGGGTGTTATTATGCCATCCAGGCTAACAGAGATTTAACAAATAATAAAGAACAAATGAGGACCGAGCGCTTAAATGATCAAATTATCACTCCAACAGGAAGTACTTAAAACGCTCAACAACATAACCGTATGCAGACGCATGTGACCAAGGGAGTCTACCGTACCCAAAGACGTAGCAAAGAGAGGGTCGAAAGAAAGGGACCTTCTTTATAACAACCTTTCTTTATAACGACGCTAGTCTTACTAGGGATTCGCTGTATGCACACGTTGTGTACCGAGGGCTAGCTGTGTGAAGACTAGCGTCGTAGGTGATCTCCTTGTACAAAAGGGAAAAGACTGTTTGATGACCTCCCTTGCACGCTGATCGCTGTGTACATGACTTGTGAAGGGTGTCGTCATATTTATTATTCCATTATTGTGCAGAGGATCCTAACGTGGTCTATGGCCATCTGCTGGTACCGACCATCCGTGACGAACTGCGTCATGCTAAGCGTGTGCGCCATCGCGCAGAAAGGCTCTGGCTGAGATCACGCCTCACCATACACAGACAACTATATCTTGCAGCGAAACGCTCTGTTTCCAAGCTAGTTTATTCAGCTAAGAAATCCTTCTTTCAAGCACAGATTGTCAACTATTCCTCAAGCAAAAAGCTGTTTGAAATCTGTAACAAACTAACAGGTCGAAACAAGGAATCGCCACTACCCACTGACGCTCCTGTCACACAGCTACCCGAGGCTTTCTCTCAGTACTTCCTACGCTAAGTCGCGGATATTCGAGCTGAGCTGGACGAGATGGTGCTACATTGTGGACCTCCAGCCCTTGCTGACAACCTGCCATGCTGTTTATTTCAATCACTCCAGCCCATATGTCAATCGGATCTCAAGGCTGTGATATTAAAATCTAAACCTACTACCTGCCCTCTGGACCCCATACCAACCCACCTTCTCCTTGACTGCCTGGATGTTCTGCTTCCATCTCTCACTCAGATAGTAAACGACAGTCTGGCATCAGGAGTCTTTCCATCGCTATTCAAGGCTGCAATACTCAATCCTCTCCTCAAGAAACCCACCCAGCACGCAAACAGCCTCAAGAACTACCGCCCGTTTTCCAACCTACCCTTCCTCTCAAAAGTGGTTGAAAGAGTCGTTCTGAATCAACTTCTCGCCTACCTCAACTCAAATGACCTTATCTCTCACTCCCAGTCAGCATATCGGCCATTCCACAGCACAGAAACAGCTCTGACTAGAGTTTTCAACGACATTTTGTCTGCTGTTGTCTGTTTTATATTATATTATAAAAGAAACCCGCTTACCGAATTTTGTCGGAATCGGTTCAGGCATGCAAATTTGTATAACGTACGAACTCACAAACACACATTAGGCGTTATATTATTATGTGAGTAGCATGTGATGAAAGTCCGGTCACGCGTGAGCAGCATGCGATTAAAGTCCCGTCACAAAATAATATTTTTGTAAAATAATATGTGAGTAGCACTTTTTCCTTCCAAGTTTTTAACTGGTGCGGATGTGCTAATAACCCGAACACTAAAATAAATTCAGTGCCACTGAGCAGCAAAATCCAGAAGTAATGCTGGCAATAATAAATAAAGCAACGTTTGGATCTTCATTTTTAAGAAAAAGAAACTGGTATTGACATTCTCTCACCTCTGTGAAACATAAAACCCTTCCAGTCACATTTACTGCTCTGAAGTTGACGCGCCGTGGAACACACAACACGGGGCAGGACAGAGTCTGTCGTCGGGGACCATCAAGTGACCTTCAACTACCACCTCGCATTTTATACAGTGTGGCATGGGGTAATCACGTGACTGAAATCCATCCCACTTTGCCTCGTCAATAGTGACGCTAGGATCTAAGAACACTGTTCCTCATCTCTTTCCTCCACCTCTCTCTTCTCCCCCTCTGTACTCCTTCTCGTTCAGTCTGTGTTTATCACGAGATCTCAGGATCATAATGTGTACAGTGTCCCAAAGTTAGTCACCTAAGGTCCCCCAGATGAGGTTTCTATGTAAAATCTTTTACTGTCACCTCCCACAATGTCGTCAGACATGACCCAGTATTGAATAGTAGCAACAAACCACAATGGCAGCACTGACGCTATCTTAGACTCTTGTTAGGGTGTAACATCGTAACAATGTAATGGCGTAGCAATTCCCACCCACCACCACTCTCTCCCCTGATGCAGTAGGCGAACGTTTGTGACCACCTACCCAGGGCCAAACATAGAGTTCGTTGTGATAAAAGTGAACTCAGGAAGTCGCGTCCTCGCAGCACGCCGTGTGGGATCATGTTTCCAAAGCCCACTGCAGTCGCTCTTGTGCCTTTCGTATGATCCAGATTTCACATCATATCCCTCTCTAGTGTGTGTGTGTGTGTGACAACGCTAATTATTTATAATCAGTTGATACAGTAAGTCATTCACAGGTGGGTAAAAAAGTATCTTAAGAGAGGATGAACAGAGAAAGTTGTAAGTTAAATGCAAACAGGCAATCGGGACGTCAGTCAAGGTACTTGCGGAAAAGAAAAGTTTTTAAGTTACGTTTGAAAGTCTGTAGTGATGGGGAGTGGCGAATGTTGTGGGGAAGTGAGTTCCATTGGGTGGATGCCGAGAAGATGAACATGCGCTGTCCATATGTTTTTGTCCTGATGCGGGGTACTGAGAGAATGCGATCGTCTGAAGAGCAGCGGAGCTGTCCCGCTGGAGTGTAGATTGTAATAAGTTCTGAAAAGTAGATGGGGCATGCACCGGTGAAGAAATTGAAACAGAGAGTAGACAACCTGTAGTCGATGCGAGCATGAATGGGCAGCCGTTGCAGAGTGCGGAGGAGAGGTGTGGCATGGTCTGTTTTGCGCGCTTTCAGGACAAGGCGAGCGGCCGAGTTTTGAAGTTTCTGTAACTTCTGTAACAGATACAGAGGACAGCCGGCTAGCAAGGAATTGCAGTAGTCGAGTTTAGACAGAACGTAGGCACATACAAAGGCGTTTGCAACCTGGTCGTACAGTAGGTGACGGAAGCTGCTGATTTTTCTGAGTTCAAAATAAGCGGATCTGCAGACTTTTTTGTCCAAGTGTCGTGCTAGAGGTAATAATAACACCGAATTTTCTTGCTGAGTCGGCGAAAGGGATGTCGACATCACCGACTCGAACTGCTGTGGGATATTTTGTTACTCCAGTATTTCTTTTACTGAAGAGGACTGCCTGTTTTTTCGTCGTTCAACTTTACCTTGTTGTGGACCATCCATCCTTGACACCGGATATGCAAGTTTGCATGGTCATGATGCTGGCATGTACATCAGCTGGAGGACAAGAACTGTATAATTGGGTGTCGTCTGAATAGGACTGGGTGGAGACCGTGTGAGAGTGAATGAGTGATGAAAGTGATTTGATGTGATCTAGTATCGTTCACATACTAACAACGTAACACTAACCATATTATTATACAGTTGTTATGTAGCAACACACACATCACTCACTTTCAGTCGTCAAAGCCTACATTGTCACTATAAAGTGTTCAACGATGAAGCGAGTTGTTCCTTGTGCCGTGACGGACAATATCCTAAAGCTATTGGTGCGTGCGTGGGGTTGGGGTTGGGGGTGTGGGGTGGTTAAGCCCCTTTCTCTTTTTAATCCCTGTGTGTCATGCGTCAACCACACACAGCCAATCATTGGCAAGACTGACTACAGTGGAGACATTAACTGCAGTGTGCGTGACTCTGTGACTGCATGCATAAGCGCGCGTTCTTTATCTCTTTATCTTCGTACTTGTACGAAAATGAGAAACAAACCCTGTATTCAACTGATACTGCACTTCTGCAGTCATAAATACCCTCGGTTCGTACACTTGTTTGCTTCCTTCACTCAACAAAGGACAGAAACACGAGTATGAAGGGCAGTAGTGGTGCTGCCGTTGGTCAAACTGCTGCTGGTGGCGATGGGGATGGTGAGGTTGTGGGAGGAAAGGGGGGACCAGAAGCAAACGATAGAGGAGTGGAGACTTGATAAGAAGTGTCAATGAGACAGAAAAAGAGAGAGAGAAAGACAGAAAGGAGAGTTGAATACAAATAATTTAAATACAAATAATTTATTCCTCATGTAAGAATCATTACCTTGACGCGGTTTGGGGACTCGAAAGCCTCGGTGACCCAGAGAGCTATACTGGCTGCAGCCTTGAGCTCCAGGGAGGGCCACCCATTCCAGACAGGTCAAAGTGCAGGGGTCAGATCCTTGGTCCTACAGGTTTGGGGTTGGACACTGGGCTAACAACCCATTTAGATAAAAAAGACAAATGTTACGGAAACAGCAACACTCAGCATCACGAGGGAGTAGCCGTTATCCTCTAGAAGAGTGAAGAGGGAGTAGCCATTCAACGGCTTCTGCAATGGTCGATGCTAATCAAGACTGTAAAAGCGTGTTTATTTATTGTGACCTGGTGAACTACATTTTGCAAGCTGCTTGTGAGTATTAATTTCATTTGGTTTAAATAATAGTATACAAATCTTTGGGTTTTTGAACAAACATTTTTCCAGACACGTCAGCAAATATTTTTCTTTTTACTATCATTTGTCATTCTTCATCAAGAGGCCACGCTATCATTCTCTGTCCAAACATTAATATACTAGAAGCTGACGCGTCTGTACATATTGCGTACACTTGGGGAATTTAAATTTATTTCCGTTCCTGGCAAGTCGTCTCACGTGCTCACTCTCGCACGGCCGATGTGGAGGACGGCACAGCAACAAGCGGTTGGCAGACGGTACAAAACCCGTATTCTGATATTAAATATGAATGACATCACATTCACACGACTCCATCCCCATCTGCCTACACTGTTCCTATGAGAATCACAGAACCCAGTAATACAGTAAAGCTGACTAGTATCTATACGTGAATGATGCCCTAGTTTACTTAACTTTTCGGTCTAAGCTGGGTCTGCAGTATGAGGATCATACACATTTCCACCCACTCACTGCTACGCATAAAAGATAAACCCCAATAGTAATATTTAGCCTGGAGTTAACATATCTATGGCCAGTGTCCGTCAAACTGCCCGAGCACTACATCGGCCGTATTGTAACTAAATGTAAGGTGGTACACATGGATCCTGCAGTGACTGATTAGTAAAACAGATGATTTGTGAATGGTAGTTTTGTAGCTTAGATTGGTCCACATGGACTGGAGTCAAGAAAGAGCGTGTACCAAAACGCCTGGTAGGGCTGGCAAAATCCCAGAAACAACACTTTTTTCTTTTTTTGGCCTGAGGTTGAACAAGACATTGTCACTGGCCTTAGTCGGGCAAGCAGGAAGCAGGTTCTGCTCTGGTGGGTATGACCTTATCGAACAAACAAAACACAGCGGTTAGCATGGTGCTGATAGCTTTGTATTGATTGCAAGCCAGCTGCAGCAAGCCGGATGCAGGGCGTAAACCTGAGCAAGCTTCGCACTTCTTTTCGGTCTGTGTTTTCCTCCCTCCTTTTTTTTAAAAATTAAACTCCGAGTTCCCCCTTTTATTTCTCCCTCTTGCAGCGCCCTCTACATCATGTGATCTATCCCCCCTCACGTGCCCCTACCCTTGTAGGCAGCGTCATGTGGGTATCCAACTTATGACCTGTTGACAGGCGCTAGTTACAATGTTTGGGTTTCCCGAGTTCCCGAGTTCACCGACTGCCTGTTGTTGATGCAGCCGTGCTTGGCTGACATTACGCTACCCTCCGGTCTATGAGTCACCCACAGGTTTATTAACTAAGTAAACAATGCAGATCTTACAAGCGCCAGCTCTCATTTTGTTATATTCTTACTGTTTTTAATAATCTGAAATTCGATTAATTGAGCGAATACTAAGCGTCTCTAGGACCTCCTAATTTTATGTATTTATAGGAAACATGTTGTATGTTAGGTAGGCTGTACTCCTTGATTTTGTATTTTGGATATATAATGATTTGTGTACATATGTTAGCAATAGACACGTTTTCACTTTGTCACCGATCTGATAACTCACAGTCCTGATGAAGTGTGTATGGGTTGTCGGTTCGGTGAACAACAAACCTTCATTTCTATGTGTGCTAGTTTCCTTGCACATTGCATCCTCTCAACTTGCGGCTTTCGATATCACATTTGAATTCAATTCCCGTATTACCCCTAAGACCAGGAAAATATTGAAGATACTGACGCCGAGGAAAAACCAACGAGGAAAAAGACAGCCGAGTGTGTAGGCACGTGCGTGCTTATGCGTGCGTGCGTGAGAGGCTGAGTGGTTTAGTACATATAAGCACGTGAGAAACAGGGGGGGAGAGAGAGGGGGGAAGTAAGAAAAGGATGATAAGATGACAGCTATACAGGAAGAAAGAAACAAAGAACAAGGAAACAAAGAAAGACAAGTAAAGCAGATAAACAGAGGAAAGAGTGGGGTTTTGTACAGCACCTTGCGCACGCCACCCTGTCATACGCGAACCTCACGCTCAGAAGAGACCTTACCCGGTTCGGGAGGACAGTTTTCCTGAAGGTTTGCGATTACAGAAATAAAACCTTCCGGGTCATCATAAGCATTGCTAATTATAAAACAAACTGCGAGCGAAATTTTGTTTTTTGCAGACGGACAAGACGATGCCCAGGAAATAGGAAACAGGAAAACCCCAGCTCACCTCATGTAGCTTAGTAAACAGTAACTATAAATGGAAACCAAAAGAGGGAGGGGAAACCCGAAATGGGGAACACCAACTGAGTTTCCTACTACCAACACTATCACCACCCCCACCAACCTCCACCACCCGCCACCCACCACCCACCACCACCAGGAAGAGCATGTATACATTTACTACTGCGTTGAAAGCATCAAAGTTCATGTAAACAAATGCAAAGCAGATTGTTTACATTATTCTACCTGTCATTGTTATAACGGAGGACAACAACGACTCAAAAATACTTGAACAGGTATTCGTGGGGGCGGGGTTTTTTGAGGCGGGTGGGGGAATGAAACATATGAAGAGAAGATGAGGTTCCTTGTTCTCTTTGCTAAAGCTGTTGCCAAACTGATGGCCATTTGTACCAAAATGACATGAAAATTAAAACTTCCACACCTATGTTAGATCCACCCAGGAACGCACCCTTCAGATCGGGCGACACACTGGACATCTCTCACGACAGTCAGCTAGGATGCACTGAAAGGGCAGGCAAGCCGCCAGTTTCCAAGGTTATCTTCACTTGCGCCGCTGTACAGCAGATGTTCTCATCCTTCTCAGATAACCAGTCAGAGGAAGGCATTGTGTCCAGCTCTCTGATTACCAACAAGGTAAACAGCGATAAAAATAACACCTTCCTGTGCACGTGCCGGGGAGTGTGGGAGCCTCAGAAGGATTTGTGCACGCTGACCGGTCACAGACTGGTACACGTACCGACATGTGAGTATAGAAACGTGGCGATTGAACCCTGTGACTGAGAGAGGAAGTGAGAGGGGTGACAAAGGAACAAAGATAACGACAACAACAACGACAAAGCGACCACGACGATGGCAGACCTATGGAAACCAGGACAATTACAAGGATCGTGTTTATTCCTGTGGCTTTAGAGCTTGTCGAATCTTGATACAGTAGATCATTCTAAACAGTTTCCTATTATCAAACATTCATGAATGTCAGTAAAAGGACAATCCAAAACTAGTTTCAGTTAAAAGGGGGGGGGGGGATGTCGAATTTTTTTTCAGATTTCCTGAGTCTTCCGCGCCCAGCATTTAGCTATACTAGAATCATTGTCGATTCCAATGAAAGAGACGCCAGAAGGTATGTTCGTTATCAGAATGTCTCCAATTTTAACGTGTTGTAAGCACACGTTAAGTTTGCATGTCCTACTTGTCGCTAGAAGGATAAAACTAAACCCAATATCACCAAACAATGTATAATACGGAATTGTGGATTTTATAACTTGCACAAACAAAGTGTTGGTTTTTATTTGTTGTTGTTTTTAAGGCGAGGGTGGCTGGGTGGGTGGCTGGGTGGGTGAGTGCTCACGTCCGTCTCACGTCCGGTTTTCTCTTTCAGTGCCAGATAACAAAGAAGATGCTTACAGATATAAATGTGTGGGGACGGTTGCAGGGTTAATCTTTGGCCTATTAGAAATTTGCTTCATTTTCTTCGTTATAAGATATGTTGAGGGCAAACAGGGCCATTCAAACTCGACAGGTAATTTCTGTCTCAGGCATTTTGGCTTTTGCGCTCGTGGTGTATCGCATGGCGGGTTTTTTGTTTGGGGGGGGGGTTGTTTTGCACTTTTAATTATGCACTTTCCATGCGTTTGTGAGCGTGTTTACATCTTATCAGTTTTGTTTGTATCTGTAAATACATAAACATTCACCCCTCCCACTGCACGACGTTCCGAAAAGCGTATCCTGTTATCGCACTTACAGTCGGCCTATAAATAGGGTCACAGCTCTGAAACCGCGTTACAACCGTCAATAATCTGCTCCGAACGGCGCATATAGGCTGGGTGTCGATCTTGTCATTACTGGAGATGTCTGTTGTTTCAAAACGATCGATAATATCGTCCACTGACATCGCCTGAGATGTATTTTTGGCTACACTGGAAATGTGCTTGCATGGTTCTGCCTTTGTCTAATCGCAGTCAGCCATGGGGAACAATATCCAATCCACCACATCATCCTTGAGATATTGCGTTACTCGGGCATCTGTGCCATGGCCAGTTTTGTTCACTGTGTGCACTCAACCTCTCGGTTTTGTGATAAGAACATTGTCTTACTCCTATAGCTTCTACGACTCCTGTGACTCTCAGTTGTGGTTCCGCGGTACGTGGTGACATTCCAGGTTTAGCTGGCGGGATCTCCATCTCCTTTGGTATCAAACTGGATGGGTCAGAACAAACTCAAATTGAATGATGGAAAAACAGAAATGGATGTCTCAACCAGATATCTATACAATCGTTAGACACTGCTTGTCACAAAATAAAGTTCAGAGAGTCGGCTAGAAATCTAGATGTATATGTTAATAAATATCTTTGGACATGCACGCGAACACAGTGTGTTGGTCTCTCAACTTTCATCTTGGTAGGTTTGTCATTTTACTGAACACCTAGTCTCAAAACACTTAGTATTTTTTTACAATTGTTAATGTTTCGTGTTGCTAAATTTGTTAGCGAAGAATGAAGCCGTTTTAGTTGTGAAAATGTCGCCTGGTGTACTTTTTTCCGGGTCGCAGCGTTAATCGTCGCACGTCCCGATGTGCACAGTTCTGCTGTGTTACAGGAGGACTGTTTCGCCTACTCTTCCTTCTCTGTTTCTTCCTTCGCCGTGTCTACTGTTCGCCTATTCTTCCTTCGTCAATCCGCCTTTTCGTTCGATGTTACGTTGGTTCGCCTTTACGCCGCCTTCCTCCTAATTCAAGTTCGACATCTCGTTCTCCATTCGCCGTCCATAGCCCACCACGTCAGCATCCCCATCCTAGCACACCCGTCATCAACTTCACTTCGCATTAGAAACCTCGATCACAGCGTCATCAGTTCGAGGACACACGCGGACTGTGCCTTCCGGTCTCGTGCAATGAGCTGGCGTGGCCGTTGTGACTCTGGCATTTGTGGTGGATGTGAACATTTTCATAGCATACCATTGATTCAGAACATTCACATCAACGTTATCATCGTCATCTCCATTAGTTACTCGTTGACGTTTATTGTGAGTTAATTAAATGTGGGCATTTTCACACGGTCGGCTTTTTGTTGAAAAAAGCGAGTGCATCTGGTGTGTTAGTCACGTCTGTAGTCTTCTACCTGTTGCACACTGCTTCGCAGTAAGTGCGCAGGCGCACATCCAGGTGTAGAACACGATAGAAACGTTACAGATTGCTTCAGCTAGAAAGCCTCCAGAAAGGTCATTATTAATGGAAGGTGGCAAGACGTCCAAACACATTCTCTACGAGGACAAGATCAAGATGACACTGACATCAGTCTTGTACAAAAATACTTTATTGATTTGTTTCTCAGGGATATGTTCTGTTGGACAACATGTGATGCAGTTATAGGCGCCGCGCAGCCTGATTTTAAGTGACGGACCCAACTGACCGTCGAGGCCGCAAGCCCTGCAAACATCTGACAGATTTAAAATTTCCAGCGACTCATTTAAGGGAAGGGAAGTAAACTTTGTATCATTGTAAAACTCTATCATCGGTTGTTTCCCCTGCACTGGCTAAATGAGTTTCGGAAACAGTTTCGACTTGCCAAACGAGGTTTAGTGTAGTGGCTGGCCAGGTCTACTCCGGTCGTTCACAATGGCTACACGTGTTTCGTTTGTTGTGTGTGGAAAAAGTGACTGTATTTGGGACCAGACAGTAAGTAGTATTTAACTAAAAGTATTGTTTCCATTGTGATGCCGAAGAATAGATATTTCTAAATATGTAAAATATATTACTGTGAGTGTGGTAGTTTTTAAGTGGCATTTTTTTAAAACATGTAAACCTATGCGGACTAAAGGGTCAGTCGGGCGGTCAAGGTAAGACATGACAAAGACAAAGACGAAGACAATCTACATGTTTCGCGGCACTACCCCTTCATCAGGACGACACAAAAAAGACCAAAAAAACCCAAAAAAGAAAATGACTTAGCTTCAGTAGATGTGGCGCATGGGCTGGACAGCAGGAAAATGACTAAGGGACAGTGAGTAAGAAGGGTTAAAAAGAGGGGCAGCCAATCGCCAGGTGGGTAGGAAAGGGTATGGAAGGGTGGGGGTGGAGAGGGGGCGGGGTGGGGAGAGAAGCCCGGGTAAGGGGGTGTCAGTGTGGGAGAGAAGGAGATGAGAGAAAAGAAGTAAGAGAGAGAGAGAGAGGAGGAGGGGTGAGGGGGTTAAGAGAAAAAGAGGGAGGTGGAGGGTCAGTGTTTAAGGTTGAGTCCAGTGGGTGCCATGGTACCGAAATGGGTTATGAAGTAGGATTCCAAATTCTTACGGTCAATGCAATCGCCCTTCATTTTCCAGATACCACAGACCCTCAAGTTGTCGGCTGTGTGTGGGGGTGTACTAAAGTGACGTGCAACTGGTGTGTTTCTGCGGTGTTTATTGTCAGCTAGATGTTCTGTGAAGCGGCTGTTCAGTGTGCGTTCTGTCTCACCGATGTAGAATAAAGTGGGACAGAGATGTGGGACAGCGCAGATGATGTTGCTGTTAGTGCAGGTGAAGTGTTGCTTGATGACAAAAGTGGTGTTGGGTTTGTGGAGTATTGTGGCGGTGTTCAGGTAGGGGCAAGTGTGGCAGCGGGGGACATTGCACGGGGTGGAGCCGCAGAAAGGGGGGAGGGGGTGGTCGGTTTGAGTTCAGAGTGTACTAGAAGATCTCGCAGGTTTTTATCCCGCTGAGATGCTGGGGGGGGGGGTTGTTTGAAGAGGTGGGGTTCAGATTTAGAAAGTATGTGACAAGTTGGAGGATCCTGCGTACTGGATGGTTGTGAGGGTGGTGGGTCAAGACGGCGATCGGCAGAGGTTCCGTGTGTCTGGAATGGTGGGAGGGTTGGAGTGTTCTTGTCCTCCAGCTGAGTGCACGTGGTGTAGCGGCAACTTTCTCTTCAGCAGAGTGAAGAAGGTTGGGAGGATAGCTGCGGGCGAGGAAAAACTCTGCCATTCTATCGGATTGTTCGAGAAAATCTGTATCACTGGAGCATAATCTGCGGAGTCTTAGGAACTGCGAGTAGGGTATGCTGTGCAGGGTGGACGGTGGGTGAGATGAGTGGAAATCCCGGTAGGAGTGTGAGTCTGTAGGCTTGTAATGGATGGTGGTCGCTAGGCGGCCGTTCTGCATGGTTATGTTGATGTCGAGGAATTTAACAGAGGTGCATGAAATGGTGTAGGTGTATTGAATGGAGGGATGGAAGTGTTGTATGTACTGGATGTACTGCAGTAACTGTGGCTCCGGGAGGGAAGTGGCGCCGAGACCGTCGTCAATGTAGCGTCTGTACAGTTCTGGGGTGGATGTTGTGTTCGAGCCAGCCCATGAAGAGACAAGCATAACAAGGGCCCAATTTGATACCCATCGCCACGCCGATAATTTGGTGGAAACACTGGCCGTCAAACTCGAATGTGTTGAGTTTGAGGACCAACTCCGCCAACCTAATCAGAGTGTGTGTAGGAGGGTGGGGGTCGCTGCGTGAGTGGAGGAAGAAAGATAGTGCAATCAAGCCATCAGTGTGGGGTATAGATGTGTATAGGGATGTGACGTCAAGGGTGAAGAGTGTTGGCGTGAAAGTGTGGGAGGAATTGAAATGGTCCAGGAGTGTGAGAGTGTCTGTTGTGTCTTTGATGTAGGTAGGGAGCGACTGGACGATGGGCTGAAGTATAGTATCTAACTAATGGGAAATTTTTTCTGTGGGGCAGCTACAAGCGGAAACAATGGGTCGGCCAGGGTTGTTGGATTTGTGTATTTTTGGAAGCAAGTAGAAGGACGGTTGTTTAGTGTCTTTCCTGATGAGATATTTCGCTGAAGGGGGTAAATCTGCCGAGTCGATGGAGGTACGGATGAACTTAGAAATCGTTTTTGTGTCTGCCGCAGGTGTGTGGTCGGAGTGAGGCTCGTAGAAGGTGGTGTCATGTAGCTGCCGGTGTGCCTCGGCTATGTAGAAATGGCGGTCGCAGACGACGATCGCACCGCCTTTGTCGGCTGGTTTGATGACGATCTCGGTGAGTTGCCGAAGGGACTCAATGGCTTGGAAGGTCGTTTTTGTGTCGTTCTGATGAAGGGGTAGTGCCCCGAAACATGTACATTGTCTTCGTCTTTGTCTTTGTCGTGTCTTAGCTTGGTCCAGTTCCCTTGTTTTAATCATACAACCTTGATAGATACATCGTTTAATAGCGGGCTTCATGGACACATACAGCGTTGATAGATACATTTTTATATAGCGGGCTACATGAACAGATACAGCGTTGATAGATAAATTGTTATATAGCGGGCTACACGAACAGATGCAGTGTTGATAGTTACGTTGTTATATAGCTGGCTACACGAACACATACAGTGTTGATAGATACATTGTCATACAGCGGGCTACACGAATAAACTATCAGACAAATTTCCATATACACACAGGAGTTGTTTTACAAAGTGTACCTGTCGAGTGCACATAGGAATATGTACAATGTATGAATATTTACACGTATAAACAAAGACCACTGATGGTACTCCAGTCCTTGGAAGTTTAAGAAAAATGGTGACAATCAGTGATTTCCATAAGATTTTGACGGTTACAAACTATCTATTTATTTGGCATAGGTGTTTCGAACTGTAAAGGGTTTGTACAGAAAAGATGAAATTTGCTTGATGCTTTCGTCAGTGTTGGTAGACCAGACGGAAGGTTGCTGGTTTGAATCCAGGTGTGGTAAAGGATCATTTCAGCATATAGGCCGCTATATTCAGTCTCTCGCACAGACTCATTCTCTCTCTCTCTCTCTCACACACAAACACACAGCCCCAAGAAATGTTATTACTAAACAGCGAATACAAGTGGGTAACAGACGGAATGGAACAGCTGGTCAAAATACAGCTTAACACAAGAGTGATTTGAGAGCTGGTTTGAAAGACTGGATGTTTGTCACTCCTGACACTCTCTCTGGATGATAAAACAGGAGAGCAAGAATTCAACCTCGTGAGCTAACACAACTGTTATTTCCTCATTATGTATAGACAGACCGCCTCGGTAGTCTAGTGGTTAAGGCGGCCGCTTCCGAAACGGAAGGTCGGTGGTTCGCATCCCGGCCGAGTCATACATAAGGCTTAAAAACTGGCAATCTAGTAGCTGCCCTGCCATGCGCCTGGCACTACAGGGAACAGTACTAGGACTGGTTGGCCCGGTGTCAGTATAATGTGACTGGGTGGGACTGAGGCCGTGTTGCGCCATCAGTCCCACGTGTGGCAGCACATAAACTTTTTCTAAGCAGCACCGTCCTGATATGCACATATCCGGTTTGCGACTGGACGTTAAGCAGCAAATAATCCCCCCTCCCCCCAAAAAAATTATATTATATTAAAAATTATATATAGACACAAACTTATCAGACGTCAGTACATTCAAGGTACATTCAGTCTTGGGAAATATGCAAATAATAGACAGGAGCGTACAATGTCGTAAACGAATGTAAAGTATTACGCAAAAATAAGGATAAAGATTATACTGTCTGTATAGAAATATTAATTTACATAGAAATTACAAAAGTAATGACCATTGATACAGCAGTAGGTTTGCAGTGATTATAGTAAGTACATACAAATAACACATTCCAACAATGTTTGTTGCAGTGAAATAATTTCCATGTAAGACAGTCGAGACACAGTTTTCTATTGGTCATGTGCACACAGTATACGTCATGTTTGTGACGTTATGATGTAAAGGCGTGGGATAGACTGAAAGAAGAAGAGAAGGAATAACGAAGGCGGGTGTTGGTGTAAGTGAGACGGACACAAGACTACAACAGGTGGCAGGTGTGTGAGATTCATGTTCAGGTGGTTAGTGGTCAGGGGAGACAATCACAAGTTGTGACGAACACCGGGACATCCAGTGAAGTCGGCCTGTGAATAATTCTTTAACACAAGGATCCACACACACGACGACTTTTCTCTCCAGACCATGAAGAAAATGTCCATGCGTCACCCACACCACGTCACTACGGGCCGTGGCCACGTCCTCAATGTCACCATCCGTCATCACCTGCACCGGGATACCCGCTTCTCTCAGCCCCGTCACCAGGCCCGGGTGGTGACTGCACATCAACAACACCAGCACTTCTCTCCACTGTAGGCGGGGTGGTGTCGTGCTGCTGTTGATGGTGGTGACGGTGGTAGATGTTGTGGTGTTCACTGTTAACATTCAAAGTCAATTCTTTTGTTCAGTCACGTGTCACAGACACAACGTTCACAGGCACAATGACGTCATGCCGTTAGGACGCAAATGTGCACACAAACAAACACTCCGAAGTAAATAAAACGGTCATTCTGCTACGACGAAAAGGTGCGGACACACACATAAACACACTGTCTTCTTCATCTGACAATTTGTCACGTGACTGGTTACTACATGACTTGTTTGTTGTTTATCAAACAATTTATTGTCACGTGTTTAGTCTCCCGTCACTACACGTAACACTACACAATATATACACACCTGTAGCCGGAACACGGAGACTGTGAAGGAAGCTGCCCACCTCACGACCGCACGTGACGCAGTCACTTGGCATGTCACCTGAGTGACCCTGACCTCGGTGATAGATTCGTATGACTGGCGGGCTGTCTGTGTGGTCGGCCACACCACGCTCACTGTACGCCTTGACCTCACCAGCGATTTCCTCGTCCTGCTCAACTTCCCTGACGACGGCCGGCGGAGAGCGGAGGGGTCTGGTTAAATATTCCACGTGCCAGCCGGCGGGTGCGACTCCATGGTAACAACTTGCCGCCCAAAGATGGACACCAGGAACTTGTGTCAGCAGCTGGTCACAGAAAGTCTGGAAGGTGTTTGTCCCCCACTTCTCACGGACACGACTGTTACAGAGGACAGAGACATTCGTGTCAGCAGCTTGTCACAGAAAGTCTACGGTGTTACACAGAACATGAAGATACACGTTTTACACTGTGTTCGGTCAATGACGCTCGTGTTTGTGTTCATCTAAAATGTATCAACGTCTGATGCTATTAATAAATGACGTCACCACACGTGCTACACACATGACGTCAAACATGTCACACACTTACTAAAAAGCTTCATCCGCGAGGACGTACAGCGACCATCTCCTCACACGTGAAATTAAGTGGGTCAAGACTGTCGCCAAGTAGTTCTTTTGACCAACCTCCAGGAAGTTAGGCTCTCGTCTGAAATCGTACTGCCAGAGGTGAGGCTGTCCGGGTGATTCCACTGACGTCAGCTGCGTCTTGACAATCTGCTGCAACAGGTGGTACAACATGATGCCCGCTGCACGACTCTCCCTACAAGTACTCACAATGTGGACGTCGTGGCCACATCTCAGCCATTCTGTTCCCTTCAGCAGCAACACCACAGTTTTACCTGTGCCGGGCGGGCCGGCTACAAAGACTCTGGGACGCGCCGTGTTGAGCAGGTCAAGTTGCTCTGGGAACAGAGTTATTTGAGCAGTATAGCACTCTCCCGCCATCGACACAACCTTACCCAGGGTCTTGACACACAGGCGTGGGGGAGATGTACATGTCACAGTCACTGTTGTCGCCGGACCACAGAACCTGCAACAGTCACATTTGTTTCTTTTTAACACTTATTGGTAATATTTAAAGTAGTATGAGAATACCGATGATTTGAGACCTCATTACTACTCTCTAAAATTAAGCATGCAGATTAATCGCAGCTTTGCTGTATAACCCATTGTCGTTTAGCTATAGAGAAAGAGAGAGAGATTTTTATATCTCCTCTAATATGTACGCTTGCAAAAAAAAAACCTAATGTTTTTCAATGTTTTGCTCACAGAGTGTCACTCTACAGAGCAACATCTACATCGAATAATTGACAACTAAAACCTATCTGTCAGACTTGAAAGCTAACTTCCTTTGTTGTTATAAGCACAGAGACTCTTTGCTTTGTGATTTATAGGGGGCCAGGTTAGCTCAGTTGGTAGAGCTGCAGATGGAAGGTTGCTGGTTCAAATCCTGGTGTGGCCCAGGATCATTTCCAAGAGTTAAATATTGTGCAAACTCCATTCGGCCATTTCCCCACACATTAAACTGCCTGTCCGCACTGGCCATCTTACTGCAGCCATCAGTCTGGTGGTTCTTTCAGTGCATAGTTTAGTAATAGGACCCCATTCCCCCCCCCCCCCCATAGTGCGAAATCACCGCGAGGTGGAAGCACTGTCCCTCTAAATAACCACCACCACCGCTTTGCTATTTCAACTCTATTCTGACGTAAACTTGTCAGATGTCAGCAATCAACGTGTCGTGACATGACGGGCCGCACCTTAACTTACTGGACTCGACTTCTCAGAATTACTGGACAAACTTTGATGGTGATCTCGTAAATGTAGAATTAATTGAGCAATCGTCACCAAAACCTTTACAGCCTCAGGCTAATGGTTTCGACACCAGAGGGTGACGACGCTATGAAATAATGGGACTAACTGGAGAAATCTACCGAGGGAAAAGATTCTCGTACTCTGACACGTTCGCTCAGTCTCTCACAGGCAAAACACTTCTTGCTTAAGAGCCCCCACCCTCGTAAAAGACACAACTCCATTTATTTTAAACACTAACTGACTCGACAACATCAAATATATCTACAGATTATTTACAGAGAATCACCGTGCTCGTGTCTAGGGTTAGACGCTGCCTGATTACGTCATACCACGTGGTATCAGACAAAGAAGATAATCAAACCCCAGAGCGGAAATCAAACTGCAAAAACGGCCTATGATCCCACTCAATTCACAAATACAGTAAATGACCGACAACAGAGCACCTACTCTCGTCACTACTAAAGCAACTGCTTTACCGCAATACACAGCTGTAAAGCTATACAACGACCAACAATGAAGCTATGACAACACTACGACCAGCACTTCACTCTATACCACCTCTAGGCGTTTTTGCCCGGCCACTAGCTTATTACGTCTCCTGTCTCCGGCAGGATAAAACCACCTATCTTAAATCAACCCGAGTCCCGGACTCTAAGATAGCTATTTATAGCAAGAGCAGTCCTTAACTTATAAGGCACTTATAAGTTACTCTTCGACATGTCCTGGCTAAGATGGCGAGGGGTATAGGTCCGTGGGTCTACACTTGTCGACTTCTCTTGGTCTTTCTACTTCATCTCTCCTGTGTCTCTCTATGTCTCTATTTGTCCTATCTGAGTGTCCTTTCCTTAAGTACCGTGTGTCCTGCCACCTTAAACTCGATTAAACCGGTTCTGGCCGGCCTAGAGCAGCTACCCACATAGCGCCCACCTACCCGGTGTCAAGGAAGGGAGGAGCGAACAGGTTTACCTAGGAGTGACAGGTGATAACCTAGGAGTGACATATGACACGTGTGTCGGATTCACACAGACTCAAAACTCAATCTAGTAGCTTACCAACCAGACACCTTGCACTATAGGGAACCGTACAGTTATGGTAGGTAATGGTAGAGTAAGAGATAAGAGCCAGGCACACAGACTTACAGACACGCAGACATACAGACGCCAACACACAGAACCAGTACGCACATGCTGGCACACACACGCACGGTCTCGTGGGCGCAGCACACAGGGCCTATTCCAGCAATAATAATTCTAAAAAATTTGTAAGAGATGATGTTAAATTATAACATTTGTTGTAGGTATATGTACATCGATTGCTTGTAGAACTGACCTGGCTACCAGCGTCTTGTAATTGTCACACGTCATGTGACTGTCAGGCCCAGACACAGCCACACGTCGCTGCCACCAGTCCCCGAGTTCCCTCATCACGTCACTACTGACCTCCCGTGGCGTCTTGGGGTCAGACAACTGATCAGAGCACACACACAGACCGGGGATGTCCGCGGGATCTGTTGTACCCAAACACCGACAGAGATCCTGTTAAGAAAGAAGATCCTTTAAAATTTGAAAACCAAACTGAACTGAAAAATCCGTATCCATCCACATCCCAGTTCTCAAGGTGCAGTTGTACCATAAAATGAAAATGTA
The DNA here is from genome assembly GCA_004794575.1 of Lanistes nyassanus. NCBI lineage: Eukaryota > Metazoa > Mollusca > Gastropoda > Architaenioglossa > Ampullariidae > Lanistes > Lanistes nyassanus. The sequence goes on along the minus strand of SMGT01016483.1, from coordinate 227,345 downwards.
AATCAAAAATTAAAAAAAATAATTTAAAATTAAAATTAAACAGTCACAAGGGCACGAGTTACACACACACACACTATATCATAAAAACCAAAAGAAGCCTAAAAAGGAGTTTATTTGAGGTTTTTTTTTCATTCCGTTTAAACGGTTTGGATAGATCCATTCTCGAAAACATAGGTAAAGTGAGTCTTTGCACAAAGTGTGTTCAGAACGTCCCAAACGTCCGAATACAGAGGTCAAGGTCAGTAGCGGGTGTGTCCCTCACTGGCCTCGAGATCGGCCTGGCACCTGGCGGGCATGGAGCGCACCAGCTGCCTGAGGGCCTGCTACAGCTGGCGAGCTGTTGTCGGTTTTGGATGGACAGCGTTCAGCTCTCTCTACAGATGGTCCCATAGATGCTCGATTGGGTTGAGGTCTGGGCTCATGGCGGGTGAAGACATCACCTGAATGTTGTTCTGCTGCAGGAAGGCCGTTGTGATCCTTGCCGTGTTGTGGGCGGACATTGTCATGCTGGAAGGTGAGGTTGGCGTGCTGCTGGATGTATCGTGGATGAAGGCTCGAAGCCAAAAGTATGAGATGGATCAAACACACTGTAATCAGGCGACATTCCATCATATGCAATAGATCTGGTTCTTCCTCTCACTTTCAGATTGTAAAATACTGGCGATTCATCCATTCATTGTCCCCCGTTATGCTTCAATATAACAAACATGCAAGTAGGATATTGCGGATCAACCAATCATCAATGTATCCTATACATACAATTTTTTTCAACAAGAAAGTACGGGTTTTTCAATCCAAGCAAACATCAGTGCATCAAATAGAAGAAGGGGAGGGAAATGTATCAAACTCAAGAGAGTTAGCTAGATGTGGTAGGCTTATTCGTTCTACACACATAAGAGAATACCCGTAACCTCGGGTGTTCACCACATATATATATATATATAGGTCAGACAAGTCTTTAAAAAGAGTATTTCGAACTGTCACACAAAACCAGGGTTTCTCGAACGCTAACTAGACTGGGCACGACTTCCCTTTAGTCGTTAATTTTTAAAATGTGTAGACCAAGGCAAGTTACTTTGCGGCGAGCTGTTTGAGATCGTTTCTCAGCGTACATGCTATGGTCCCTGGTCAGTGACAGATCCAACAGCAACAGTTCTTGAAAACCAATATTATGAAGAAACCGAGTGTACTTACAGTGCATACTTTTGGCTGAGTGGGACAAGAGGCTTCTACTGGATGACTAGAAATTGCAATGCATATGTTTGTTTTGACCCATGACCCGACGGTGGGTAAGAGATGGGATAATTAATGGGATAATTCCCACCTTCAGTCTATTTAGTGCTCCACAAGGGAAGTGATGCTAGTATCAGGCAGTTGTCATTGTCCAAGATGACCCCCTTGTTAATTAAAACTATTATGTGTGTGGCCTGTCAGGTCTTCCCCAGGATTGCACCGCGTGAAGATGCATCGTTGGTCAGTGTTGCATTACCACGGCACCAGAAAGCCAATTTTGTGCTATGAGTTGTCACGGCGCCCGAAAGGCCATGTAACATTAAGGCACCAGAAAGGTCATGCAGCGTTGTAATAGCACCAGAAAGGGACATGTAGCGAAGTCTGTGTTAATGCGACTTCACCACACTGAAACGTTCACCACTGTTTCCTCCAACACTCCATCAGTCTCATCTTTTCTTTTGGTCCATCAAAGTTTTATTCAGCAATCAGTGATAATTCAAGCGGCGGGCCGGTTTACAACCTTAGTCGATCTCCATGCTCCTCAGACTATAACCCTTCATCAGTCTGGGTCCTTCTCTCCCTCTCTCTATCCATTAGTCTATCCAAATATCGCTCCAGTCTTCTTGCTCCTCTTGTTATCCCTCTCCTTTACCCACTAGAGCTTTTGTATCAGTCCTAAATGTCTGCTGTTGACCTTTTCCAATCTGCACGTGTGGCTGTGGTGGGCAACTGCATGCTTGGTGACCCTAGTGGACGATGCATGGTTTGGAGTTACGGCTCTTTTGTATATAGTTACTGAGTGCTGCGCGGCTTAAAATGGTGTGTGTGACCTCTCACTTATGTCCGGCCTGCTAAGTGTTAAGTTCAGGCTCAGATCCGTCTTGGGTGGAATGTCCTCTTCTAAACTGTACTGTATGCCCCTCACTAACCTACCTGCTACCTACTGCCTGGCACGCATATTGTTACAAGAGCCAGTCTGGCAAGTTACCTGAGTAAATTGAGTTAGCATTACAAGGGACAGTGAGGGAAAGAGGATTTATAGTAGTTAGAATATCACAGATATTTAAAAGGAACTTCACTTGTTTATGGAGCTGAAGTACCAGCTAGAAACGTCCGTCCTGTAATTGAACAGTGACGTTACACCTAAATTTGAAAAGTTTGGAAGTTGCCTTATTGCCGGAGCTGAGGTGTCAACTGGAAAGAAATTCTTATACGGTCGAGAACTGTAACTTTGTCAGCAAGAAAAGCTCCTGTCAACAGTGAGTGGAAGAACTGTCAGAAGGACTCTGTGCACGAAGGATGTTCCGCGTGGGCCGTACGGACTGTACCAATGGTACCCCCACCAGCTTGTGTATTATGTTTGTATAATCACGATAGAGTGGAAAAATCTCAAGAATTTCAGCTAAGTTACAACCTTTAATTCAATTCTATATATTGTTGACTTTGTATTTTTTGTCTGTACAATATTGTCTTTTTTACCCAGGAAGAATAACATTATTTTCATTTATTGGCAACACAGACACCTTTGTGTCTTATCCAGGTGAATGTCGGATCATCAAGGTTCCCTTCCGAATGCATACGATCATTCGTGTACGCAGTGAATGTTTCTTTTTAGTAGGTAAATAAATTTTGCTTATAACATTTCACAATTTTATAATATTCAACACATTTTCTCCGACAGACAAAATATTCACAAACAAACGTTACAGACTCGCTTCATGACACTGATGTTTCAGTAACGCCATATTATTTTACGATTTGGATTTTATTACGATTTTGTGGTTCTAATTGGTAGATACCCAAACAATGCACTATAATCATTATTAGAATGTAATTTTCGAAACATTCTGAGAGCTACCAGTGCATAAATGAATATACGGAATACGGTAAAGATAGCGTTATCTTTCAGTATCAAATGTCACTTAGTTGTTGACATGACGTTGAACAACAAACAACTGTTAGTTTTGTTTACACTGATAAGATGCTTAACTATGTGCTAAAACATCTAATTAAATAGCAATCAGCCGGAATGCTTACGTCCATGAGCTGAGGATCACCAGAGATGGCCTGTTGTACCTGAAGAGCTGTGATTTTAGGGACCACGATCGACTTAGTGATGCGCAGACCGGGAGTGACGTCAGACACCAGATGTGACAACATGGCTTCTGCCTTGTCCAGTTGTGATACGGCTTCTGTCAGTTTCCTTCTGATGTTCTTGTCTATATCCTGCTGTGACATATTAAGCTGACCGATGCTATCACCAAAATCTTTTACCTCGCAGACGACAATGCCGTACTGTCTGTGAATGAGCAGCACATCAAACTCTCCCTGTTTGTGTTTAGACAAAGCAGCAGGTAAATTGTCGGCTACAGGTAGCTGAGCAGCCGCAGCCGCGTAACAAGGTTCACCCAGGTACTGTCCGAACTGAAGCTGGGTCAGTCCAACCAAAACTTCTTTGTTCTCTTCAGACATTTTCTGCAGACAGAAGAGAAACCGCTGCATGGCCGTATCATCTCTGACATCACTGGCCTGAACAGTAGGTGGCTGAGCAATCCTATTACATGCAGGTGGATTCCTCGCCACTTGGTTGGACTGACCGGCTTGTCCAGGTTTTGACTGACCGGCTTGTCCAGGTGTTGACTGACCAGCTTGTCCAGGTGTTGACTGACCAGCTTGTCCAGGTGTTGACTGACCAGCTTGACCAGGTGCCTCAAGAAGGACCTCAACTTCCAGATCAGCAGCCGACTGTCTTGTCATCGGCACGCGGTTGAAGTAGACAGGAGGCAGGAAGTAGGGGCGTGAGTCGAGATCAGGAAACGCGGCCTCAGCCCACTGTCGCCAGAATGTCTGGGCTTGTGCTGAGATGGTCTCCTGTGGTCACAGGGGCATAACATTAGATGATGATTAGATATTACAAAGTAAAGCGTAACCACAAGGGACGATAAAAAACACGGAATAAGATAATTGCAAAGAAGACGACGATTGGCAAGGAAATTCATTAGATTCTAGAAGTTGATAGCGTTACAGTGTGTGTGTGTGTGGGGGTGGGGGTGGGACTGTTATAGTTACAAAACACCGCTACTTGTTTGTCAAATACTGATAGTGTTATATTTCTACAGAGAATATTTAGATTATACCACACTCTACGTGTTTGACGGATGATTATGACTTTCATTCGTACTGTTTGACTCTAATACTCTGGATAATTACTGCTGAACTAACTTCTGTTTCATATGTTAACGTCACTACTGATTGCAATTACTGTGACTCAGGATAATTATACTATAGGTTTTACTGACATTATGCGATGTATTCTACAAAATTTATACTGATATCAATACATCTACTTATTATCGATATTGACATCAACAGTTTTGTTGTGATTGCTTGTTTAACCAGCCCTTGATAACCAATGTTACACCGTTTACACAACAAGCTGCTTATGACTCATTGCAGACCTTGGGTAAATGTGATGTGATGACAAGCACCTGTTACGACAGAAGGTGTACGTTTCACACTGTATCAAGTTGACAGTGTCCTTGTCTTACCTGTTGCAAAGCAGACGGAGGTTGACCAGACATGGCTGACAGTGAATGTTACTCTGACCTCAACAAGACAGTGTCTGTCAGAAACAGAAACTACTGCGGGAACGTTGAAGTACTTTGTCTTCAGATGAACGCTGCTCACTGCCTTGAGTGAGGGCTACACACTTCGTCAGTGTCCTCTGTACGAAGACTGTGAGTGGGCGTTGCGTGTCTAAACATGATGATAGAATGGATTGTCAGTGATTTAAAGACAATGTCACATCCCTAAGACAAAGACAAAGACTAAGACAAACTGACACTGACACTGACACTGACATCGCTTTTAATCTCACGACAAAGAGGAGAGGAACAAAATACTAGATTGTAAATTGTGTTGCTAACAATTAAGATATTAAGAGCTCGATACGTTTCCATTCACAAACATGATACTACAAATTCTTTTTCTTTCTAGCGGAAACAGATAATATACAATACACAATACACTCTGTCGCTCTCACACACAAAAGTTTGTTGCTGGACACATGTAGGGTTTGACGGACAAGAGATTAGCAATATAGTTTCATCTCGCCTGCACTGAACTGCAACAATCTGACTAGAACAAAACATTTACTGCTCGCAAAATGTGTAACTTCTTTATTTCACGTGCATCCAACAGGCAAACCTTCCCTCATTCAATACAAGCATTTAAAATGTGTCTTGCTTGCACAGTCAACGCAAATACAAGCGTACGTGACTTGCATCTTGCTTTCCCGCCAGCTCTGGGCAGCAAGTGTTAGTCGAAGGGCGTGGTTCCAACAACACTTCCTGGACCAGGGGATAATCAAGGTGTCGCATCTACTTTTGTCCGGTTACTATAACCGTGTTTACGGTAAGAAGAACTCTGTCTCGGACCTGGGACTTGGGTGACTAATGACCTTTATCGTTCGAAACACCAGAGAAATGATCATGACCAGCAGTGGGCTCTTCACTTTTAATCGTGTATAATCGTTTCTTTTGATGTCTTAATCACTTTGTGTAGTCGTTTCCATTGTGCGAAATCACCGCGAGATGGAAGCACTGTCCCTTTAAACCACCACCACCACCACCACCACCACCACCACCACCACCACCACCACCACCACCACCACCACCACCACCACCTGTGTATCGCCGAGTCCATCTGATCTCTGGAGATCTGATTAGGAGGGAGACCCATTCGAGTGATCTGCGGTGACCAGTGAACACGTGGCTAAGGCAGCAAACCTACTGACCCAGCGCTCTGCTCTGCGTGGCTTCACCCACCAGTCGACGGCTTCGAGGCGCGATCGAGTGGTGGAGCTAGATTCTTAGGAATAGATAAAATCCAGGAAGACCTTAACCAGGTATCCAAATGCTTAAAGTACAATGGCCTTAAACTGTCTGCTACAAAAACCCAGATGATAACCTTCAAAAAACGCAACCAGAAGACAGATTATCCACAGCTAAAATTAAATCAAACAGCTATTAATTACAGTAACCAGATTCAATTTTTACGGTCACCTTTACCGATAATGCAAATTGTAATCCGTATGTGGAGAAAATAACAAAGGCAGCTAAGCAGGCAATAAACCTAATGAGAGCAGTGACAGGTAATAGGTGGGGCATAAATCCAAAGCCCATGTAATGTCGAGATTGATGTATGCGGCCCCTCTACTAATCCATTTAAATGCTCAACAAAAAAATAAACGCCAGTCTGTACAGGCGAGAGCCCTAAAAGTAGTCTTAGGTGTCCCCGTGTGCACCCCTAACCTAGCGGTGTTGGCAGATACAGAACAAAAACCAATAGACTTAATGATTAAAGAAAAAGCAGCAAGTTACTATTATAAGATACAGCGCCTTCCGACAGTTCATCCAGTCAGACAGATACATACCACACCACACAAACAAGGGACAGGCAAACCTACTCCACAGCCTAGCATTCAGAAATGCACCCAGGACTTGGAACAAACAAATGGGGCTGATGTTGACATTCAAGCCCCTTATCCACATGTGCACCCTCAGGCTCGACCCTGGACTATACAGCAAGCAATTGTAGACACAGAACTTGCCAAATATAACAAAGAGATACACTTTGACAAAATTATAGCAGATTTAAAGCAAAAGCTTGAAACCACATACAAAGCTCACTCCCAAATCTATAGTGATGGCTCGCGTGACCCAACCATTCATGCTACAGCTATGGGAGTTTACGCTTCTAAAGAAGCAGCCTTCTCAGGTGAACTTCCAAATCAATATTTACAGCAGAACTCACAGCAATAGCTGTTCCTCTTCATATGATAGGCATAAACACAACGAACCCAAAATCAGACAGAAAAAAACTATTTGTAATTACTTTCTGACTCGCTGTCGGCACTGCAGGCGATTCAAAACCAGTCAACAAAAAGAATAGACCTAGTGTACAAAATATTATCTCAAGTAAATACACTACACGATAATGATATAAGGGTAAATTTTCTCTGGGACCCTTCTAATGTTGGCATAAAAAGTAACGAAGAAGCAGATAGACTAGCTAGACAAGCGATAAACTAAACCCTAACATAAAGCTTGTACAGATAAACACGCCTGTTTCAGCAGAAGAAAGGAAAATACCTATTGAACCAACAATCAAAACTAAGATGGGAAAAGACCTACTAAAAAGAATCTGTCCTGAGCCCTATCCTTTTCATCTTATACATCAAACCACTTTCATCACTCATTCACTTTCACACGGTCTCCACCCAGTCATATGCAGACGACACTCATCTTGTCCTTCAGCTGATGTACATGCCAGCATCATGACCCACCTGTGAATGAAGGACGATCTATATCCTAACCTGTTGGTCAGTGTTGCTTTCATCTCTCACTCTGTGTGGGTGTATATGTGTGTGTGTGTGGTCGTTGTTTTCACTAGAGTGTATGTGTGCCTCGTCCGCGCGACATGTGCATATTATAAAAGAAATCATCTTACCGAATTTGGTGTGAATCGGTTCATGCATGCAGATTTGTATAACTTACGAACTCACAAACACACATTCGGTGTTATATTATTATGTGAGTAGCATGTGATGAAAGTCTGGTTACGCTTGATGCGATTAAAGTCCCGTCACAAAATAATATTTTTGTAAAATAATATGTGAGTAACACTTTTTCCTTCCAAGTTTTTAACTGGTGCGGATGTGCTAATAACCCGAACACTAAAATAAATTCTATGCCACTGAGCAACAAAACCCAGAAGAAACGTTGCAATAATAAATAAATAAAGCAACGTTTGGATCTTCATTTTAAGAAAAAGAAACTGGTATTGACATTCTCTCACCTCTGTGAAACATTAACCCTTCCCGTCACATTTACTGCTCTGAAGTTGACGCGCCGTGGAACACACAACACGGGGCAGGACAGAGTCTGTCGTCGGGTACCGTCAAGTGACCTTCAACTACCACCTCGTCTTTTATACAGTGTGGCATGGGGTAATCACGTGACTGAAATCCATCCCACTTTGCCTCGTCCCTAGTGACGCTAGGATCTAAGAACACTGTTCCTCGAGGCTGTTTCTCGTCTCTTTCCTTCACCCCTCTCTTCTCCCCTTCTGTACTTCTTCTCGTTCAGTCTGTGTTTATCACGAGATCTCAGTATTATAATGGGTACAGTTTCCCAGACTAAGTCACCTAAGTTCCCCCAGACAATGTTTCTATTTAAAATCTGTTACTGTCACCTCCCACAATGTCGTCAGACATGACCCACAGTGACAGTGACACAGTGACAGTCTCTTGACAGGGTGTAACATCGTAACAATGTAATGCCGTAGCAATTCCCACCTACCACCACCACTCTCTCCCCTGATGCAGTAGGCGAACGTTTGTGGCCACCTACCCAGGCCCAGACATAGAATTGGTTGTGATAAAAGTGAAGGGCACAACTCAGGAAGGCGTGTCCTCACAGCAAGCGGTGAGGGATCACGTTTCCAAACCCCACTGCAGTCGCTCTTGTGCCTTTCGTATGATCCAGATTTCGTCTCATCTCTCTCTCTCTCTTTCTCTCGAATGTGTGCGGCGACAGTGCTAATTTTTAATAATCATTTGATACAGTATATATAATAAATGTAGATTTTTAACGCGCGAGAACGCAATTCATGCACACTTCGCGCGGACGAGGCACACAGACACTCTAGTGAAGACAGCGAACACACACACACAGAGGTAGAGATGAACGCAACACTGACCAACAGGTTAATAAATCACATTCGCGACGTGTGCGGGAAATAAACTATACAGCATAGGTCACGCTTACTAGCGAATGCGGGAAAAAAAAACAAGCAGCTTTGAAAATTTATTTACGGGGAATCGCTAATCGTCTAAGGTAAAGAACTTAGACATAGCCGAGGCACACCGGCAGCTACATGACAACACCTTCTACGAGCCTCACTCCGACCACACACCTGCGGCAGACACAAAAACGATTTCTAAGTCGATCCGTACTTCCATCAACTCGGCCGATTTACCACCTTCAGCGAAATATCTCATCAAGAAAGACACTAAACAACCGTCCTTCTATTTGCTGCCAAAAATACATAAAACTAACAACCCTGGCCGTCCTATTGTCTCTGCTTGTAGCTGCCCCACAGAGAACATTTCCCATTATTTAGACACTATACTTCAGCCCATCGTCCAGTCGCTCCCCACCTACATCAAAGACACAACAGACACTCTCACACTCCTGGACCATTTCAATTCCTCCAACACTTTCACGCCAACACTCCTCTTCACCCTTGACGTCACATCCCTATACACATCCATACCCCACACTGATGGCACTATCTTTCTTCCTCCACCTACGCAGCAACCCCCACCCTCCTACACACACTCTGATTAGGTTGGCGGAGTTGGTCCTCAAACTCAACACATTCGGGTTTGACGGCCAGTGTTTCCACCAAATTAGCGGCGTGGCGATGGGTACCAAAATGGGCCCTAGTTATGCTTGTCTCTTAATGGGCTGGCTAGAACACAACATCCGCAACAGCTATACGGGCCCCACACCAGAATTGTACAGACGCTACACTAACGATGGTCTCGGCGCCACTTCCTCCCGGAGCCACAGTTACTGCAGTACATCCAGTACATACAACACTTCCATCCCTCCATTCAATACACCTACACCATTTCATGCACCTCTGTTACTTTCCTCGACATCAACATAACCTTGCAGAACGGCCAGGAAAGCGACTACATAGCCAACACTAGTTCAGAGCACCAAGCCACGGCCCTCTTCCCTTCCCCTTCCTTCACCACGCCCACTGCCTTCACCGTGCGAAATCACCGCCAGTTGGAAGCACTTTCCCTCCCCATTCAACAGCATCAAGAGTGAAAGAGACAGTACATTTACTTGGAGCGTCAGTAAAATGCCAAACCTATCCAGATGAAAGTTGAGAGACCAACACACCGTGTTCGCAAGCATGTCCAAAGATATTTATTAACACGTTAAAATTGGAGACATTCTGATAACGAACATAGGTTCTGGCGTCTCTTTCATTGGAATCGACAATGATTCTAGTATAGCTAAATGCTGGGTGCGGAAGACTCAAGAAATCTGACAAAAAATTCGACATTCTCCCCCTTTTAACTGAAACTAGTTTTGGATTGTCCTTTTACTGACATTCATGAATGTTTGATAAAGGAAACTGTTTAGAATGATCTACTGTATCAAGATTCGACAAGCTCTAAAGCCACAGCAATAAACAAGATCCTTGTAATTGTCCTGGTTTCCATAGGTCTGCCATCGTCGTGGTCGCTTTGTCGTTGTTGTTGTCGTTATCTTTGTTCCTTTGTCACCCGTCTCACTTCCTCTCTCAGTCACAGGGTTAAATCGCCAATTTTTTAATACTCACATGTCGGTACGTGTACCAGTCTGTGACTGGTCAGTGTATACAAATCCTTCTGAGGCCCCCACACTCCCCGGCACGTGCACAGGAAGCTGTTGTTTTCATCCCTGTTTTCCTTGTTGGTAATCAGAGAGCTGGACAAAATACCTTCCTCTGACTGGTTATCTGAGAAGGGCGAGAACCTCTGCTGTACAGCGGCCCAAGTGAAGATAACCTTGGAAACTGGGGCTTGCCTCCCCTTGCAGTGCATCCTAGATGACTGTCGTGAGAGATGTCCAGTGTGTCGCCCGATCTGAAGGGTGCGTTCCTGGGTGGATCTAACATAGGTGTGGAAGTTTAGTAGGAAACTCAGTTGGTGTTCCCCATTTCGGGTTTCCCCTCCCTCTTTTGGTTTCCATTTATAGTTACTGTTTACTAAGCTACATGAGGTGAGCTGGGGTTTTCCTGTTTCCTGTTTCCTGGGCATCGTCTGGTCGTCTGCAAAAAACAAAATTTCGCTCGCAGCTGGTTTTATAATTATCAATGCTTAGGATGACCCGGAAGGTTTTATTTCTGTAATCGCACACCTTCATGAAAACTGTCCGCCCGAACCGGGTAAGGTCTCTTCCGAGCGTGAGGTTCGCCTATGACAGGGTGGCGTGCGCAAAACCCCCCTCTTTCCTCTGTGTATCTGTTTTACTTGTTCGTTCTTTGTTTCCTTGTTCTTTGTTTCTTTGTTCCCGTATAGTTGTCCTCTTATCATCTTTTTCTTTCTTCCACCCTCTCTCTCTCCCCCTGTTTATCATGTGCTTATATGTACTCAACCACTCAGCCTCTCACAAACGCACGCATAAGCACGCACGTGCCTACACACTAGACACGAGGCTGTCTTTTTCCTCGTTGTTTTTTCCTCAGCGTCAGTATCTTCAATATTTTCCTGGTCTTAGGGGCCATAGGGGTCATAATACAATGTAATACGGGAATTGAATTCAAATGTGATATCGAAAGCAGCAAGTTGAGAGGATGCAATGTGCAGGGAAACTAGCACACACAGACATGAAGGTTTGTTGTCCACCGAACCGACAAGCCATACACACTTCATCAGGACTGTGAGTCATAACGGTGACAAAGTGTACAGCCTACCTAACATACAACATGTTTCCTATAAATACATAAAATTAGGAGGCGCAGCTGACAACATGATGGTCTGTGGTATCTGGAAAATGAAGGGCGACTCCATTGACCGCAAGAATATGGAATCCTACTTCATTACCCATTTCGGTACCATCATTTACAATTTCTCCGAGAGAATTGGATTTTGCTAGTTTACAAATAATTGTGATCTGATCGCTATGTCCTGCGTCCTACCATAACAATGTTTTACTGGACTCAACCTAAAACACTGACCCTTCCCCTCCTTTCCCTTAACCCCTTCACCCCTCCGTCTTTCTCTAACTTTTTCTCTCACCTCCTTCCCACTCTCTCTCTCTCTCTCTCTCGGGGGTGAGCCAGTCTGACCCTCTAGACAATGATACAAGCGTAGCCTCCAGTGACACACAAAAACAATCTCTAAGCGAGGTACATGCTTGCCAAAAAATCCCACGAAACAGATTTTCGGGGGTGGGTGCTGGTGGTGGTGGTGAGTCGCAATGGATGAAGTGTTGTCAGGGTCGCTGAGGGGTCTTCTTCCATCGTTTTTTAGTCTTGATAGCGTGTCACCTGCCCTCTGGAAATCCAGAATTAAATGAAGGGTCATAACCAAACCACTTCACTAAATACTCTTTTTGGCCTCGGTCTCCCTGACGTTCGCCCCAAAATACTATCGATGCGAAAGACTTGCTTGTCTCCCACTTTTTGAATTTCTTCTTTATAAAATGTACCTTTTAGTTCTTCTCCGTGATCATCTTTAAGGACATAGGTCACCGGGGTTGAGTGTTTTAAACGACTGATCGTAAACAGTTCTTCTGTCCAAGAGGGTAGATAGCCTTTCTGAAAGGTCCGGCGTGCTTTGCTGATCCTCACACGATCTCCTTCTTGAAATAGTCTACTGCTGCTGCTGCTGCTCTGTGCTTGTTGTTCTGTTTCTCCATGCAGCGTCTGCCACACCTCTTCTTGATTATCATCATTGACCTCCACAGGAGCCCTCTGGATGTTGCGGTGATACGAATTGTGGTAATTTCGCACCAAGGCTGGTAACACCTCCACATAACGCAGCGTATTTTTCTTGGTAAAATAACGCAACATCTTTTCTTTTAACGTGCAATTAAAACGTTCAACAATTGATGCTTTGATGTCTTTATTTTCACTCACAAAAAAGTGCACGCCTTCCTCTTTTAAAAATGTTTGAAAAGTTTTGTTGGTAAATTCTGTCCCTTTGTCTGTTTGTAGTCGCCGAGGTTGCCGTCCTTGTGCAAAAATGCTACTAAAAGCCTCTACTAAAGCTTCGCCTGTCTTCGTCTTGAGGGGAATCACCCAGGCATACTTGCTTCAAACGTCGACCCAAGTCAAGAAAAAAGAATAGCCATCGTTGTATTTCTTGAGATGTTTGACATCGATGAGGTCTGCTTGAAACCGATGGTCTACTCCACCCACAATAACACGCCGTCGCGTAAACCGATGACGAACAGGTTTGTGTAGTGTATAAGTGTCTTGATACCTCAACCATTCTTTCACAACAGACGGTTTTAACTGGGTAGAACGTTGAAGCCCTTTCCATCCTCCATAAGGGCCCGGCCGTTGAGCCGTATAATAATGATGGCTTAACAGTCTGCTTTGTTGAGTCACTCGTTTTTTCCCTCACGTTTTACAACTTCTCCCAAGTCCCACTGTGTTTTCGAGACTTTCTTCTTTTAGTGGGCTTTCTTTTGTGTTTCTCCTCCACCTTCACTGGGGAAGTCGTTGGATCTGATGGTTTATATACAGTCTGCATTTGAGAGTGAATATACTTCCAGCGATCAGGAGGGCCAATCAGATCTTGAGCCACATTAGTCTGACTTAGGTCGGTGGCAAATGTTTCCCAGCCAGTCGGTTGTCCAGCCTGTTTTCGTTGTCGCAAAACGTCATTGACCAAGTCAATCAGACTAGAATTTCTGATAGTCTGTCCTTGAAGAGAAATTTCACCTCGTTCATTCCAGCTGAGGTCTGAATTTTGTTTAGGTGATGTAGTAGTCGCTCAGCCTTTTTCTTCATGATAGACGGGACACTCTCTTAAACATTTTTCTCCATTTCGTAGGTGGGTAGAGTAAGAGGTGACTCTGGATGAGCCTCTTCCTTCTGGTTTTCCTGAGGTTTTATATCCACGGTTCTCGGAGATTCGCCACTGTACTGATTCACTGGAGTCAAAAAAAAAAGCTGGAACGTCTGGTCATAAAGATGAGCTTTCTCTCGAGGTGACACATCTTGACGTTCCAAGATTTCTCGCTTTTGACTGTCCAAATCTCTTCAACTTTGACCCATTGGAGCACGTAAAGGTGATCCCTGTTGCTTTGTGTCTAACGAGGATCTACCATCATCATCTTCTGGGTAAACTCCATGTTACTGACCCAGGCCAAATACACCTCCTAAAACTGAAAGGACGGGTTTCAACAAGGTACCTATAAATCCACCTTTTGTAAAATCTTCTTTTGTTCTTTGAGTGGGTTTTTTTCTTAGCCAGGAGCCGCAAGCTCTGTTTATACTTGCACAGACGCCTCTTCTGAGCTAGGGTCAGATGAACGTGCCCTTTTCAAACGTTCAAAGACCATTCGCTGATGGTTTTCATCAAATCGAGGGATGCTCCTTTCATGATGGCTTTGACCACGCTGGGTTTGGCGTCACACAAAAATTGCAACATAGGCACATGGCGTCTAACGCAGGCTGACATTTTCTGTTTTAATTTGATAAATAGACAATTTGCTGTTCCATAGGAAAATTGTGAGTCCGTAATTGAAGATGTTCCCGTGTTTCCTGTCGCAATGTCTCGCAGCAAGTAACCATGAGACGCCGATGTTGCATCTTTAAAACTCTCCTGAATGTACTTGAGTTTTCCTGGGTACATCTGCTTACCCAAATGCGTAATCTGCGACGCGTCTCTGGGATTCTTAAACAAGACAATGTAGTGACTGTTGAGACTGATGGTGCGCTGTTCTTTGGGGGTTTTTTTCCAAACAAGTTCTGCACAATACACATTACATTGAGATTTCTGAGAGGTTAGGGATATTTATTTGCTTATGTGGTGTAGAAGGAATTAAGCCTACCAGATCTAGCTAACTCCCTTGAGCTTGTTACATTTCCCCTCCCTTTCTTCTATTTGATGGATTGATGATTGCTTGGAGTGTAAAACCCATACTTTCTTGTATAAAATATTGTATGCATAGGATACATTGATGATTGCTCGATCCTTAATCTCGTACATGCATGTTTCATATATTGAAGTATAACGGGGGAGAATGAATAAATAAATCGCCTGTATTTTTACAATCTGAAAGTGAGGGGAAGAACCAAATCTACTGCATGCGATCGAATATCGCCTGATTACAGTGTGTTTGATCCATCTAATTCTTTTATAATATTGCCGATGAGTATTCCTTAATAAAATCCCGCAGGTGGATCAAACGTTAATCTAAAGCTGGAATATGAAGATTTAACCATCTTGAAAATGTGTTCAGCCCAAACAGGCCGAATTAGACGCTCCCAAAAACAACCTTGCAATACAGAAGCTAAGTAACCATACCATAAACTATTGCTATATCTCAACTAACTAAGCACTTTTGATTGTATCCTCTTAATTTTGTTAGGTTTCGACTTCTGAATATTTTAAAATTCTTTATTTTAAAGGAGGGGGGTTTAGGGGAAGTGTAAGGGATGGTGTTAGGGTGGGGGTAGGGGTGGGGAATAGGTGGGAGTTAGGGGAGGGGTGGGATGAGGTATAGGTAGTAAAGATCTTCCAGGAAACTGCAACGTTTTCAGCGGTGACCCTATGAGATTAGCATATTTTACGTAAGACTGTATTTTGATTGGCTCCGTTTTTTCTGTGCTTTTTCAAGCTCAGCATGCCTATGGTGGTGGTGAACCGTCTGGTGCGCTGCATGCCCGCCAGGTGCCAGGCCGTTCTCGACGTCAATGAGGGACACACCCGCTTCTCCTTATGGACTCTGTTTTCGGACCTTTGGGACATTGAGAAGACACACTGTGCAGGGATCACTATACGGAATTTCTCGAGAATTGATAGATTCAAACTGTTTAAAACAGGAATAAATTTTAATAAAACTTACCAGCTCCTTCTTTTTGCGTTTCTTTCGGTTTTTAGTATATATTGTTAAGTAAGTGTGTGTGTGTGTGTGAGAGAGAGAGAGACAGAGACAGAGAGAGAGAGAGAGAAAGAGAGAAAGAATGTGCTGGTTGATTTCAAATATTGTGCTAATTTATATTTGTTTAATTATTAAGGATTTTTCTTTCTTTGTTATTTAGGTTTAAATCTAATAATACGTGGGATGTGTTAAACCTATTATCACAGCTACAACTTAGTTGATTTTTGTACATCATGTGGTATTCGCCATTTAATCCTATTCTGCTTATTCTTTCCGCTTATTCTGAACTCAGAAAAATCAGCAGCTTTCGATCAGGTTGCAAACACATTTGTATGTGCCTACGTTCTGTCTAAACTCGACTACTGCAATTCCTTGCTAGCCGGCTGTCCTCTGTGTCTGTTACAGAAGTTACAGAAACTTCAAAACTCGGCCTTGTCCTGAAAGCGCGCAAAACAGACCATGCCACACTTTTCCTCCGCACTCTGCACTGGCTCCCCATTCAGGCTCGCATCGACTACAAGTTGTCTACTCTCTGTTTTAATTTCTTACAATCTACACTCCAGTGAGACAGCTCCGCTCCTCTTCAGACGATCGCATTCTCTCAGTGCCCCGCATCAGGACAAAAACATATGGACAGCGCATGGTCACCTAGGCATCCACCCAATGGAACTCACTTTCTGTGTTCATCCTCTCTTATGATACTTTTCTACCCACCTGTGAATGACGGACGATCTGTACCTTAACCTGTTGGTCTGTGATGCGTTCATCTCTCCCTCTGTGTGTGTGTGTTCGCTGTCTTCACTAGAGTGGCTGTGTGCCTCGTCCGCGCAAGTGTGCATGAAATGCGTTCTCGCACGTTAAAAATCTACATTTATCATATATTATCATCATAACATAGTGAGAGCCAAATGGTCGCCGTGGTCTTGTGAAGAAAGCGTCAGCTAGTGGTCGTTAGAGCTTCAACCATCTGTTGGATCTTGAATTTATCAAAGACAAGTTGTTTTAAATGTCAGTAATCACAAGGCCTAATGCGAGACACTGCGAAAACGGTCTGGTGCATATTCATTCTTATTGTTTCTTCCAAGCTTGGATGTAATGATGCTACTGTCTTTATACATAATAACCATCCTTTTCTTTATCTTTCACCCCCACCTCGTATCATGTTCCTATAAACTGTGGCAACAAAAGTTTCAAAAGTCTCATTACTATAATTCTTGTACCTCCTCTTTTTCTCCTATTAAGTAGTTAACTCCCTTTAACAACGCCCACAAGTCAGTGCCACCTCTCCTCCTGCTAATTAGCTAACTCCCCTTAACAACGTCTACAAATCAGTAACACGTCTCCTCCTGCTAATTAGTTAACTCCCCTTAACAACGCCTACAATCAGTAACAATCAGTAACACCTCTAGCAGTCGAGAACAATCTCTCTATCACTATAAAACATGTCGCCGCTGCAGTTTACTCTAGCCACATACGGTAGCAACACGATGTAGCATGAGAGTTGTTCTCTAAGTAGGAACTTATCGACAGTATGGAAAATTAAAATCGTTTTAGTGTGACACAGAGAACGTGGGAGCAGATGTGGTGAGTGCTTGTGAGTTACTTCTGAGTGACGACTTTGCAGAAAGGACTATTTTCCAGTGACATTTGAGAGAAAATGAGTGTGAGAGAGACTAAGTGTAAGCGTTTGTCACGAAATAGGACGCGGAGTCCTGTACTGACTGTGACATTCGTGTCGTCGTCGTGCTGTGTAGAGTCGGTCTGTGAGCGCAGCGAACGCGAGCGTCCTGTTTGGATGGTGTGAGGGTGGTGCGCGACATCCTGTATCAACTGATCAAAGAAGACAGATTTCATTTATATAAAAGTTCGTGGTACTAGTAGACTAGGTGTTTCATGCTAATGTTTACTGATGTCCCCAGCCTGTTTCTCCAGTTCTTTTATACGCCTATATCAATTCTTTGTTAATTTTTTAATTCATATTATGAATAGACAAATTTAAAAAACTAATAATTAGCGCTGTCACCACACACACACGAGAGAAAGAGAGAGAGAGAGATGAGGCGAAATCTGGATCATACGGAAGGCACAAGAGCGACTGCAGTGGAGTTTGGAAACATGATCCCACACGGCTTGCTGCGAGGACACGCCTTCCTGAGTTGTGCCCTTCACTTTTATCACAACCAACTCTTATGTTTGGCCCTGGGTAGGTGCTCACAAACGTTCGCCTACTGCATCAGGAGAGAGAGTGGTGGTGGTAGGTGGGAATTGCATTACATTGTTACGATGTTACACCCTAGCAAGAGACTGTCACTGTGGGTCATGTCTGACGACATTGTGGGAGGTGACAGTAAAAGATTTTAAATAGAAACCTTGCCTGAGGGACCTTAGGTGACTAACTCTGGGACACTGTACCCATTATGATACTGAGATCTCGTGATAAACACAGACTGAACGAGAAGAAGTACAGAGGGGGAGAAGAGAGGGGTGAAGGAAAGAGACGAGAAACAGCCTCGAGGAACAGTGTTCTTAGATCCTAGCGTCACTATTGACGAGGCAAAGCGGGATGGATTTCAGTCACGTGATTACCCCATGCCACACTGTATAAAAGACGAGGTGGTAGTTGAAGGTCACTTGACGGTACCCGACGACAGACTCTGTCCTGCCCCATGTTGTGTGTTCCACGGCGCGCCAACTTCAGAGCAGTAAATGTGACGGGAAGGGTTTTATGTTTCACAGAGGTGAGAGAATGTCAATATCAGTTTCTTTTTCTTAAAGTGAAGATCCAAACGTTGCTTTATTTATTACTGCTACATTTCTTCTGGGTTTTGTTGCTCAGTGGCACTAATTTATTTTAGTGTTCGGATTATTAGCACATCCGCTACTCACATAATAATATAACGCCGAATGTGTGTTTGTGAGTTCGTAAGTTATACAAATCTGCATGCCTCAACCGATTCACACCAAATTCGGTAAGCGGATTTCTTTTATAATATGCACATGTCGCGCGGACGAGGCACGCATACACTCTAGTGAAAACAACGACCACACACACACATATACACCCACACAGAGTGAGAGATGAAAGCAACACTGACCAACAGGTTAGGATATAGATCGTCCGTCATTCACAGGTGGGTCATTATGCTGGCATGTACATCAGCTGAAGGACAAGATGAGTGTCGTCTGCATATGACTGGGTGGAGACCGTGTGAAATTGAATGAGTGATGAAAGTGGTTTGATGTATAAGATGAAAAGGATAGGGCTCAGGACAGATTCTTTTTTGTAGGTCTTCTCCCATCTTAGTTTTGATTGTTGGTTCAATAGGTATTTTCCTTTCTTCTGCTGAAACAGGTGTGTTT
This sequence comes from Lanistes nyassanus, assembly GCA_004794575.1. NCBI lineage: Eukaryota > Metazoa > Mollusca > Gastropoda > Architaenioglossa > Ampullariidae > Lanistes > Lanistes nyassanus. Next base: position 208,068 of record SMGT01016483.1, on the reverse strand, counting down.
ATCTGTATAAGCTAACTTTGATTTTTCTGTTTAGCATAAATGATTGTACTAGTTTAATTAGTCTTTGGGGGATGCCCATTTTGTATAATTTTTGGATCAGGCCATTGTGCCAAAGCATGTCACATGCTTTTTCCATATCCCAAAATCCATATAAATAGACATTATTTTTCAGTTTTTGTTATTATGATTTTCTGTTGCAAAGCTGTTATATGGTCTATTGCGCTGCGTTTCTTTTTAAATCTACTTTGTTCTTCGGGGAGGATGTTTTTGGTTTCACAGAAGAAGTTTAGTCTATTTTTGAGAATTTGTTTCTAAGGTTTCTCCTAGCTGTGATATGAGTGCTATTGGTCTGTAGCTAGAAGGCGCTGTCTTATGTTTGCCAGGTTTGGGGATTGGTATAACAATTGCTACTTTCCAGCTACTTGGAAATATCCCTTTCTCAAGGACGTCATTAAAAAGATGTAAGACTAATGTCTTGATACTGGTACGAATTTTGTTTAACATCTCGTTAGTTATGAGGTCAGGGCCTGGACCTGAATCTAACTGTTTAGATTTTAGTGCTAGTACGAGTTCTTCCATGGATATTTTCTCAGTGGATCTTCTAGATTTTTTTGTGTGTAAAAATTTCTGTCTGATATTTCTTTGTGTGCTTTGAAGTCAGAGTCTAGATTTAAGTTTGAGCTGGCTTCTTGAAACACCTCTGCCAGGAGGTTAGCTTTATCATTTGTTTCATACTTTTCTTTGTCTTTTAGTAGGGTGGGCATGGTGGTCCTGGGATCATGAAATCTTTAAATTTTTTCCAACTCTCATTTGGGGTCGAATTTAGGTCTAAGGCTTCTGTGAACTTATGCCGTTCTTCTCTTTTGGCTCGTAGCATAGTGGATTTGGCTAAGGATTTTGCTTTTCAGTTTTCTATCCTATTTTCTACATTTTTATGTTTCCCCCATATTTTTAGCTTGTGTTTTCTGTTTTTCACAGCTAGCTCGCATTCTTTAGTCCACCAAACTTGACCCTCAAATTTTGTAGGTTTGTTAATGCCTACTGGTGTAGCCATTTTAACTGAGCTTATTATGGCTTCTGTCAGCTTTTTAGTTTTGGCTTCTACATTATCTTCATCTTGCCATTTGTCTCCTATTTTAGCTTCTGCGTACTGATCCCTGTTGGCAGGCTTGGTATGTAGTCTGGTTGGATCATCTTGCGGTTTGACTGGTTTTGCTTCTACCATGGAAATTAAAATTTGGAAGTGGTCGCTACCTAATGTCTGATCACCATTTGCTTCCCAGTCTAAACTGTCAGTTAGGGTTTGGGTGCATAATGTTAAGTCTATTGTTGACATTTAGTCTGAATTTCCCTGACAAAAAATGTGGGTGGGTTCCCCATTTTTTATTAGCACTAAGTTTGTGTTGTCTATAACCTCTTCTATTATTTTCCCTCCTTTATAAGGTTTGGGTTTGTTATGGTCCCAGAGAGGATTTTTAGCATGAAAGTCTCCCAGTATCAAATCTCCTGACTTAAATACTTTTGTCAAATCCTCTACTGCTAATGTTTTATATTTGTTAGGTAGCGAGATGTAAGCATTAACTATCTTGAGGTTTCTACCAGATGCCAATGCCATCTCAGATATGATCATCTTTATTTCTGGGTTTATGTTGTGGTTTATTTCTGTTGCTGTGATGTCATTTCTAACACATATTGCTACCCCTCCTCCTCTCTTAGGTCTAGATTTGAATATTGGGGGAAATTTTTTTTATCCACATAGTGGGATAGGGTCCTTGGTGAAGTTTGTGTCTTGAAGTGCAATAACTTCGGGCATGTTAAATAAGCCGATGTCATGCTTTACATGCGGTGAGAAGGGTCACAACTCACATAACTGCCTATGTAACAATTCTACCCAGTCTCATCCAATCGAACAGACGCCAAACTAGATGAGTGCGCGTCCCAAACTTTATTCGTTGAACAAAAACCGTTGCAGGTGGTGGCCGGCTTACCATGCCACCTGTCCCATAGTCTAGTGGCTATTATAGGACCTCTTCTCTCTCACTACTGTCTACCTTATTAGTGACACAGACTGAAGCCTGCTCTTCTCTATTATTTTCTAACTTTTCCTGGCCGCTAAAGGCAGTGGCTTCTTCCAGAGTATAACTCCTTTGTACAGCTGCAGCGGAGGCGCATATAGAAGATAGCCCTGTGGCCCATCCTCCACTGTGCCCCTCCCGTCTTCTACCTGCTAACTCCTGCCTTGGGCCTTCATGGTCAGAACTTTCTAAGTCCTATGACCAGCAAGCATAAGCCCTAAGGGCTGGGCGTAAGCCCGAGCACGCTTCTTCCGTCTGTATCCTTCTCTCTCTTGGTCCAATCTCCGTCTCAATCTCCCATCCTCCTGTTCTTATTTCTCCCTACTCCAGCGCCCTCTACCTCACATGATCTATTCTCGTAAACAGCATCACGTGCATATTCGCTCATGGTCTGTTGACAGGCAGCCAGAGCAATGTTTAGGTTTCTCGAGGTTCCAAGTTGACCTCCAGGTCACTGCATCGTACTTGGCTAACCCCATTGCTGTCATCCGCTGTCCCTGACTCAGAGGACCAGGGAGGTTGCTTGACTACCTCCCTCCACCGTACATATTGTTCTCAAGGAGAGGACGAAATTTACTTCCCTTAACTAAACGACCCTTTAGTTTAAACTGCGTGAACAATGCTATTTTTACACGCCAGGTTTCAATTTCGTTACAGCCTACAAGCTAAGAACAGTGCCAGACGGAAACGTCAGCCCCTACCTGCTAGTAACCGAACGCTCAGTTCGGGCCAACGTTCACTGTAAGGCACCGTACAGACACGTGCGCAAACAGGCGCCCAATGTAAGACCTCTGTACCATCAGTAGAGCTAGGAGAAGCAATCAGCGGCGGCTGATCCGTGTTTGCCCTCGCGCTCCCTTGCTGTAGACAGCCCAGTAATTACCACCCCACCTTCAGAGTTCCCACCCCTCAACCTCACGATAGCTGACGCTAGATAGGGGGTAGAAGGGTGCGGCTACCGAAAGGGACCTGCAACACCTCCCACATCAAAGGCGGTGGACGTTGTGTATGGCGGTATAACAGTTTTTTCAGTAGTGACTAGAGTAGATGCTCTTTTGTCAGTCTCTTATTGAATCAGTGTATAGAGCGGTATCATAGGCCGTGTTGCAGTGTGATTTCCCCTCTTGCTTTAGTTTGTTTATCCTGTTTGTCTGATTCCTCATGGTATGACGTAATCAGGCAACGTCTTACCTTAGACACGAGCACGGTGATTCTCTGTAAATAATCTGTAGATATATTTGATGTTGTCAAGACAGTTAGTGTATGAAATATATGTGGAATAACTGTTCACTGCAGTTGTGTCTTTTACGAGGGTGGGGGCTCTTGAGCAAGAAATGTTATGCCGCGGTAGATTTCTCTAGTTATTCACATTATTTCATAGCGTCGTCGTCCTTTGGTGTAGAAACCATTGACCTGAGGCAGTAAAGGTTTTGGTGACGATTGCTCAATTAAATCTACATTTACGAGATCACCATAAAAGTTTGTCCAGTAATTCTGGAGAAGTTGAGTCCAGTAAGTTAAGGTATGGCCCGTCGTGACACCTGGTGTGCTGCAGCCATACCCACCCCTAGGGGACGAGAGTACAAGGGAGGTGGGGTTGTAGAGGGAGTTGGAGAAATGAAGCAGCCAGGAGGCAACTGCATCACCTCCCACCAAAGATGAGCTGTCTGCAATTCGACGTCATGAGGCAGAGCAAAGCGTTGGAGGGCCTGATGACGCCCGGACGGACATGGCGCGTCTGACCCCATTTGCAGAGCTCCCTGTCACTCGCACGGAAGACAAACCTGGGATGACGAAACAAGGGCCGCCTAAAGAGAATGGTGGAACCGGGTAGGAGGGGCTGCCAATGGAGGAAGAAGGAAGCTGCCACCCGGAGAGAGGGGCTGCAGTACGGCAAGCCACAAGGCCAGTGGGGGCGGAGAGGACTTCAGCGCGCCCTAGCACTGAAGCGTATCATCAACGAGCTAACACTCCCAAATAAAGTTATGATGACGTCACCAGTCGGTCACTTGGTGTTGGGCGACATGGAAAGGAGGAGCAAAGGGCCGCCTATGTCCGCATGTCCGCCCCGTAGCAGGGAGGTCCGGAGTGACGTCACCAGAGGGGGAGAGTCATTTATTGGGTGTTGCAGGAGCGCCCCACCCACTACCTCAGACGACCGTTGCCAGGGTGGACATTCGTCAAGCGCAGGGCATCAAAGAAGAATCGTCCTCCCCAGTGATAGAGGAGACAGACCACCTACAACATGGGGGCTCAACTGCTCACTGGGCGCCGAATGAACAACCCTGCAGAGGGTTCGACCCTGGGAAGTCATGGGTCCCTCCTTTTAATGCAGCTGACGGGTGGGCCACAACCCTCCAGTTAGTGAAACTCAAATCAGGGATTGGTGAAACTCGGTTACGTCGTAACTTGGAGTGGGAGGTCGGCGTCAGTACGAACTCGCTGCCAGAGCTAGCGACGACGCGTCGGAAGACAGCAGAATTGGGAGAGATCACGCTCTACAAAGTGAGTGAGGTAGGCCGCCAACCGTCTGGAAGGAAATCGCCGGAAACTTGAATGCACGCACTGTGCAATGACGATGTCCTTTCTCTGATTTTCCCAGCCTGCTGGTTGGAAATGCACCTGGTACTAGGCGACCCTGCAGCCCACGTTTCTGCAAAGATGACGAAGGTGTCAGCAGTACACTAGCACCAACGCATAGCCACTGCAGACTGGAGTTGCTGAATACTAGCGGGCCTGGTAAGAGTCCAGCTGTGGAGCTCGCTAGAAAGATGGGCGTGAGCCACAGTCTGGTTTGTCAGGGCATTAGTGCGCTGGTCATGATTCGCAGGTGAAGCGCAGTTGCGAGAGCCCATTAGTTATCAGAACAAGTCTTAAAACGTGGACGCAGATCATCTCAGCCGTTGCGAGACATCCGAGACATCGGACGCAGCGGAAATGTCGGAACACTGCTCCCTGATGAGCTACATTGCTAGGGGGTAGCGTCCACCGGCAAAAGGGTGGATGGTGGTGGTAGATGAATCTATATGTAAGTAGATGATGCAACATGTAAATGGTTGATGGTTTAACATTGTGTAAAGAAATAGTTTTGAAAAACTGAGGATATGTTCTTTAAATAACTGTGTTTGAAAGTTGAACCCTGCCGATAAACCCTTCATCTATGTTGAATTATTTGACCCATGATTTAGTAGCGGGGTTATATTTTTGCCACGGGGGGGG
>SMGT01016483.1:134674-202755 GCA_004794575.1 Lanistes nyassanus | reverse complement strand
GGGGGGGATGTCACGTGTTGGGGCCTGGTGGGTCAAGGAGGTTACGCCATAGATTGTAGGTGTGACCCATCCACGACCCTCCGGCCCTAATTAAGGTCCATTATCCCCTTGTTCAAGCCGCCATCTAGCCACTCACGTCATCACCAGCCCAGGTTAGGTTCCTATTCGCACTTTTGATCAGGGGTGCTGGCTCTAGAAGCAAGGGGTATGGCGTTACTTACCCCGAGGCACAGCTGGGAAGGGACCAAAGCAGATCACAAGCTGGCCAGGTGCGGGTTAGTTGGACAGGGGAGAATTACGCGTCAGGAGGAAGCTGCTGATGCGTAGTATCGAGCACCAGGGGCTTTGATGTAGCCTAGGGGTGTAAACAGCCAGAAAGGGGAGGGGGTAGTTACGTCCACTATAGGTGTCCACTTAGGTGCATATCCTTGTAGTTGACACAGGGTTTGACTTCTGCGGTCTTGCCTGACTGGTTGAAAAATGTAATTATCATGATGTACACTTGTATGTAAATGAAAGAATCTATGGACAAAAGTACAGAATGAAAGGACTGGTTTAGACCGTCAAATCATCTTCCGCCCAAACATCCTGAGTGGAGAGATCTTGATCCAACTCTACGGTGAGGGCACAACGAGTGTTGTGTTCTGTGAGTGTTGTGCATCACGTGGTCATTCGTATGGAAAGACGAGATTAATTTGATAATCAGTCTGGTTAGATGCTATGGAATGTGTTAGCGAAAGGTTTTTAAATTTCCTTATTTCAGAGTTTGGTTTAGCAGTTAACAAGTTACAAACTATTAAGAAAAAGGTTTACTTGGCTCTTCACCACTCGACCGCGCCTCCAAGCCGTCCACTATGGGAGCAGTAAATGTTTTGATCTAGTGTAATTGTTGCAGTTCAGTGCAGGCGAGATGAAACTATATTGCTAATCTCTTGTCTGTCAAACCTTACATGTTTCCAACAAACTTTTGTGTGTGAGAGCGACAGAGTGTATTGTGTATTGTATATTATCTGTTTCCGGTAGAAAGAAACAGAATTTGTAGTATCATGTTTGTGAATTGAAACGTATCGAGTTCTTAACATCTTAATTGTTATCAACACAATTTACAATCTAGTATTTTGTTCCCCTCCCTCTTTGTCGTGGGGTTAGTGTCAGTTTGTCTTAGAAGTACGGAAAGCATTATTGACTGTAAAGAAAAAGATAGTTTGCTATAAAATACATTAAGGGATGTGACATTGTCTTTAAATCACTGACAATCCATTCTATCATCATATTCACTCTAGAGACGCAACGCCCACTCACAGTCTTAGTACAGCGGACACTGACGACGTGTGTAGCCTTCACTCCAGGCAGTGAGCAGCGTTCACCGGAAGACTTCAACGTTCAGGCAGTAGGTTCTGCTTCTGACAAACACTGTCTTGTTGAGGTCAGAGTAACATTCACTGTCAGCCATGTCTGGTCAACCTCCGTCTGCTTTGCAACAGGTAAGACAAGGACACTGTAACGTTGACGCAGCGTGAAACGTACACCTTCTGTCGTAACAGGTGCTTGTTGTCATCACATCACAACAGTAGTAACGTTAACATAAGAAGCAGAAGTGGGTTCAGCAGTAGTTATCCAGAGTCAAACAGTACGAATGAAAGTAATAATCATCCGTCAAACACGTAGAGTGTGGTATAGTCTGAAATAGACTCTATAGAAATATAACACTATCAGTGTCGTTGTATTGTCTCTGTCATGTCTAGGGGTATGGCGCTTATGTGTTTCACTAGTTTGCTCGTTAACTAGAGTTACAACAACATAAAAATGTGTCAAGAAGGGGAAACTAACAATGCAATCGCTGCCTAATTTCGTCAGTTTCCAATCGGCTCAAGCCCCCACCCCCTTGTTTGTCACGCGCACAACTTAATAAAAGAGGGCAGCGATAATACACTATTCTATTTATTTACAGTTACAACATAGAATTTTTCACTACACAAGAAATTATGCTCCCATATACATCTACTGACATATGTAGAACAATCTCTCGCACTCTCATATATTCATCCCAGTGACGCTATACGTATGTACACGCACACGTTATTTAACGGGTTATGAATTTTACCGTACCGATAATTCAAATCGGTGAACACAAGGAAAATCCTATCCTTTCCGTACTCAAACAACTCCGAAAATGACGTCGCGCAATAAGATCGACCGACGATCACAAGACAAATCAAAAAGTTTGACGTTTACTTGCTTCTAAGTTTGTTCAACTATCTTTGAGTTACGGTCTTGTTTTACTTTCCTACCCTGTACGTAAACTCACTTTCACGATGTTGGATAGGAATACCGCAGACGCCACGTCTCTCAGCTCCACAGTCTCAGCACCGGTCCAAATGCCAGAGTTGCTTTCCTGACTGCCAAGAGTCACCCCTGTTGCAGATGCCCTGCTGGTTCTCTGTCCACGTTGCGGATAATGGTTGTACTCTTCTGTAATACTTCCCCTAGAACTCGGTTGGGTATTCGGCGATCAACATTTGCGGTCGGGTGCCTATATAGCCCGGAACTCGGACTTGCAAGAACACCCTACCAGTTCGGGGTGGTGGACGGCGGCTCGGAGGGCTGTTCGTCCCCACCTCGCAGCCGACCCCCTCTCAGGGTGACGGGTCGACCGGGGGACGGGGTGCGGGTTCCCCTCGCTCTCAGCCGGCTACCTTCCCCGCTTCACCGCATGGTCTCTCCTGGCTGTTTCAGCGAGCCAATCGGGTCGACCGTAACAATTTGCTCTACCTCCTGATTGGGTAGGCAACGAGACGCCAAAAAAAATCATAACAATCAGTATTTGACAAACAAGTAGCAGTGTTGTGTAACTATAACACTCCCACTCCCACAAACACTTTCAAATTCTAGAATCTAATGAATTTCCTTGCCAGTCGTCGTCTTCTTTGCAATTATCTTATTCCGTGTTTTTCATCGTCCCTTGTGATCACAGGAGACCATCTCAGCACAAGCCCAGGCATTTTGGCGACAGTGGGCTGAGGCCGCGTTTCCTGATCTCGACTCACGCGCCTACTTCCTGCCTCCTGTCTACTTCAACCGCGTGCCGATTACAACACAGTCGGCTGCTGGACAAGGTTGTCAGACGACACCTGGACAAACTGGTCAGTCAACACCTGGACAAGTTGGTCATTCAACACCTGGACAAGTCGGTCAGTCAACACCTGGACAAGCCGGTCAGTCAACACCTGGACAAGCTGATCAGTCAATACCTGGACAAGGCGGTCAGTCAACACCTGGGCAAGCTGATCAGTCAACACCTGGACCAGCCGGTCAGTCAACATTTGGACAAATTGGTCAGTCAACACCTGGACATGCCGGTCAGTCAACACCTGGGCAAACCGGTCAGTCAACACCTGGGCAAGCTGGTCAGTCAACACCTGGACAAGCTGGTCAAGCAACACCTGGACATGCCGGTCAGTCAACACCTGGGCAAGCCGGTCAGTCAACACCTGGACAAGCCGGTCTGTCAACACCTGGACAAGCCGGTCAGTCCAACCAAGTGGCGATGAATCTACCTGCATGTAATAGGATTGCTCAGCCACCTACTGTTCAGGACGGTGACGTCAGAGACGATTCAGCCATGCAGCGGTTTCTCTTCTGTCTGCAGAAAATGTCCGAAGAGAACAGAGAAGTTTTGGTTGGACTGATCCAGCTTCAGTTCGGACAGTACCTGGGTGAACCTTGTTACGCGGCTGCGGCTGCTCAGCTACCTGTAGCCAAGAGCTTACCTACTGCTTTGTCTAAACACAAAGAGGGAGACTTTGATGTGCTGCTCATTCACAGACAGTACGGCATTGTGGTCTGCGAAGTAAAAGCTTTTGGTGATAGCATCGGTCAACTTAATATGTCACAGCAAGATATAGACAAGAACATCAGAAGCAAACTGACAGAAGCCGTATTACAACTGGACAAGGCAGAAGCCATGTTGTCACATCTGGTGTCTGACGTCACTCCCGGTCTGCGCATCACTAAGTCGATCGTGGTTCCTAACCTCACAGCTCGTCAGGTACAACAGGCCATCTCTGGTGACCCTCAGCTCATGCAGGTAAACATTCCGGCTGTTTGCTAGTTTAATTAGATGTTTTAGCACGTAGTTAAGAATCTTAGTATAAACAAAACTAACAATTCTTTGTTGTTCAACGTCAAGTCAACAACTAAGTGACATTTGAACAATGAAAGTCAACGCTATCTTTACCGTATGCTGTATATTCATTCGCGCACTGGTAGCTCTCAGAAATTTTAGAAAATTAGATTCTAATAATGATTATAATGCATTGTTTGGGTATCTACCAGTTAGAACTACAAAATCAGACTAAAATCCAAATCGTAAAATAACATGGCGTTACTGAAACATCAGTGTCATGAAGCGAGTCTGTAACGTTTGTTTGTGAATATTTTGTCTGTCGGAGAAAATGTGTTGAATAGTATAAAATTGTGAAATATTATAAGCAAAGTTTATTTACCTACTAAAAAGAACCATTCACTGCGTACACGAATGATCTTATGCATTCGGAAGAGAACCTGGATGATCCGACATTCACCTGGATAAGACACAAAGGTGTCTGTGTTGCCAATAAATGAAAATAATGTTATTCTTCCTGGGTAAAAAAATATTGTACAGACAAAAAAAATACAAAATCAACAATATATAGAATTGAATTAAAGGTTGTGACTTAGGTGAAATCCTTGATAATTTCCCACTCTATCGTGATTATGCAAACATAATACACATGCTGGTGGGGGTACCATTGTTACAGTCCGTACGGCGCACGCGGAACATCCTTCGTGCACAGAGACCTTCTGACACTTTTTCCACTCACTGTTGACATGAGCTTCCTCTTACTTTCCAGCCAATTCTGTTTGCACTAAGCCGACCCTACAATATGTTCCTGCGCTATGGATCTTTCTTATGCTTTTTACCACAACGACAACTGCAAAGCGACACCTACATTGCACACCATCAGACAATTTCAGCTCTAATGCTCCAAATCCCACCAATCTATTCAATTCTTTCTTAACCTTTTGGTGGGAAAGGCTTTTTACCCAATCCTACTTTGTAGATTTATCACGTGATCTAGAGGCGCGCGAAGACTAAAATAGATTCTAGTCAGACAATCGCACGAAGCTGAGAAGAACGGACGCATTCCAGGTTCTCTGTCCAAACCGTTTAAACGGAATGTAAAAAAACCCTCAAATTAACTCCTTTTTAGGTTTCTTTTGGTCTTTTGGTATATATATATATATATAGTGTGTGTGTGTGTGTGTTTGTGTGTGTGTTACTCGTGCCCTTGTGATTGTTTAATTTTAATTTAAAATTATTTTGTTAATCTTTGATTAACATTTTCATTTTATCGTACAACTGTAGCTTGAGAACTGGGATGTGAATGGAAAAGGATTTTTCAGTTCAGTTTAGTTTTCAAATTTTGAGGGATCTTCTGTCATAATATGTGGCGTAATGTTTCTCCAACAGGATCTCTGTCGGTGTTTGGGTACAACAGATCCCGCGGACATCCCTGGTCTGTGTGTGTGCTCTGATCAGTTGTCTGACCCCAAGACGCCATGGGACGTCAGTAGTGACGTGCTGAGGGAACTCGGAAACTGGTGGCAGCGACGTGTGGCTGTGTCTGGGCCTGACAGTCACATGACCTGTGACAATTACAAGACGCTGGTAGCCAGGTCAGTTCTACAAGCAATCGATGTACATATACCTACAACAAATTTTATAATTTAACATCATCTCTTACAAATTTTTTAGAATTATTTTTGCTGGAATAGATAGCTATAGGCAGTTCAAAAAATCTATGTTAAAAACACTGTTGGTATGTTACTAAATTGTTATACCTTAGTTTATTTTTTAAAGTTTAAATGCAACACAAAGTGCGTTAAAATTTACTCGTTCATATTTTTGATTTATATATATATATATAGTTCATTTTGACTCATTTACAATAGAATGCGATTAATAAGCATTTGTCAGTAACAGGCTGCTGCTCTGCTAATTTATCTGAATTATACAGCATTGTCTGTCTTGATGCCACAACACCACACTGAGACATTCACCACTGCTTTCTTTAACACTCAACGGACCCTTGTTCTTTGACCGTCAAAGTTGTATTCATCGATGGTTATGGCGGGCTGGTTTACAAACTCAGTAAATATCCATGTCCCTCAGACTATCAAACTTCATCCGTCTGTGTCCTTTTCTCCATCTCTCTATCTAACCTCCGTGTCTAACTTCATTAGAGTTTATATATCGTTATCAAATGTCTACTGGCCGGTTCCAATCTGCACGTGTGGCTGTGGTGGGCAACTGCATGCTTGGTGACCCTAGTGGACGATGCATGATTTGGAGTTACGGCCCTTTTGTATATGGTTATTGAGTGGAGTTATGGTCCTTTTGTATATAGTTATTGAGTGCTGCGCGGCTTAAAATGGTGTGTCTGACCTCCCAGTTATGTCTGGCCTGCTAAGTGTTAAGTTCAGGCTCAGATCTGTCTTGGATGGAATGTCCTCTTCTAAACTGTACTCTATGCCCCTCACTAACCTACCTGCTACCCAGTACCCACTGCCTGGCACGCAAATTGTTACAACTAGTTTATGTGCTAGTATATGAAGTGTTGGTTGTTTGGTTGTTGCTTAACGTCCCGTTGTGTTACATAACTTAACGCGCTGCTACACTTCCTTTTGCTGTATCAACACAGGCTCCAATACAACTCAATAAGGTTTTTTTTTCTCAAACTTTTTATTCTTCATCAAGACATTTTTATGGTGAACAAATATAATAGTTGACACATAATACATTTTGAGTATGATATCGCGTCATTGTCAACAGCAAACATACAGCTGAGGAATCTCATCACAATAGGTAAGGTAGATTCACACACAGAAGGGAGGAAAGAGAAGAGGGAAAGAGGAAAGACACGACAAACAGAGTAAAAGGGAACTTCCACTTCTTATAAATGTCCAGGGGCTGCATATGAAGTGTGTGAGTTGGGAGGATATATCTTCAGGTCAGCAGGGAGACTATCAGCCAAACATGAATTGTTTATATGGCAGCCAGTTTTGCGAAAAATTGTCTATTTTACAGTTCACTTGGTGGGAGTATTTTTCTACCCAGTATCTTGCTTGTACTTCTTTCGTGAAAGCAACAAAACTGATAAACGTTTATCTAAACATCTACATCGATAAACGTGAAATTTAGCCATAAGTAAAATCAAATTAAAAGTCTTGTCTGTTGTACAGTCATTGTCAATACCAAATATAATTATCTGTTTTCTGGGTTCTAATCTATCACAGTGAGCACACTTCTCCTTCAGTCTTGTAAAAACCATGTTCTAGAAGTTTTGTACAATATTGCCGTCAAAAAATAAATGTTGAATTGTCTCTTCAGAAAAAGAGCAGAAAAAGCATAGATTTGAGTCCCTTTGTCTAATACGAACCAATAGTGAATTGGTAGCAATGATATGTTGATTAATTCGGTATTGAAACAATCTAAGTTTCGTATCTGGAGTAGTAATAAAACGGGGGGGGAGGGGAATGTCTTCCCATCTAAGGTCTTTAAAACTCTTCTCCCATTGTTAACACATGTTGGAAGAGTAGATGAGTATAGAAACATTTCATAAATTCCTTGTGTACCCCTTTTGTTCTTATTTATGACTTGGAAAGGTGTAGGGCTTTCCCCCTTTTCTATCCCTGTTTCTTGCCATAGCTGACAGAACTTTCTTTTGTATTGTTTAATCATCGTTATTCTGCTACAGAAATCTAAAAAGTGTACATCTACACCATACTTTTGTGGAAAGACTTCATACTTTAAGGGTGTCCCATGCTCGTCTAGGACATCCCCAATTTTCCTTATGTTGCAGGTTAACCATTTTTCAGCTGTTTTTATTGTGTAAATTTTGCTTAATGAGGTGTTGACAAATTAAGGTTCACAAAGGAAACCTTTTAATGACAAAGGAATGAAGTAACTACTAAGACATTTTTTCCAAAAGGCATATAAATCCTGATGCTCTCTAGAAAGTGTCCCCAAAAAGTTTAAATTGTATGATTTGTGGATAGGTAATAATCAAGAGATGTCTCCAGCTAACTTTAAGACCCCCCCTCCTCAGAATACGTCATTACCTCAGTTGATTTTTTGTTTGTTTGTTTGTTTTTTTAACTTTGTGGCTTTTGCTCCCTAAATAAAGTCAAAGGCAATCTTGCTGATTCTATCTATATTTTTACCAGGACACGGAAGTGTGATAAATAGATAAGTAAATAAGGAGAGGATGAGTGATTTGAAGATGACGTTTCTTCCGATTGGAGTAAGATCCCTAGCTTTCCATTCCTTCATTATTTTGTGTTCCTTTGTGAACGTTTTTTCATAATTAAAAGTTGTAATGTCTTCAAGGTTCAGAGAGAATATAACACCAAGGACTAGGAATGTCTCTGGGTTCCATTTAATCTGTAAGTGGGGCATATAGCGTGTTGAGCATCTTTCGTTTTCGCCAATCCATACCGCACCAGTTTTATCATAATTTATATTTAAGCCTGAAAGTAGAGCAAACTTTCCTATCCCTTTTATAGCTGTTTCAAAAGAATTCTTGGAGCCTTTCAGAAAAAGCGACATGTCATCGGCAAATTGTGAAATTAGGAAGAATTCTCTATTTTCATTTTCTATACCCTTGATGTCCGTTTTGTTTCTTAAAATGATGGCAAGAACTTCTATCCTATTAAGAAAATATAGGGCTAGAGGGGATCACCCTGTCGGCAGCCACGCTCCACAGGAAAGCGGCTAGAGACCCAGTAAGTTATTTACTTACACAGTCTTTATGTAACAGAGAGTCGATATTACTTTAACAGTCTTTGTGTAACACAGAGTCGATACTACATAACACTCCTCTCTCCTCGTCGTGTGCACAACACAAAACCAGTGTGTGGGTCCAGATTATCTTTTATTTACCGCTGTGCCGGTTGATGGTGCCGGCCAGGCAAAGACTGATACACAGCAACAAAGCAACAGCTTTCTCTCTCTCCCTAACCGCGACTTACGCGCAGAAGTTTCTCCACCCTTCCTCGCTGCTACTTGACTAACGTTCTCTCCAATCCTAACCTCTCGACCTCCCTATCCCGCAAATTATTTAAAGAGTGCGCATATGCCACTCACAATCACACGTGCAGATCGTGGGAATCGGACATATAACACGTAAGTTAGGTGCAAAAACCCTGGTGGGGATAGGCAGATAGATGGAGTGGGGACATACAGATAGAGGACCGACTGATAAAGGTATTCAGGTCGACGAAATGGCGGGATAGAAAGTTGAGATTTAGTGTTTCGTGATTCCTACAGTGTTCGGATGTAGTTTTGATGTTTGTTGGAGAAAGGAGGCCTAATGGCCGGTTACCCAGACCACGAGGAATAAAAGAACTGAACTAGTAACAAAGTATTTGTGGACGTCTGTATTTGTGGTGCCTATGACCCACTCTACATAATGTAACATCGTCTTTCTGGTGCGTCCAGGGGAATAATACTACACTCCCTAAACTCCATGTTGTTGTTGTTGGTTTGGAAGGGAAAGTGCTTCCACCTCGCGGTGATTTCGCACTGAAGGGGAGGGGAGATGGGTGAGAGGAAAGGGAAGGGGTCTGCGGTTTGGTGTCCTGGACTGGTGGTGGCTATGTATGGTCCCGCTGGCTGGCCTCTCTCCTGGCGCACTGATGATGGCTTGAGTAGCTGGAGTGGTGGAGTTTTCCTGGTCAGACCTACCGCTGCTACATCCCTACATTCTTTTATCTCTACCGCTAAGGTGCTATGTGTTATATTAGTTTACTTTGATGTAGTCTGTTTTAATTTTAAGTGTTTTACTGGTATCCTCTGTCCTATAGCTTATTGGCTGTTTTAAGCTGGTTAATTCCCACTTTGATTTTTGATTTTTTTGTTGTTGTTGTTTAGATATATCTAACATCTGGGTGGGCGTTAACTACCTGCATTGTCAGTTCCATTATGTGTTGTCTTATATTTTTGGGAGGGCTAAGAGAAGATTTTAGGTTTACTTCTAGATTAAGATTTTGCATAGCATTTTTTAGCTCATCTCTTTCCTGACTCTTTAGGCTACATTCTAGCAGGACATGTGGTGTACTAAGTCTGTCTCCACAACTACAGGTTACTGGGTCTTTACGATTAAGGTGGTATTCTCCATTTAGTCTCATTCTGGCTATCCTACTTTGGTTGGATCTGTTGGAATGGAACAATACTAGTTCGTTACCTGGTAGTTCTTCTAATTCTCTCCTGGTGCCTTTGGCTTCCTTTTTATACTTTTCTTCCCACTGTATTTTAGTTGCTGGTTTAAGGGCTATTTTTCTCTTTTCTGCTGAAACGGGTACGTTTATTTGGATGACGTTAGTGGTTGGGTTGTCTTTTATTGCCATTTTAGCTAGCCGATCTGCTTCCTCGTTTCCTTTTATTCCTACATGTGATGGCACCCAGATAAAGTTGATTTGGATTCCTATATTATGGAGTCTATTTAACAAGATTAGAATTTCATACATTTTATCCATTCTTTGGGAAAACTGGTTTTGAAGAGCCTGAAGTGCTGACAGGGAGTCGGAGACAACTAGGAAGGATTTTTCTGCTGTAGCTTTTCTAGCTTGTAGGGCTATCAACCTTAGGGCAGTGCGTATTGCTATGATCTCTGCTGTAAATATTGATGTGTGGTTTGGTAGCTCAGCTGCGATATTGGTGATCTTTGGTGCATAGACTCCTATTCCTGTGAAGTGGAATGTTGGGTCGTGTGACCCATCTGTATATATCTGGGAGTGGTCTTTGTAGGTAGTGTTAAGTTTTTGCCTGAATTTAGTTAGTATTTTGATGAGCTGGGTTTCCTTGTTGAAAAATGTGAGGTCCATGTCGATCTGTGGTGGGTGTAGGGTCCAGGGAGGCATTTGTGAGTCTGTGCATGGGTATGGAGCATCTATGTTAATGTCTGCTCCTGGTGTATTTTCTATTTCTTGAGCGTTCTTCTGCATGCTAAGTTGTGGAGTGAGTTTGCCCGTACGGTGTTTGTGTGCTGTTGTGTGGATCTGCTTTAATGGATGTTCTGCAGGTAGACATTGTATCTTGTAGTAGAAGTTTGCTGCCCTTTCCTTAATTATTAGTTCTATAGGTTTTTGTCCTGTCTCTGCCAGCACTGCTAGATTTGGGGTGCTCATTGGGACTCCTAATACTACTTTTAGTTCCCTAGCCTGTACAGATTGAAGTTTACTTATGTGACTTGCACTAAGGTGGATTAACAGGGGTGCTGCATACAGTAATTTAGACATGACATGTGCTTGATAGAGGTTTAGTAAGGACTTAGGGTTTGTGCCCCAGCTATTTCCTGTGACAGCCCTCATTAGGTTTATTGCTTTTTTTGCTGAGTTCACTATTTTGTTTCCCGAAATCCTGCTGTTTTATAGCCCTCTGAACCTCCCTCTATGGCCTTGACCTATTTACCATGGAAAGTCCCAGCTGAACAAAGGCCCTGTGCGCTGCGCCCACGAAACTGTGCGTGTGTGTGCCTGCATGTGCGTACTGCTTCTGTGTGTCCGCAACTGTATGTCTGCGTGTCTGTGTGCGTGGCTCCTATCTCTTGCTCTACCATTACCTACCATAACTGTACGGTTCCCTCTAGTGCCAGGCGTCTGGTTGGTAAGCTACTAGATTGAGTTTTGAGTCTGTGTGAATCCGACACACGTTGTTTGCTGACGTCTGACAAGATGGCGACTGCTTCCAAATGTCTTTACGTCAGAACAGAGTTGAGATCACAAAGCAAAGATTCTCTGTGTTAAAAACGACAAAGGAAGTTGGGTTTCAGGTCTGACAGATAGGTTTTAGTTGTCAATTTTTTGATGTAGTTGTTGCTCTGTATAGTGACACTCTATGAGCAAAACATTGAAAAACACTAGGGATTTTTTTTGCAAGCGTACATATTAGAGATATACAAATGTTTATATATATATATAACTAAACGAATATGGGTTATAAAGCAAAGCTGCGATAAATCTGCTTGCGTAGTTTGAAAGAGGAGTAATGAGGTCTCAAATCATAGGTTTTCTCATACTACATTAAATATTACCAGTAAGTGTTAAAAAGAAACAAATGTGATTGTTGCAGGTTCTGTGGTCCAGCGACAACCGTGACTGTGCCATGTACATCTCCCCCACGCCTGTGTGTCAAGACCCTGGGTCAGGCCGAATCAATGACGGGAGAGTTCTACACTGCTCAATTAACTCTGTTCCCAGAGCAACTTGACCTGCTCAACACGGGGCGTCCCAGAGTCTTTCTAGCCGGCCCGCCCGGCACAGGTAAAACTGTGGTGTTGCTGCTGAAGGGAACAGAATGGCTGAGATGTGGCCACGACGTCCACATTGTGGTTACTTGTAGGGAAAGTCATGCAGTGGGCAGCATGTTGTACCACCTGTTGCTGGAGATTGTCAAGACGCAGCTGACGTCAGTGGAATCACCCGGAAAGCCTCACCTCTGGCATTACGATTTCACACGACAGCCTAACCTCCTGGAGGCCGGTGAAAAGAACTACTTGGTGAACGTCTTGAACCAATTAGTTTCACTGGAGAGGAACGGGTCGCTGTACGTCATCGCGGATGAAGCTTATTAGTAAGTGTGTGACATGTTTGACGTCATGTGTGTAGCACGTGTGGTGACGTCATTAATTAATAGCGTCACACATTGATACACTTTAGACAAACACAAGCACAAGCGTCATTGACAGTACACAGTGTAACACGTGTATCTTCATGTTCTGTGTAACACTGTAGACTTTCTGTGACAAGCTGCTGACACGAATGTCTCTGTCCTCTGTAACAGTCGTATCCGTGAGAAGTGGGGGACAAACACCTTCCAGATTTTCTGTGACAACCTGCTGATACACGTTCCTGGTCTCCATCTTTGGGCGGCAAGTTGTTATCATGGAGTCGCACCGGCCGACTGGCACGAGGAA
Source organism: Lanistes nyassanus (assembly GCA_004794575.1). Classification (NCBI taxonomy): domain Eukaryota; kingdom Metazoa; phylum Mollusca; class Gastropoda; order Architaenioglossa; family Ampullariidae; genus Lanistes; species Lanistes nyassanus. The sequence continues at coordinate 189,739 of SMGT01016483.1, read as the reverse complement.
TATTTAACCAGACCCCTCCGCTCTCCGCCGACCATCGTCAGGGAAGTTGAGCAGGACGCTGAAATCGGTGGTGAGGTCAAGGCGTACAGTGAGCGTGGTGTGGTACGAATCTATCACCGAGTTCGGGGTCACTCAGGTGACAAGCCACTTGACTGTGTCACGTGCGGTCGTGAGGTGGCCAGCTTCCTACACAGTCTCCGTGGTCCGGGTACAGGTGTGTATATATTGTGTATTGTGACCTGTGGTGACGGGAGAATGAACACGTGACAATAAACACACAAGTCATGTAGTAACCAGTCACGTGACAATTTGTCAGATGAAGAAGACAGTGTGTTGGTGTGTGTTTGTCCGCACCTTTTACATCGTAGCAGAATGGCGTCTTTGTTTACGTCAGAGTGTTTGTCTGGGTGCACATTTACGACATTGTGCCTGTGAACGTTGTGTCTGTGACACATGACTGAAAAAAAGAATTGACTTTGAATGTTAACAGTGAACTCCACAACATCTACGACCGTCACCACGACACCACCCCGCCTACAGTGGAGAGACATGCTGGTATTGTTGATGTGCAATTACCACCCGGGCCTGGTGACGGGGCTGAGAGAAGCGGGTATCCCCGTGCAGGTGATGACGAATGATGACATTGAGGACGTGGCCACGGCCCGTAGTGACGTGGTATGGATGGCGCATGGACATCTTCTTCATGGTCTGGAGAGAAAAGTCGTCGTGTGTGTGGATCCTTGTGTTAAAGAATTATTCACAGGCCGACTTCACTGGATGTCCCGGTGTTCGTCACTACTTGTGATTGTCTCCCCTGACCACTAACCACCTGAACATGAATCTCACACACCTGCCACCTGTTGTAGTCTTGTGTCCGTCTCACTTACACCAACACCCGCCTTCGTTATTCCTTCTCTTCTTCTTTCAGTCTATCCCGCGCCTTTACGTTATAACGTCACAAACATGACGTATACTGTGTGCACGTGACCAATAGAAAAGTGTGTTACAGACTGTGTCCTGACTGTGTCTCGACTTTCTTATATGGAGATTATTTCACTGCAACAATGTTGGAATGTGTTATTTGTATGTACTGACTGTAATCACTGCAATTGTCATTACTTTTGTAATTTCTATGTAAATTAATATTGCTATACAGACAGATGACAGCCCTAATCGTTATCATTATTTTTGCTTAATACTTTATATTCGTTTACTACATTGTGTGTTTGTGTTTGTGTGTGTGTGTGTGTCTGCACGCCCGCTCCTGTCTGTTATTTGCATATTTCCCAAGACTGAATGTACATTGAATGTACTGACGTCTGATAAGTTTGTATCTATATATATAATAATCCAGCCGCAAATTATTTGCATATCAGGAACCTGCGAGATCTTTTAGTACACTCTAAACTCAAACCGACCACCCCCTCCCCCCTTTCTGCGGCTCTACCCCGTGCAATGTCCCCGGTTGCCACACTTCCCCCTACCTGAACACTGCCACAACACTCCACACACCCAATACCACCTTATCATCAAGCGTCACTTCACCTGCACCAACAGCAACATCGTCTACGCTATCACATGCACCCTCTGTCCCACTTTATTCTACATCGGTGAGACAGAACGCACACTGAACACCCGCTTCACAGAACATTTAGCCGACACTAAACACTGCAGAAACACACTAGTTGCACATCACTTCAGTACACCCCCCACACACAGCCGACAACATGAGGATCTGTGGTATGTGGAAAATGAAGGGCGATTCCACTGACCGTAAGAATATGGAATTCTACTTCATTACCCATTTTGGTACCATGGCACCCACTGGACTCAACCTCAAACACTGACCCTCCCCCTCCCTCCTTTTCTCTTAACCCACTAACCCCTCCTCCTCTCTTTCTAACTTCTTTTCTCTCACCTCCTTCTCTCCCACCCTGACACCCCCTTACCCGCGCTTCGCTCCCCACCCCGCCCCCTCTCCATCCCCACCCATCCCTACCCTTTCCTACCCACCTTGCGATTGGCTGCCCCTCTTTTTAACCCTTCTCACTCACTGTCCCTTAGTCATTTTCCTGCTGTCCAGCCCATGCGCCACATCTACTGAAGCTATATAAGTCTTTCTCCTTTTTGGTTTTCTCGTCGTTTTTTGTCGTCCTGATGAAGGGGTAGTGCCCCGAAACATGTAGATTGTCTCCCTTTTTGTCTTTGTCGTGTCTTAGCTTGGTCCTGTTCCCTTGTTTTAAATTTAAGAAAGTTTTTCCCTCCAAGCTGCAGTCACCTGTTTTTCTTGTATAACGTTGTATGTGTTCATGTAGCCCGCTATATAACAATGTATCTATCAACACTGTATGTGTTCATGTAGCCCGCTATATAACAATGTATCTATCAACACTGTATGTGTTCATGTAGCCTGCTTTATAACAGTGTATCTATCAACACTGTATGTGTTCATGTAGCCCGCTATATAACAATGTATCTATCAACACTGTATGTGACTGTGTAGCCCGCTATATAGCAATGTATCTATCAAAAAACTATAAACAGCATCAAATTTGTACACTTCTTGGTTTGCCTCGTTCTTAAATGTGTTTATTTCAGGCCACCAAAAGAAGTTGAATTTGGCATCATCTATGACTGCAACCATTTATCTGAATAAAAGCTTAGCTATTATGAAACCTGAATTTGCACTTGATGGTGCTGTTCAAAACAATACGTTTAAAAATGACAAATTTTCATCACTTTCCTGTTTCGCCTGTTGCATTTCAGTTGGGATGACCTATTGGTATCTTTAAGTGTGAAAAAGAAGCAGATGTTAATGTATAACTGCATCGCATGTTGTCCAACAGAACATCTCCGTGAAAACAAACCAATAAAGTATTTTTGCTCAAGACTGATGTCAGTCTTATCTTGACCTCGTCCTCGTAGAAAATGTGTTTGGACGTCTGGTCATCTTCCATTGATAATGACCTTTCTGGAGGCTTTCTAACGTTTTTGTCGTGTTCTACACCTGGATGTGCGCCTGCGCACTTACAGCGAAGTAGAGTGCAACAGTTAGAACCCTACAGACGTGACTAACAAACACCAGATGCACTCGCTTTTTCAGCAAAAAGCCGACCGCGTGAAAGTACCCACATTTAATTAAATCACAATAAAAGTGAACGAGTAACTAATGGAGATGACGGCGATAATGTTGATGTGAATGTTCTGAATCAATGGTAGGCCAGAGCCACAACCCCCACGCCAGCACAGTACACGTGACTTAGCTCTCGCGCAGGATGGCAGTTCGAGTGTGTGCTGATGACCCTATGATCGATGTTTCGGATGCGAAGTGAAGTTGATGACGGTTGTGCGATGATGGGGATGATGATGTGGCGGACGACGAAGCGAAGACGACGGCGAATGGAGAACGAGATGTCGAACTTGAATTAGGAGGAAGGCGGCGCAACGGCGAACCAACGTAACATCGAACGGAAAGGCGGATTGACGGAGGAAGAATAGGCGACAAGTAGACACGGCGAAGAAAGAAACAGCGAAGGAAGAATAGGCGAAACAGTCCTCCTGTAACACAGCAGAACTGTGCACATCAGCGCGGAAACTTTTGTCGGGACGTGCGACGATTAACGCTGCGACCCGGACAAAAGTAGACCACGCAACATTCTCACAACTAGAACGGCTTAATTTTTCGCTAACAAATTTAGCAACACGAAACATTCACAACTGCAAAAAATTACTAAGTGTTTTGAGACTACGTGTTAAGAGACGGCACGACCAACTGATGTGCATTCATACGATAGGAAGGAAATTTTTTAGGCATAATTCCATTCACACTCGTTGCAATTACAGCTTCGCCGCACGGTGTAATAAACTTGTGTGCCGGTGCTGCTAGCCTACGATAGTCTGATCGCAGTCCTTTCCGTTGACTTGTGATCAGACGCGAGTTGGCATGGTGTGAGCTTGGTTAAACCTCTACTAAACGTTTTGGAAAAGGAAAAGGTGTGACAAGACGTCGATAGGGCAGTGAAAATTTTGCTATTCACGGGATTCCTTATTATTGTTCGGTTCCTAAAATCAAAGTTTCATTCATCAAACAGGGTTCTGATACGAATGTAATTAAATATTCTAACCTTTACACCGTTTAATAATGTGTACACTTATAACTCCAGCGATGATTATAATAATGATCACAGGTGCGACAACCCCAGCAATAAGACCTCCGTTGACACTTCCTGACGACACAGAGTCGTGTACCTACTTGTTTCCTACAAACGACAATGTATATTAAAGTTAAAACAGGTAAAAGAAACATCTGTGTATGCAGTCAAGAGCCTAACAGATGGTTAACATCTGGTGACAACAAGAAAACTGAGATAAGCTGAATACTGTTAGTGGACATTTTTGAGCTGAAGATATACCTGCCTTATATTTTGGGGACGTAATAACTGGAGAATAAAACTTCTGTGGAGATACTGTTGATCGCAGTGCATGTAACCAAGCTGTCGCTGTTCAGAGGAGTTGCAAGGAAAGTGCACGTGCTGGCTGTCATGTTTTGGGTCTGTTGCTCCCATGTGATGTTCCATCCGAAACACAGCTGAAGGATAAACATCAAGTCAAGCGGAACATTTCGGTTCCGTTTTCTTTCGCCTGAGTTGCGTTTTCAATGTGAACACCAGATGGCCCATCTGTACAAAGCAACGATTGTAGGAGTAATTATTAAAATATATTGAGAAGTTCGATAGTCACCAAATATTTACTCTGCTTGCTTATCTTGTTCGTCCACAGTACAAGTCAAACGAAATCGATAAACACAAACATCACACGACTCAAGCCATTCCAAATGTACCCACGCGCTGCTCTGACTTTGATGAGAAACGAAACAATACGATTGATGAAGTCATCAGGGCCTCATTTCAGACGACCGGTATAGACGAGGGACTTATTCTCTCGCCGTACGTTATGAAGAAACAACGGCTGTTGATATACAAACTGTTGCAGCCGGATTTCCCCTTACTGGAACCCAGCAAGTGCATATGATGCTTGATCCCTCAGGAATGATAACTTCTGTACAGTTATGCGTGGGTTGTCCTGGGACAGCTGCACGTAGTACATGAGACCCAGTTATAATACGGGCAATGCAAACATAAAGATCATTAATCATTTTAAAGTACAGTATAATAAATATATTTCATCCATTTCAAGCTAATGCGCTGCAGTGTAATTAATATATATATATTCCATTTCAAGCTAATACGTTACATCGGAAAATTATTAGTAACAAGAAATTTTGCTTAGCATAACCCACATAAATATGCTTCTAACTCACTGTTGTAATATCATAATAATGAACCACTGAGCTTTCAGACCTAAAGAGTATTGTTCCTCTGTATTTTACGAGCGTCTTTACGTACGAACAGGCGTTAAAAAACCTAACGCAGCTTGGACCTATTCGAACATTACATACTCCCAAAGGGCACGAAAATCTAATCTGTCGAGTATTGTCCTTCTATTGTGCACGGCCTTGAAATATACACACCATCTTACTAATACGGATATTCTCAGAGGAGAGATTCGCTGGGACTGGAGATGCTGTGACGCTGTATGTGTGTGTCCCCGTTGTGATTGGTATTGGCTGTTAAAATCGCAGACACCACTCCAGTACACTTTGCCGTTCGAAGCTTTAGTTTCGAGGTTTTGAAATCACTCTTTCTCTGTACTCACCAATACTGGCAATAGTCAGTACACAATGATGATAAGTTATCTCATTTTAACACAATTCTTGTATATAGATAATCAATTCAGAAAGTAACTTACGAGCAAACAAACAAAAAATCCAAACTGCCACAGTCAACCAACAACAACCATCTGGGCCTCCATCAAAGCCTACGCCGATGGCGAATACATTGATGCACACCTCCATGATACCTGCACTCAAAAGTTACGCGCATACGCGTCCGTGACAACAATATCTCGGATATTAAAATTCAAACTTTTCACTTTAACATGTTGATGCATATTATTGTTACTGACGACAAACGCTTTTTACAAAATGCTCACAGATGTTGCCCGCCACTCAACATGAATTCAAACAGTGAATGGCCCTCAACAGTTGACGGACGGGCGGATAGATGAACGGATGGAAAGAGAGAAGGGAAGATGAAAAAACAGAGAAATGGACGGACGGAAAGAGGGACGAAAAGACAGAAAAAAAATTATTCTCTCGCAAATCTTGCTAACAGAAACAGCTCATGAATAATGTTTAGTAGCCGAAGCTACAATTTTAGTTTCTTATCGATGGACGTACTATTCTCTGTTACTCTGTCACGTGTTCATTAGCATCTTTTTTAATGTCTCACTCACTCACTCACTCACTCACTCACTCACTCACTCACTCACTCACTCACTCACTCACTCACTCACTCACTCACTCACTCACTCACTCTGGTAATATTGACGTACAGTACCTCATGTGTAGCCGGGTGGTGATTACGTACACCCAGGCGCCCACCCAGCCGGCCCCTGAACTCTCCGAGCCGGCATACCGTGGTCGTTGCGTCATACGCCGGACTGGTCGGTCCGTTACTCAAGAGAGGGAAACCTAAAGGGTCTTGTGTTTCTTTTCATCCCCAGACCCAACGGTGGGAAGGGAAGGGCCAATAAGTTCTCACTGTCCGAGGCTACCATAACCCTTGGCTGCAATTTAGGTGCGGCCAGGTTTCCCCAGGGAAGGGTAGGGCCATGTAGAGAATTAGGGGTGGTCAGAGTCATTTTGGACCGAGCATCTCAGCGGGAAGCGAGGGCGAAAGGTTAGCGACATTGTGCGAGGAAAAGCAGTCAGTTAGGCCAGAGTCAGAGATTCGAGCATTGATTCGTTCTTGAGTCGCTGTGCTCTCACAGTGATGTGAGGTGTATTAAAGTTTGCAAAGTAGATGTGAAGACGCCTTGTTGCTGTGTCCGGAGTGGAAGGGTGACAGAGCCATTGCCACAACTGCAATATTAACTGAACCCGCTACCGCTCGACCCTGTTACACATGGCTATACCTGCGCCACATGCACCTGTAGTTGTTGTCCGAATCATACATCCCGCAAAGCCTGCAGCTTCCGACCACGTGCCAGTCGGACAGCGAGATGTGGCAGATCTTGGTGGCAGAGGCAACAGGCGCTGCAAAAAGACAGAATGAATTTCTTTATTAAAAATCAAAATAATTAACTATTCTTTCAAGGGATAGGTTGCGAGTTTCTAAAGGGGTATTAAGTGAACTCAATTCACATAAGCATTCTCTGTAGTCAAATACACACGCAACTGTACACAAATATAAGCACGCACATTTCCAATCACACAAAACTATTAGATTGTCTCGTTTCATATGAGCTTCTGTGCATAGTTTCTATGTACAGTACATAACGTATTGTTAAAGATGCTGCCCAGTGACGGGGACAAAAAAAAAAAAAAACTTTACAATGAGACGAATCCATGAACTAGTACGGCATTATGGTTTTAGCGCTCTCTCTGTCTTTGAAAATTATGTTATTTCCCTATTGTATCTTGTAATGAATAGGTCCAGTAAGCTGACAAGCCATCCCTCATTGGGTAGATCTAATTATAACTGTACTCGCGTTCACCATATCTCTTATTGCAGCTCACGTATGACGTATAACTCGTAGCTTACACCAATCAGATTTGTCGTTGTTGAAGCATCCAAGATAAAGTGCTTGATCTCTCCTGACGTTATAGATAGTAAGGTTGCTCGTGTATTTGTTTTGTCTATACACTTGTAAATAAAAGGGGTCATATGGAGGATTGCATCGCGTCTGGTCACATCCGCCGGTTTCCTTTACAGTCCTGTTACCATCATCGAGTACCCATCGCACACAGTTGCTGTTGAAACCACACCGGAAGCTGACGTCAGTGTCTTCTGCTACAGTTACGTTTCCAGACGGACAGTTGTAGATGACTGTGTCTGCAAGTAAGAAAACGAAACGAAACGAAAAACTGTATTGTCTCTTGCTACATGGCCTTTACAATGGGAGATGAGCATGTCACACAGTATTAACAATAATTCCATACGTAGAGGACTAATCTGGACTGTTATCTGGCATTTCAATTGCATTCACTTCATTTCAGTGTGGTAAAGGTATCTGGCTAAATTGATGGAGTTACGATGTTCTTGGAACAGACGAGACAAGGTAGAATGTGATGGATGTAAGGTAGATTTGCACGGAAGGTAACTCGATCTCAAATGATCGCAAGTGAAAAGGAAATGGAATTCTTCGTCCACGTCTGTCTTGAATAAAGGGCAGTAACTCTTGTGTTGGAACTATTTTGTACCTGTTTGTATGGGTCTTAAGAGCTGAAATGCCCATCAAAATCTTGTCAGAATATCTCTTAGCACCTTGTTTTTAATGCACTTTAGAGATGGTTCCAAAAGTAGCGAGGGCTGAAAAGTTGCATACGCATTAAACCTTGGATTGCTTGAAATGAGCGATGGCCATTCTTGTTTATGGCAATCGATAAATCGTTGTTTAAATTCACCCAATAAACGATTCCCATTATCTGCACCTTGGTTTTCCCACACAAATACAAATCCATATGTATAAAGCGTTCTGTGAACGTCCGAAGCCCAGCACACTTTGCCTCTGTTGTGGAGCTCTAGCAAGATGGTGTAGGCCTTGCGTGGCAGCCTATCTTTCAACCCTTGTCAGATGTAACCAGTATCGCACACATGACACAGCGGCATGTACTGACAGGATCTCTGGAAGTCTATAAACGCAACGTAAAGTTTCTTGTTAGATAAAAGATGGTGCTGAATCATTGCAAACAATGTACAGATATGACCTATTGTGGAATGATCCTTCCTGAGTCCGGCTTGCATTTCTCCAGCTGCGTTTGACTCTTCACAATGACGTGAGAGTAATAAAGTTTGCACATAGATGTGAAGACGCCTTGTTGCTGTGTCCAGAGTTGAAGGATGCCAGAGCCAACTGTATTAAGTAACAAACCCGCTACCGCTCGCCCCTGTTACATCTATTTCACTTATCAATAACAACACAGTGTAATATCCACAGTTTCAACTCCATTTCACTCATCAACAACCGCTAAATGTCAAAGATTAGGATCGGCAATATGAAGTTAGAACTGTTCAAACCATCTGTGGTACAAGAGGCTCAAAGCACACAGCCTGCACATTGCCCTGAAGACTGGCAAATACAGTTCTTTCTCACGCACGCACGCACAAATACGCACACCTGCGCGAAATAGCACGAAACACACAGCGATAGAGGGGAGAGACAAGAGGTTCTGTCACAAGCGCAACTACACAGAGGCAACAGAAAAAAACACTAACGACAACAAACTCTTTGACCCATCAATTGCAGTTGGACGTCACTTCAACACACCCCCACACACAGACGACAACATGAGGGTCTGTGGTATCTGGAAAATGAAGGGCGATTCCATTGACCTTAAGAATAAGGAATTCTACTTCATTATCCATTTTGGTACCATGGCACCCACTGGTCTCAACCTCAAACACTGACCCTCCCCCTCCCTCTTTTTCTCTTTACCCCTCTCTCTCTCTCTCTTCATTCTTTTCTCTCACCTCCTCTCCCACACTGAATCTCTCCTACCCGCCCACTCTCCACCCCCACCCTTCCCTACCCTTTCCTACCCACCTGGCGATTGGCTGCCCCTCTTTTTAACCCTTCTTACTCACTGTCCCTTAGTCATTTTCTTGCTGTCCAGCCCATGCGCCACATCTACGGAAGCTCAGTCTTTCTGTTTTCTACACAGTTCCCTTGTTTTAAATTTAAGATAGAATTTACTCCAAGCGGCAGTCACCTGTTTTTCTTGCACTTGTGGTTGATCAGGCTAATTGTTCCATAGCTCCGACATATGAGGCTGTCACCCCCCCCCCCCCCTTGTGCAGGGGGAATTGGGAGGAGTTGTCCCTACGCCGCTGGCCACAGTTTGGACGCCCAGATTTTCTGGTACAGTGTGATCAGCACACTCACCAGCTCCTTGCTGACCCATAGTTGGATTCTTTATCTTCTGAATCTCATATCTCTTTAGGAGTTTCTACGATTGCCATTTGGACGCACGTTCAAGTTCATCTACCCTTTTGTCCGAGGTACATCTCCAAACAACCTTTGTGTCTGAGCTTCGAAAAAAGCCCACTGCTGAATCTCTTAGTTTCTCTTATTCAATTTTAACTGAGGGCTGTGAGTAGTGAAACTTCCTAATTAGTTTCGGAACAAGGTCATGTGCGCACACGCACGCGTCTGCGGGTGCGCGTGCATATCTATGCGTGGACGAGTGATTGGTTCCTTTCTTGTCAGCTATGAAAAATCAGTCTGACGACTGCTTCTTACTGTTATCTTTTTGCTGTAAACTTTTCCCTATCGTTTAGGCGAGCTAAAAATGTGTAAAAATGATTTCTATCCCCATCTAGTCGTGGGCTACAAGGGATTGCAAGAAAGGCTTTTCCTATCTCAGCAGAGATGTGGAAAAGGCCCGCCACCAACCTAGCCACGCCCTGTGTGCTCGCGAGAAGTCTCACATCACTGACGCATCATTATTACCGTGACTCAGATCATCAATTCTTGTGTCCCAGCTTTTCTCTACAATTCCTAGAATGCAAAGAGTACAACATGAAAACCTGTTCGCCTTTTAGGAAGGTTCGCCGAATGTTGCTGACACCTTTTACGAGGACGAATCTCATCATCATATTGCTCACTGTTGTTGAACGAGCGTGTTCGACAGGTACGTGTACAATTACATTGAGATTTGTCTATCTTGGAAATTATCGTCATGCTTCTCATTCGTCTGGCATTTTGTCTATTCTAGTGGTTGGCTGTCCAAGGTTTTAGCCTTCCTCTTTAACATTTTGTGTCTGGTTTGTCAAGGTATAGGTTTCAAATGTACAGTCAATTAACACTAATTCTGGTTGTTCCGCATGCATGCAAACACACAGATCTCTCTCACACAGAATTGTAAACGAAAGTAAAATATTAAACAAAATTTCGGATTAAAAAATAGGGCTATTAAATGTATTTATTGCAATATCAATTTACATAAAATTACGAAAATAATGACCATTGATACAGCAGTAGATTTGCAGTGATTATTACAGTCAGTACAAATAAATAACATATTGCAACAATCACCTACACACGGTGAATTATGTTTGTTGCAATGAAATAATCTTCATGTAAGACAGTCGACACACAGTCAGGACACAGTCTGTAACAATTTTCTGTTGGTCACGTGCAACCAGTATACGTCACGTTTGTGACGTGATGACGTAAAGACGTGGCGATAGACTGAAAGAAGAAGAGAAGGAATAACGAAGGCGGGTGTTGGCGTAAGAGAGACAGACACAAGACTACAAGAGGTGACAGGTGTCAGTGTTGCGTTCATCTCTCCCTCTCTGTGTGTGTGTGTGCGTGTGTGTGTGTGTTTCATTAGAGTGTATGTGTGCCGCGTCCGCGCGAAGGGTGCATGAAATGTGTTCTCGCGTTAAAAATCTACATTTGTTATTATTATTAGTTGAATGAGACAATCACAAGTTGTGACGTACACCGAGAGATGGAGTAAAGTCGGTCTGTCATCAACTGAACAGAATTCGGCAGACAGACGACGACTTTTCTCTCCAGACCTCGAACACGATCTCCAATCACCACCCACACCACGTCACTACGGGCCGTGGCCACGTCCTCAATGTCATCATCCGTCATCACCTGCACTGGGATACTCGCTTCTCTCAGCCCCGTCACCAGACCCGGGGGTTCACTGCCCTGGTGGCCACTGGCTTTGCCCCCCCACAACACCACCAACATGTCTTTCCAGTGTAAGCGGGGAGGTGTTGTGCTGCTGCTGATGGTGGTGAAGGTGGTAGATCTTATGGTGTTCACTGTTAACATTCGAAGTCAATTCTTTTGTTCAGTCACGTGTCACAGACGCAACGTTCACAGGCAGAATGACATCATGCCGTTATGGCGTAAATGTGCACACAGACAAACACTTCGGTAGAAACAAAGACGTAAACTGTGCGAACTCACACACCAACATACTGTCTTTTTCATCTGAAAGGTTGTCACGTGACTAGTTACTACATGACATGTTTGTTTACTTGTTTGTTGTTCATCACACAATTTAAAGTCACATGATCATTCTCCCGTCACCACACGTCACAGTACACAATATATACACACCTTTACCCGGATCACGGAGACTGTGTAGGAAGCTGGCCACCTCACGACCGCACGTGACACAATCAACTATCCTGTCACATGGGTGACCCTCACCTCGGTGATAGAGTCGTCTGACTGGCGGGCCGTCTGTGTGGTCGGCCACACCACGCTCACTGTACGGCTTGACCTCACCTGACTCAATCATTACGTGTTCCTGCTGGATTTCTCTGACAACGACCGGCGGAGAGCGGAGGGGTCTGGTTAAATATTCCACGTGCCACTTGGCGGGTGCGACTCCATGGTAACAACATGCCGCCCAAAGATGGACACCAGGAACTAGTGTCCGCAGCTTGCGATAGAAATGCTTGAAACCGTCTGACCCCCTGTCACAGACATGAGTGTTACAGAGAACAGAAAGATTCGTGTCAGCAGCTTGTCACAGAAAGTCTAGAGTGTTACAAAGAAGATGAAGATACACGTGTTACACTGTGTTCTGTCAATGACGCTCGTGTTTGTGTTCTTCTGAAGTGTATCAACGTTTGACGCTATTAATTAATGACGTCAAGCACGTGCTACATACATGACGTCAAATATGTCGCACACTTACTCAAAACTTTCATCAGCGATGACGTACAGCGACATTTTCTTCGCCGCCAGTGACATTAAGTCGTCCACGGCTTCCTCCACGTCAGTCTCGGCCACTTCTTCGCCAAAGAAATAAAACTGCACGAGGTGAGGCTGTCCGGGTGATGCCACTGACCTCAGCTGCGTCTTGACAATCTGCTGCAATTGGTGGTACAACATGATGCACGCTGCACGACTTCCCAACCAAGTACTCACAATGTGGACGTCGTGGCCACATCTCAGCCATTCTGTTGCCTTCAGCAGCAGCACCACAGTTTTACCTGTGCCGGGCGGGCCGGCTACAAAGACTCTGGGTTGCGCTTTGCTGAGCAGGTCAAGTTGCTCTGGGAACAGAGTGATTTGAGCAGTATAGAACTCTCCCGTCATCGACACGGCCTGACCCAGGGTCTTGACACACAGGCGTGGGGGAGATGCACATGTCACAGTCACTGTTGTCGCCGGACCACAGAACCTGCAACAATCACATTTGTTTCTTATTGGTAATATTTAAAGTAGTATGAGAAAACCTATGATTTGAGACCTCATTACTACTCTCTAAAGTTATGCAAAGAGATTAATAGCAGCTTTTCTGTATAATCCATATTCGTTTAGTAATATATATATATATAGAGAGAGAGAAAGAGATACATTTTTATATCTTCTCTAATATGTATGTTTGCAACAAAAAACAACAACAACAACAAAACCTAGTGTTATTCAATATTTCGTTCACAGTCACTGTACAGAGCAACAACTACATCAAATAATTGACAACTAAAACCTATCTGTCAGACCTGAAAGCAGACTTCCTTTGTTGTTTTAAACACAGAGACTGTTTACTTTGTGATTTCAACTCTATTCTGACATAAAGACATTTGGAAGCAGTCGCCATCTTGTCAGACGTCAGCAGGCAACGTGTGTCGGATTCACACAGACTCAAAACTCAAACCAGACACCTGGCACTAGAGGGAACCGTACAGTTATGGTAGGTAATGGTAGAGCAAGAGATAGGAGCCACGCACACAGACTTACAGACAAGCGAACACACAGAAGCAGTACGCACGTGCACTGTCATGGGCGCAGCACACAGGGTTTTTGTTCAGGTGTGTGTGGGAGGATAGGGTGGGGTGGGAACTTTCCGTGGTCAATAGGTGAAGGGGGTAAAAGGGCTGTTCAGGCACGCAGACACACAGATGCGAGCACACAGAAGTAGTACGCACACGCGGGCCCACCCATGCACACTCTCATGTTGACAGCACACAGGGCCTTTGTTCAGGTGTGTGTTGGGGGGGGGGGGGGAACTTTCCATGGTCAATAGGTGAAGGCGATAAAGGGATGGTCAGTGGGTTATAAAAGAGCAGGAGGTCGGAGATGGAGGAGTTTAGGGAGGGATGCGAGGGACAGGACAAAAAGAGGGACTGGAAGGGGATAGGAAGGGGATAGGGACTGCACCCGTTCTCGCCCGATCACAGAACGTCGGGCCCGGTTAGTATTTGGATGGGTGACCGCCTGGGAACACCGGGTGCTGTAGGCAACTTTCTCTGTTGGAGACCTGGTCACCTTTGCTGTTAGAACTGCGGAATAGTAGATGGTTCCAATCCATGCATGACAAAGGATTATTTCCTGGAGTTGCACATTGTCCAAACTCCATTCGACCTTCACCCCGCACATTAAACTGCCTGTCCGCACTGGCCATCTTACTGCAGCTATCAGTCTGGTTGTTCTTTCAGTGGATAACCTAGTAATAGGACCCCATCCCCCCCCCCCATAGTGCAAAATCAACGCGAGGTGGAAGCACTGTCGTTTTAAATAACTAGCGGGATAGGGAGGTGTGAGGGAAAGACAGGGCGATAGGGAAATGACGTGCGCACTCCGCCACTCACACTACCTCGCTCTCTGACTGATATTCAACAAACTCAAATCCACGCAGTAATGAAGCTCCTCAATACAATATTATTAAATAAAGAGTCTTCAATACCGGGAACCACAATAAATGACAGGTGAGAACAGAATAGACTCTTCCACTAAACTAGGTTCGAGTATTCACTAGCAGATAGATCAGAAGAAAAGTGTCAACGAGATCTACTTACAGTCTCACTCAATCATTCACCCAGATGGACATTTAAACCGTATAAGATTTAACTCAATCACCACTGAGATCCGTTGACACAGGCACACAAATCCACTGTATGATTCAAGTCCTTTCACAATAGTTCGTAACAAATCACTGGGTTAATAATGCTTTGGCGAGTCTCTGGTCAAATTCTTCTAGATATCGTTCATTTCCCAAGTTGCGGGAGGTGTAGATCTATGCGGATTCTGATTTCGTTGAACAAGTTCCTGGACAACATCTGACGGGTGAGGTTATCTTTAGATATCACAGTTTTACAGGCTGATGGAACTTCTACTAGCCTGGAGTCACAGAGCGTAGGTTTCTCTCAAAGGGCAAGACAGCAACGATTCGACGATTTACCGGGTCTCCTAACACCGGCTCCGACCGTTTGCGTCACTAAAGACCTTGATACTAAAATAGGATGCGAGACCTTGAACTAATTCGGCGCGACATCTACACGTGGATCTTAGTTTAAGTGCATTGGGGGCAAGTTGTCCTAGATATTCATGTATAGAAAGTATAGAACGTACTAATTAAAAGAAAGTCCTTTAATAAAGATCGTGTGTTGCATGTAAAATGCATGGGAATTTACTACAACTTCTGAATGAATGAACTAATCTGTGTTGAACAATGCTGTTCTACCAAATTTGCTACATTATGGCAACAACGGGAGACAATGACTGAAGATGTCGCCATTATGTAGTTAAAAGTTTCTATCTGCTTGTCATGGGAACACTAGTTGGGGGTCGTTTCCGTGACTGGGGGTCCAGAGGTTAGGATTGGAGACAACGTTAGACAAGTAGCAGCGGGGAAGGGTGGAGGAACTTCTGTGCGCGAGTCGCAGTCAGGGAGGGAGAAAGCTGTTGCTTTGTTGCTGTATAACAGTCTTTGCCTGGCCGGCACCATCAACCGGCACAGCGGTAAATAAAAGAGAATCTGGACCCACACACAGGTTTCGTGTTGTGCACACGACGAGGAGAGAGGAGTGCTAAGTAGTATCGACTCTCTGTTACACAAAGACTGTGTAAGTTAATAACTTACTGGGTCTCTAGCCGCTTTCCAGTGTAGCGTGGCTGCGTGTGTGATCCCCTCTCGCCCTATAGTTTCTTAATAGGGTTAGAAGTTCTTGCCATCATTTTAAGAAATAAAAACGGGCATCAGGGGTATAGAAATTGAAAATAGAGAATTCCTAACTTCACAATTTGCAGATGACATGTCGCTTTTTTCTGAAAGGCTCCAAGAAATCTTTTGAAGCAGCTACAAAAGAGCTAGAAAATTTTGCTCTACTTTCATGCATAAATATAAATTATGATAAAATTGTTGCGGTATTGATTGGCGAAACCAAAAGATGCTCAACACGCAATATGCCGCACCTACAGATTAAATGGAACCCGGAGACATTCCTAGTCCTTGGTGTTATATTCTCTCAGAACCTTGAAGACATTGCAACTTTAAAATATGAAAAAACTTTCACAAAGAAACACAAAATAACGAAGGAATGGAAACTTAGTGATCTTATTCCAATCTAAAGAAACGTCATCATCAAATCACTCATACTCTCCTTATTTACCTATCTATTCATCACACTTCCATGTCCTGGTAAAAATACATTAGATAGAATCAGCAAGATTGCCTTTGAGTTTATTTGGGGGAGCAAAAGATACAAAGTTTAAAAAAACCTACTGCGGTAATGACATATTCTGAAGGGAGCCTTAAAAATAAACTAAGGTATAACATTTTAGTAACTTACAATCTCACGATCCACGTGACAAGTTAAATGTAATTCTGACTTGAGCGGTCTGCCATACTAGTCCCTTGAACGGATAGCCGAACTGCACAGCGGGTAGGGGTGAGCTCGCTCACGCATTAGGGAATCGAGAGAGGTTAACGAAACTAGTTGAGTTGTGAACACAGAGTTGAAGAGAACAGACTGACAGAATTGACTGATGTGGTGGAACTTGATAGAACGTACTCACTGTGTTTGATGTTACCTGCTCCTTCAATCGCTGAACTGAAGGTATTGCGTATCAGCAGGATTTTCTTTTTTGTTAATTTTTTTTGGTGGGTACTAAATTACTGGGTAAAATACTGATATGTGCCCTCCAGAAATTTCTGCTTAATTGTATGGGTTTTTTATGAAGTGAATTTCATGTACGTATAGTAAGGGAATTTGGTTGAAAAGGCGGTACGTTATTTGAAGTTACCTATTCTTTAGTGAAAAGTTTTCGTATATCGAACTTAATTGCATTTAAAAGGGCGCCAAGCTTGTGTGATTGAAATCGAAACTGGAAATCAATGTATAACATGAGGTTTAATATATACGTACGAGGTAGCATCCCACTAGGAAAGGATTCATGTTGGTTACAATGGAAGTGAAGCTCGAAGCTAAGTTAGGAAAACTTAGGAGTTCCAGGTAAAGGTACGGAGACCCCTGTACAGCGACAGGATTCGTCCGCCCCAGAGCCGACACCTGTGGAGGGGAACGTGAAAGAGGAAAGAGGCGCGAACAAGAGTCGACCTCGTGACCAGGCCAGAAGGAGCATAGAGTGCATCTGAGTACAGAGGTGACACCAGTCCGACCCTGTCGCACGTCCGACCAGGGCAGTGGGTCAGTTGTGTTGAGGTCCCGCCTTGTCAACGACGATGGCGCAGAGTGAGGCATACGGCCTACGTTCTTAACATTGGGACAAGCCAGGTAGGCGAGAACTTTGTGTAATTTCACGGGAACGGCGGTGCCTTGGAGTGTATATCACGGAGAGGAAATAACGAGAAGGGACAGTTGCCCGATGTGATCTTTCAGAAAAATAATATTGGAACTTGCAGTTGTGAAGACTTTGTGTAATTCGAGGAGTGTAGTTCACGTAGAAATCGCATCGAGAGATAGCAGTGACTGTTTAGAACCCATAGAACCGTAATTTGTGAGAACTGTATACTTCGCGGAGAGGACAGATAAGGTCAAGTGTACGTCACAGAAAACGCAACGTTGAGGAGGAAGGGCTGACTACTGGGACCCGTATGATTGATGACGTCAGAACTTTAAGTTGAGGTTGTGGACGTGTAATTCCTGAGAAGTGGGAACTGACAGAAACTTAAGATAGATAGGGACTTTATTAGTGCAGAGGGACACAGCCGGACCTAATGGCGATTTGTGATGAAAAAAGTTGGTTTGTTTTTGTGTGTGTGTGTGTGTTTTGTTGTTGTTGATGCTTTGAAAAATGCGCTTGAGTTAAAACATAACTTGGGGAAAACCTATGTTGCATTTTGAGAGTAGGTCGAGAGGAAAAACTAACCCTAATTGATAGTACCCCCAAATTCAACTTTGACGGTTGATCTTAAGTACAGATGTTCCCGAGTATTGCGGAGGGTTTTGTGATCTGTCATATGCCTAGTTAAATAGTGGATATATTTTCTGTTCTGCTGGTATGAAGACCAGGATGTGAAAGTTATAGGAGTGTAGAGCAGGGAGAATTAGTGTTGGACAGTTGAGTTTTGATCTCGAATAGGATGACTGAATTTTCTGAATGTTTGAGGTAGTTGTGTGAACTAGATTGAAAGTGAACTTTTCTGGTTGTTGAAACTTGAGGTGAAGTGGTTAAGGTACAAAGCTAAGTGTTGAGTTTTGTCTGAGTGACAGGAGAGTGATAGAACACGAAACACGTGCTCCCACTAGGTCGTCTGACATGGACGGGGGAGGGGGTCGTGACATACAAACAAACATTGTGTTTAACAAAGATTATTTGAAATAACTAGCTAACTATTCCAGCAGTAACAGTTCTAAATAATTTGTAAGAGATAATGTTAAATTATAAAATTTGTTGTGGGTATATGCACATCGAGTGTTTGTAGAACTGACCTGGCTACCAGCGTCTTGTAATTGTCACAGGTCATGTGACTGTCAGGCCCAGACACAGCCACACGTCGCTGCCACCAGTTCCCGAATTCCCTCAGTACGTCACTACTGACGTCCCATGGTGTCTTGGGATCAGACAACTGATCAGAGCACACACACAGACCGGGGATGTCCGCGGGATCTGTTGTTCCCAAACACCGACAGAGATCCTGTTTGACAAAGATTACGCCACATATTATGACAGAAGAACTGAAAAAATCTTTATCCATCCACTTAGCCCAATTCTCAAGGTACATGTATACAATATAATAAAAATGTAAATAAAAGATTAATAAAGTAACAACGGCAAAAGTAACATGCACGCTCGCACGCAAGCACACACAGACACTATATACTAAGAATAAAAAAGGCGAAGAAGTTGCTAAGTTTGAGGGGGTTTTTAATTCCGTTTAAATGGTTTAAATCGATCCATTCTCGAGAAATTCCGTATAGTGAGTCTCTGCACAATGTGTGTTCTCAATGTCCGAAAGGTCCGAATACAGAGCCCACAGTCAGTAGCGGGGGTGTCCCTCACTGGCATCGAGAACGGCCTGACACCTGGCGGGCATGGAGCGCACCAGACGGTTCACCACCACCACAGGCATGTTTCCGCAGATCAGCCTGAGGGCCTGCTCCAGCTGGCGAGCTGTTGTCGGTTTTGGATGGACAGTGTTCAGCTCTCTCTACAGATGGTTCAATAGGTCTGTGCATATGGAAGGCCCAGGTATCACCTAAACATTGTTTTGCTCCAGGTAGGCCGTGTTGAGCCTTGCCTCTGAAGATGGTCCCATACATGTTCGATTGGGTTGAGGTCTGGGCTCATGGAGGGTGAAGGCATCACCTGAATGTTGTTCTGCTGCAGGAAGGCTGTAGTGAGCCTAACCGTGTTGTGGGCGGACAGTGTCATGCTGGAAGGTGAGGCTGACGTGCTGCTGGATGTATCGTGGATCAAGGATGGAAGCCAAAAGTATTAGATGGATCAAACACACTGTAATCAGGCGATATTCCATCATATGCAATAGATCTGGTTCTTCCCCTAACTTTCAGATTGTAAAATTCAGGCTATTCCTTCATTCATTGTCCTCCAAAACCTTTACTGCAACAGGATGACGATGCTATGAAATAATGTGAATAACTAGAGAAATCTACCGAGGGAAAAGATTCTCAAACTCTGACACGTTCGCTCAGTCTCACACAGGCAAAACACTTCTAGCTCAAGAGCCCCCACCCTCGTAAAACATACAACTGAAGCGAACCGTTATTCAACATATATTTCAAACACTAACTGGCTCGACAACATCAAATATATCTACAGATTATTTACAAAGAATCCCCGTGCTCGTGTCTAGTGTAAGACGCTGCCTGATTATGTCATACCACGTGGTATCAGACAAAGAAGATAATCAAACTCCTGAGGGGGAATCAAACTGCAAAACGGCCTATGATCCCGCTCAATACACACAAACAGCAAGTGACCGACAATAGAGCTCCTGCTCTTGTCACTAGTGAAACAACTATTTCTGCGATACACAACTCTGAAGCTATACAGACTGAATCAATAACTGAGCAGCGACAGAGCACCTACTCTTGTCACTACTCTTACAACAACTTCTGTGATACACAACTCTGAAGCTATCCAAACTGAATCAATAAGTGACCAACGTCAGAGCACCTACTCTTGTCACTACAGAAACCACTGCTTTACTGCAATACACAGCTCTAAAGCTATTCAACGACCAACTATGAAGCTAAGACACTTCCACGAACCGCACTTCACTCTATACCCTCTTAGCGTACTTGCCCGGCAACTAGCTTATGACGTCTCCTGTCTCCGGCAGGTTAAAACCACCTATCTTATCAACCAGAGTCCCAGAGTCTAGATAATCTATGGACAGAGCAATCCTTTACTTAAAGGCACATCCAGTAGTCAACTTACACGTCATTACGTCGGCGTGTCAGCGAAATACACCCTGTGTATCTGGCAAAACTGGAGTTCTTCACTCTTTCCACGTCTTTGGCTAAAATGGCGAGGGGTCGAGGTCCGTGGGCCTACACGTGTCTGCTTTCCCTAGGTCTCCATACATTAACTCTCTCTTCATGTCCTATGTGTCTATGTGTCCCTCTAATCGCGTTTTTGCCTCCTTAAGTAGTAGGCGTTCTGACGCATTACCCTCGAGTAAACCGGTTCTGGCCAGCCTAGGTTGGGGCGGAGCAGCTGCCATGACCAATGGCGTATAACTAACCTACCTAAGTGTGAAGAGAAGGGGCGGAGCTAGCTGGCTAAGCTAAGAGTGACAGGTGATACCCTAGGAGTGACATGTGACAGATCAACCAATCATCAATGTATCCTACACATACAATATTTTTCAATCAAAGCAAACATTAATGCATCAAATAGAAGAAGGGGAGGGGAAATGTAACAAGCTCAAGAGAGTTATCTAGATCTGGTAGGCTTAATTCCTTCTACATAAGAAGAGAATAAATAAATAAGAGAATAAATACCCGTAACCTCGGGTATTCACCACATAAAGGTCAGATCAAACCTTTAAACGAATGTTCCGAACTGCCAGACAAAACCAGGGTTTGTCTCACACTAACTAGACTGGACACGACTTCCCTTTAGTCGTTAATTTTTAAGTGTATAGTCCAAGGCATTTCACTTTGCGGCGAGCTGTTTCAGATTGTTTCTCAGCGTACATGCTACAGTCACCGGTCAGTGACAGATACAATAGCAACAGTTCTTTTGAGTCCTTCCGCGGAAACCGATAGTATGAAGAAACCGAGTGACGAACAGTGCATACACTAAACAGTAAAAACTATTTACCATTTTTTCAGTACGATTAAATAATTATTTTGATGTCCAAAAATCGATCTTTTCAAACATGTAGATTACTACATTTGTGGTAGTTTTCAAAAAGCATTTATTTGAAACGTGCCTAACTCTGTGTCCACCCTGTGATGTCAAGGGTAACAGTCTGAAACCTACGTCAACGTTGAGTAAACAATACGGTTAATACCTTAACCTTTCCCTGGACCAAGGAAAATAAGACTCTGGGTGCGAATGTCGGGATGATATGGCCACATGCGCAGGAATTCTCGATGCGAAGACTGGGAGCACAGTCCACATCACAGTAGCCCACCGTCAGAATTATTCCAACTCCGGGAGACACAATATGCAGAGAAACTCAAGGCGCAGATGAAATACAGTGCGTGTTGCAGCTGGAAAATTTATTGAACTATCCACCAAATTCTGATTCTGTGCAAACCACTCTACCTGTAGCTGCTAACAAATGTTGTCTTCCCAGCCTACCACCTCCACGGACACAGGAAGAGTTCATCAAATTTGCTGACAGCAGCACAGTTAGTAGATTGTTCAAACTCCCAGGCAGTTTGCTAAGTAAAACCTGTAGTGTTAGGCCTGAGACACCGCTTGCATTTGATGACATCGGACAATTTTTCCAGCAGTATGTGGATGTTGATGAAGTAAATCGAAACTGGAAGACCACACGAGGAATCAGCGTGCTTTCAAATTATGGCACAATGCTAGAAAGTTGCGCATCACAGCTAGTACTGCACGTAAATTGCCATTACGTGCAACAACCAGCAGTGAAAACTTCTTACGGGGACATTTGCAGCCCACATTCAAGGGCAATCGCTATGCTGAAAATGGCCGAACAAGTGAACCCAAAGCATTAGCACCTTTGAAGGAAATGGGATTTCAGATCTCTCCCAGGGGGATTTATGTTTCTTTGACAGAGCCATGGCTAGCAGCTAGCCCAGATGGTGTTACTTCCTGTCGTGCTATTGTAGAAGTGAAATGTCCAGTCCTTGGTGAGGATGTCGATTTAAAAACAAACAACTGTTTGTGATGTTGCATTTCATGATGGTAAGCCAGAACTATTCCCAAAGGGAAAGAGATGGTACTACATGCGAGTACAGTTAACCATGTTCTGCACAGGTCTTGAAAAGTGCATATTCTTTGTGTGGACAGGAACCAAGCATTTACTGGTTTATGTAATATACGATCACTGTTATATGGCTGAGGTTGTGCGCCGAATGAAGCAGTTTTACTTCACATCGACGTTGCCGAGACTTGTTGACGATTACAAGAATGGGAGGCTAGAGATAACTGCACATTACAAGAAAACGATGTTCAGATTTGAGTAAAACTGAAATGTGCATAAGCTGCTAAACGTTTGAAAACAAGGGACGTTGCTGATTTTTTCCTTCATGAAGAGGATACAAGTGATTCTTGTGTTGGAGAATTGTCCAGCAGTGATGAATCTAGTTTATCGTCATCGGACAGCTCCGTTAGCTCAGAAGAAGAGATGGATGAGCCACGACCTGTCGAAATTGCCTCTCGGATACTGCGACCAGTCGACAATTTGCAAGGGGCTGCTGACATCTGCGCATCTGCCAAGTACAATTCTGGCTGTTGCAAGGTATAGAGGATTCTCCATTGCATAGCATTTCTTCAGTTCACGAATGACAGAGTGATTGTCATTCTTATGTCACAAGTTACCTGTGCTGCACCATGTTACCCAAACACTCTCATAGCTATATGCATAACAATGTGCATATGCCAGTAGCAAAAATCCCATGAGTTTTTTTCATATTTTTGTACTCAGCCTTTTTGTTCCATAGTATGTACAACTTCAGCAGGAAAGCAAAGATTAAATTTAGTTCTCTTTTTTTCTTCTTTGATATGGCTTTCTTTTTTCATGGTAGAGGTGGTGGAGTGCATCTGTGCAGGGAGCTGGGGGTGGGGAATGTCATGCACACACATGCAGTGGTTTTCTACACAACACTTAAGAGAGTATATGAGAGTGTATTCTCAAACTTATAAATTATGACCAAATGACCAGATGGAATTCACAAGCACTTCCAAAAGAAATCAGCTTGGCCGACATAAAAAATAAAATCTTTTGCTGAACATTGTAATGTATTGTCAGGTCAGCATATTCATAAATCTTTTTGTTGTATGCATATGATCATTTTCCATACAATTAAGAGAAAAATAAAGCAAAAATATTAATATACTTATACCTGTTGCTTCATGTTCTAGTAAGTTATTATCATAGCTGTTCCCTTCCCTGGGTGAGTGCTCGTGTGTGAGCGCACCAATATGCATGCCTGAAGACATCTTAAGTACTTATTGTTCATATATGTATACATGCCACGTGCAAACAAAACAGTGTGATACAAGTTGTAACTGTGTCTAGATTGAAATCTTATAAAAGGTGCAAAATAGACAGAAAAAGGCTTTCAGTACAAACCATCTCCATATGGCACCAACTCGCCCTCCCCCTAGTCCTGAAAACAAATGACAAGTTTGGAAGTGTCAGGATTGCATATGCAATCACTGGTACATTTAATAATTTTCACCACTAAACCTATTTGGGTGGCATAAAGTGATTGCTCTTACACAAAACGACTGGCTCTCAATTTGTTTGCTAGATTACACCTATTTGTTTTTCAACCAAACTATGCGAAGTTACAATATTTTGTAGTTTAAAGGATAAGGTGTCACTTTTACAAGGGAAAAAATACAGACACAGTTTGTAAAATGTTCTAACAAGGCTGACCATCTGTTATTTTTCACCATCATCGGTGTCTCTAATCAGTGGAGGCTTCAGATTAACCAGTCCAGCACATATTCTCAAAATTTTGTCAATGTGTTTTGTGAATGAGATGGGCACAGTTTCTTTCAAAATTTTAAAATCTTTCAGTCTCCTGATTTCTCTTTCTACATGGATCCGTACGTTGGCAATGCTGCGTGTGTGTGTGTGTGTGGACAGCTGCTTGCCCTGTGAAAAGGCTGGAATGTTGATTTTTACACGCCGTGAAAACAGCAAATCATGAATGGTGAATCCTCTGTCAGCCATAACCTCATCACCTGGTACAAACCTCTCTAATATTCCAGAATCTTGAACAATAAAGTTGTCACTGGCTCTTGCACAATAAGCCTCAGAAATATGCATGATGAATCCACTGGGTGATATAGCGACGCAGAACTTTACAGTATTGTGTGACTTATAATTACTATATGCCTCTCCTCTTGATCTTAAAGTAGTAGCCTTTTACGTAATTGTTTCGGCACAGTCTAAGATACATGTTATTTGTGGAAAGCGCCTAAACATGAGGGCATTGTTGCTCTTATTGTCTCTCGAGGCAACAACACAATTAAATCTGAGACATGAACAGCGAGCTGATCAACCCAGTATTTGACAGTTTTGCTCACAAGGCTCACAGAGACACAAACCGTCGAGCCAGATCAGCAAGTAAATATTCAGTTTGAGTTTCATTAGTGTCACTAGCAACTGATCCTCCAAAGACATGAGCCATCCCTTCTTGGCAAAACGTTGCATGCAATCAACTGAAGTTAAAAATGCTTGGCGTGAAAGACCCGTGTATAAATTTGCATCACTATCAGTTTTAATTAATTGTGAGGTAACAGTCTCATCTTGTGCAACATCATACTGGCACCCGGTATGCTTAACGTTGTGATTAGTTCTGTAGTACCCATGGTCATTGAGACTGAAGTCTTCCCACTGTGTCTCCATATCGGAGGTCTTCATCTCTGGACCAGCATCAGGCTGGGCATCTTCATATCCACCAAGATCTTGCTGCAGGTCATCCAAAGGCTCAGTGGTTGCTATTGTGAAACAAAAATGAATCAAAACAGTTCATCAGCTAATTGGCTTACAAGACTTCCAAGTTTGGGACAGACAAAAACATTAAAAATTTTAGTTGTTGCTACCAAAGGAAAAACAGTACTGGCATCAAAGAACTCCATTTTATTACATAACAATTAAAACAACACAGTTTTCTGTCAAAACAAGTTATTGCCAAAATGAACTGATCGGTATTCTTTACATGATATGGGAGCCTAGGCAAATGCTTAGTGTAAAAAAAACAGCAAAAATAAGAGAAGCCACTAAGGTTCGAGACTATCATTTTTCTCCAAGACAAAGCTATCAAACTTTCCCTTCTATCCCCCCTTTTTGTTGTTTATAGATTGGTGACTGGTCACAAGAATGACACTTTAGATAATGAAAAACAAAGAATCTCTGAAATGAAGGAACTCTGCCACCTCAATCTTTGCATGCTGCATCAGTAATGACTAAATTAGGCGAATTTTTTGCCACCTCCCCCCCCCCCCAACATCTATTTGTAAAATCTAAAAATCCATGTTGTTTTTATCGATAGTTGTAAGTATTCTTGAGATGGAAACCTACCAGTCATTGCCTCACATGATTTTTCTGTCGATTCATGGAGATCATCGCCATGTGTGCACTGCTGCTTTGCAACTGGTGTGTCAAGCACAGCAGATCCAGTTGCCTTCCTATCTCTCCTGCCATCAATACTAAACACAACATCGTTTTCCTTGTTGTCAGATGCCTTACACCGTACGAGCACTCGTCGTTTCTTCGTGGTTTTATCGTAACCTAGAAATAGTTCTGGTGCGGCTTTTTATCGACAAAATAATAAGAACAAATACATTTTTAGGCAGAAATTTTCTCTTCGGGGCAGCAAACTATTGCCTCTGTAAGTCAGGATCGTCCAGTAGTTTGTGCAGTTTGAAAGGTGGCTCACACGTGCAATGTGCAATGTTCTTACCAAGGGCTTGTGTGTAAAGCAGGGCTGATTAAGGAGTTCGTTCAATTTTTTCTGACTCCATGTGCATCCGTAAACAGCACAGTTCAAATCGCTACCTCATATTTTTGTTTTTCCGTTAAGATCCATAACAGCATCACACTAACCAGACTGTACACCGGAAATCGGCTGCATAATCTATTTTTAGTACCGCTATGGCGCGCCCGTTGAATCAGCCAGTCAACATGTCAATATTTCTAACTCTCAAAGCAAATGTTACCACGTACCAGAATTCGAACACGTTGTAACAGATATGTTTCTTTTTGTAGCCACAGACACATCTGACGTATTTCGACTCGTAGCTGTCTTTTGGCTGAGTGGAACAAGAGAGCTTCTACTGGATGACTATCAATTGTAACGGATGTGTTTGTTTTGTCCCATGACCCGACGGTGGGTAAGAGATGGGATCATTAATGGGATAATTGCCACCTTCAGTCTATTTAGCACTCCACAAGGTAAGAGTCACTTTGGCAAGTTAAATTGAGTTACCATTACAATGGGCCGTGAGGGAAAGAGGATTTATAGTAGTTAGAATATCACAGATGTTTAAAAGGAAATAGAACTTCACTTGTTTATGGAACCGAAGTACCAGCTAGAAACGTCCGCCCTGTAATTGAACAGTAATGTTAAAATGAAATTTGAAAAGTTTGGAAGTCGCCTTGATGCCGGAGCTGCGGTGTCAACTGGAAAGAAATTCTTATACGCTCGAGAACTGTAACTTTGTCAGCAAGAGAAAGCTCCTGCCAACATTGAGTGAAAGAAGTGTCAGAAGGTCTCTGTGCCCGAAGGATCGTCCACTTGGGCCGCCCGACTGTGACGAGACCCCCATCAGCGTGTGTATTGTGTGTGTATAATCACGATAGAGTGGAAAATTGTCAAGGATTTCAGCTAAGTCACAACTTTAAATTCACTTTTATATTTTGCTAACTTTTTCATTTGGGGCTCTACAATATTGTGTTTCTTTACCCAGGAAGAATAACATTATTTTCACTTATTGGCAACACAGGCACCTTTGTTCCCTATAGGCAACAGATCGTGCTTATAAAATTTAACAATGGTATACTATTCAACACAGAAGATTTCGGTTTGTGTCTTATCCAAGTGGATATCGGATCATCAAGGTTCCCTTTCGAATGTATATGATCACGCTTGTATGCAGTAAATGTTTCTTTTTAGTAGGTAAATAAGATTTGCGATAAACGTTCCATCGCCTCTGTAGCATTTGTAGGGTAAAGCTGCTAAGTGTATAGATATGTGCTTATAACATTTAAGAATTGTATACTATTCAACACATTTTGAAAATTTCGGCTTAGAGTGTATCTTTACTCCGACAGACAAAATACTCACATTAAAACGTTACAGACTCGCTTCATGACGCTGATGTTTCAGTAACGCCATGTTATTTTATGATTTGCATTTTATTACGATTTTGTAGTTCTAACTGGTAGAAACCCAAACAATGCACTGTAATCATTATTAGAGTCTAATTTTCGAAACATTCTGAGAGCTACCAGTGCATAAATGCATATACAACATACGGCAAAGATAGCGTTGTCTTTCAGTATCAAATGTCACTTAGTTGTTGACATGACGTTGAACAACAAACAATTTGTTAGTTTTGTTTACACTGATAAGATGCTTTAATATGTGCTAAAACATCTAATTAAATAGCATTCAGAGAGAATCCTTACCTGCATGAGCTGAGGGTCACCAGAGATGGCCTGTTGTACCTGACGAGCTGTGAGGTTAGGGACCACGATCGACTTAGTGATGCGCAGACCGGGAGTGACGTCAGACACCAGATGTGACAACATGGCTTCTGCCTTGTCCAGTTGTGATGCGGCCTCTGTCAGTTTCCTTCTGATGTTCTTGTCTATATCTTGCTGTGACATATTAAGTTGACCCACGTTATCACCGATAGCTTTTACCTCGCAGACGACAATGCCGTACTGTCTGTGAATGAGCAGCACATCAAAGTCTCCCTTTTTGTGTTTAGACAAAGCAGTAGGCAAACTCTTGGCTACAGGTAGCTGAGCAGCCGCAGCCGCGTAACAAGGTTCACCCAGGTACTGTCCGAACTGAAGCTGACTCAGTCCAACCAAAACTTCTCTGTTCTCTTCGGACATTTTCTGCAGACAGAAGAGAAACCGCTGCATGACTGCATCATCTCTGACGTCACTGTCCTGAACAGTAGGTGGCTGAGCAATCCTATTACATGCAGGTAGATTCATCGCCACTTGGTTGGACTGAACGGCTTGTCCAGGTGCTGACTGACCGGCTTGTCCAGGTGTTGACTGACCGGCTTGTCCAGGTGCTGACTGACCGGCTTGTCCTGGTGTTGACTGACCGGCTTGTCCAGGTGTTGCATGAAGGACCTGAACTTCCAGACCAGCAGTCGACTTTCTTGTCATCGGCACGCGGTTGAAGTAGACAGGAGGCAGGAAGTAGGCACGAGAGTCAAGGTGAGGAAACGCGGCCTCAGCCCACTGTCGCCAGAATGTCTGGTCTTGTTCTGAGATGGACAGCTATGATCACAGGCGCATAATATTAGACACGGAATAATATAACGGAATGAAAACGACGATTGGCAAGGAAATTCAGTAGATTCTAGAATTTGATAGCCTTACAGTGTGTGTTGGGGTGGGGCTGTTATAGTTACAAAACACTGCTACTTGTTTGTCAAATACTGAGAGTGTTATATTTCTATAGAGACTATTTCAGACTATACCACACTCTACGTATTTGACTGATGATTATGACTTTCATTCGTACTGTTTGATTATAATACTCTGGATAATTACTGCTGAACTCACTTCGGTTTGTTTTTTTTAACGTTACTACTGATCGCAAATACTTTGACTCAGGACTTATTATGCTACAGGTTTTAATGCCATTATGAGATCTATTCTACAAAATGTTTACTGTTACCATTACATCTACTCATTATCGATATTGTATATTTTTCCTTTTTTATGACTTGACTAAAATATCAACGTGCCTTTGCTATTGGATTATAGTATAAGGATTACTTACGTGTATTTACCAATAGTTATGCCCATTTTTGTCAGTTTTATTTCTTTTCTACTGGAACTTCAAAAATTAATATCAACAGTTTTGTTGTCACTGCATGTTTAACCAGCCCTTGATACCCAAGGTTACACTGTTTACACAACAAGCTGGTTATGATTCATTGCAGACCTTGGGTAAGTGTGATACGACAGAAGGTGTACGTTTCACGCTGGGTCAAGGTGACAGTGTCCTTGTCTTACCTGTTGCGAAGCAGACGGAGGTTGACCAGACATGGCTGACAGTGAATGTTACTCTGACCTCAACAAGACAGTGTCTGTCAGAAACAGAACCTACTGCCTGAACGTTGAAGTAGTCTGTCTTCCGATGAACGCTGCTCACTGCCTTGAGTGATGCCTACACACGTAGTCAGTGACAACTGTACTAAGACTGTGAGTGGGCGTTGCGTCTCTAGACAAAACATGATGATAAAATGGATTGTCGCTGATTTAAAGACAATATGTCACGTCCTTTAATGTATTTTATAGCAAATCAAAACTATTTGTTTCTTTACAATCAATAATGCTTTTTGTACTGCTTTTTTATATAGTTTTCTATTAACTAAAACAAACTGACACTGACATTGACATCCGTTTTAACCCCACGACAAAGAGGGAGGGGAATAAAATACTAGATTGTAAATTGTATTGATAACAAGATATTAAGAGCTCGATACGTTTCCATTCACAAACATGATACTACAAATTCATTTTCTTTCTAGCTGAAACAGATAATATACGATACACAATACATTCTGTCGCTCTCAAACACAAGTTTGTTGTTGGACACATGTAGAGTTTGACGTACAAGAGATTAGCAACATAGCTACATCTCGCCGGCACTGAACTGCAACAACCTGACTAGATCAAAACCTTTACTGGTCACAAAACGTTTAACTTCATTATTTCACGTGCGTCTAACAGGCAAACATTCCCTTTTTCAAAACAAGCATTAAAAATTTGTATTGCTTGCACAGTCAACACAAATACAAGCGTACGTGACTTGTATCTTGCTTTCCCGCCAACTCTGGGCAGCAACTGTTAGTCGAAGGACGTGGGTCCAACAACACTTCCTGGACCAGGGGATAATCAAGGTGTCGCATCTACTTTTGTCCGGTGACTATAACCGTGTTCACGGTAAGAAGAACTCGGTCTCGGACCTGGGACTTGTGTGGTGAATGACCTTTATCGTTCGAAACACCAGAGAAATGATCGTGACCAGCAGTGGGCTCTTCCCTTTTAATTGTGTATAATCGTTTCTTTTGATGTTTAAAGCTAGAGTGAAGTGCTGGGTCGTTGCGGTGTCACAGCTTCATTGTTGGGTCCTTGAACAGTTTCAGAGCTGTGTATTGCGGTAAAACAGTTGTTTCAAGAGTGACAAGAGTAGGTGCTCTGTTGTGGATCACTTATTGTATCTGTGTATAGAGCGGGATAATAGGCCGTTTTGCAGTGTGATTTCTTCGCTTGCTTTAGTTTGATTATCTTCTTTGTCTGATTCCTCGTGGTATGACGTAATCAGGCAGCGTCAACCCCTAGACACGAGCACGGTGATTCTCTGTAAATAATCTGTAGATATATTTGATGTTGTCGAGTCAGTTAGTGTTTGAAATATATGTTGAATAACGGTTCGCTGCAGTTGTGTCTTTTACGAGGGTGGGGGCTCTTGAGCAAGAAGTGTTTTGCCTGTGTGAGACTGAGAGAACGTGTCAGAGTATGAGAATCTTTTCCCTCAGTAGATTTCTCTAGTTATTCACATTATTTCATAGCGTCGTCACCCTTTGGTGTAGAAACTATTGACCAGTAAAGGTTTTGGTGACTGTAGCGTTTAATCGGGTGAGCTGGAGTTTGGGGAAGAGAGGAGTAATGAGATCACCTAAAGCTAACCCCAGTTTTCAATCAAAAGGGACACGACCAGATAATTCAACACAGTTATTGAACTACGAACATAAAAGGATAGCAGAGAAAGAGGTAGATGAACAAAGATGTAAAAGAGCGTGTGTGTGTGTGTGTGTGTGTGTGTAGTAGTAGTAGTAGTAGTAGTAGTAGTAGTAGTAGTAGTAGTAGTAGTAGTAGTAGTAGTAGTAGTAGTAGTGGTGGTGGTGGTGGTGGTGGTGGTGGTAGCGTGAGGTAAGTCACAAGTCGCAGAACAGGAAGAGATATAACCAGAGAACAATTTAACTAGTACAACTCGTGAAACTACTTGCGGTGGACATATAATCCTGTCAGGAACAGAATAGTCAACGAAATGCATGTTCACACTCAACAGTTGTTCACAGACGTAGTCGTACGGAAGAAGATGGTATATAACAGTAGACTTCGGATCGCAGAAAAGTAAACT
Organism: Lanistes nyassanus; assembly: GCA_004794575.1. Lineage (NCBI taxonomy): Eukaryota > Metazoa > Mollusca > Gastropoda > Architaenioglossa > Ampullariidae > Lanistes > Lanistes nyassanus. Next base: position 157,871 of record SMGT01016483.1, on the reverse strand, counting down.
TCGATCCACGCAGCGTAGATCCAGGGAAGAACAGAGTCGAAGACGGTCTGAAGATCCAGCGACGCCTTCGACAGAGTTTTGTAGCAGTTCCACCTGGTTCTCGTGTAGATCTCCGGACTGATGGACAACGTAGAAAGGAGTTCGGATGAGTCATCTTGGAAAGTCCTTGACCAACCGTCACAGGATAAACGCCTTGCCCCTCGTAGATCCCAGATCTAGAGGAACGCCCGACCACGACTAGTAGAAATGTTTTCCAGGGCTGCTCACTCGCAGTCTCCTACTAGACTACAGTGTCGAGTTGCAGGAACATGAACAAACATCACTGACCGTTTACACAGTTAGGTCCTCTATACATCAATGGCCTGACAACGCTCTTGTCTCTTTGGGAAAATAAGAAAGTTGACAAAAGGCCTCGCCGTGGAAGTGCACAATAACTCCACACGACGAGAAACAAGCGATTTGGTTATACTACTAACTGTACAATAAGTTGCTATACGGGGCTAGCCCACAGCGAGGAACGTATAGCAACGGTTGACCGTTACAAAGATTCACTAAACTAATAATACGTCTGATCTCCTCGCTGCCTCCAACTAGCGTTCAAACCTCCCCAGAATCTTTCATCTCCATGTGAACCAAACTGTCCGTTTTCCCATTGGCTAGAGAAGACCGAATCTTACGTGTTTTGATAATGAAAAATGGCGTATCTTACTTCTATCTCTACCTATTTTCTCTGCATAATTAACGTTGTCAACTTTCTTGAATGAAAAGTTTCAATAATATGTGAACATACAGTAAAGAACAAGGTTCTTAACAATAGCGCTGGGAAAACCTTTCACAACGTGACAGTGACGATTGCTCAATTAATTCTATATTTACGAGATCATCATAAAAGTTGTTCTGTAATTCTGGAGAGGTCGAGTCCACTAAGTTAAGGTACGGCCCGTCGTGACAGTCCAACGGTACTTCTGTCGATTATTTTCGCCTGTGGATTCTGACGGCAGTTACCAACCGGCAATTTCGGATTACCCAGCTGGTGAATAAAAGGCTATTCAGGCGATCGCAAGTAGAGCGACGAACATTGGAAGCTTAAGTACGACTGTTGTAAAATATTGAAATGTTCTGTCGGAAATATTTAATGTCAGTTACTGTATATAGAACATGCATTATTAATACGCCCTCTCACAAGTGGTACGGTCAGCTGCGTTTTGGCGTTGTGTACGAACCAATCACATGAAGACATATGTTATTACGACCAGCAGGTAGGTAATTTTAGAGGGACAGTTGGCGGTGATCTCACACTGCGGGGTGTGGGATATTGTTACCTAGCTATGGACTGATATAACCATCAGGCTGATGCCTGCATTAAGATGGCCAGTGTAGAGAAGTAGTTTAGTTTTCCGGAGAAAGGCCAAACGGAGTCTGCACAATGTATAATCCAAGGAAATGATCCATAACACCCCTGGATTCGAACCAGTACCATTGACACTCGTCAGCCGCTTGAGAGAGTGCGTTGCGGAAGGGCCGTAATTTTGGTGGAGGAATAATTGTTGTGGAGGGGTAGATTATTTTTGTTTTGGTTAGTTAAAATCCAATGTAGTTACTTAACTTTTATTAGTTTGGTGTACTTGAGATCAATGCTGTGTTGATATGAGACTTTCGAGTGCATGTGATAGCGCGGCATGGGATTTACATTTGTTAGCTTACGTGTACATTTTTTTTTTTGGTAGATGAACGACATATAGAAAAGTAGCAAGGGAACCCTTCGCCGCCCGGGGTTTTTCTTACCCCTGTCGACCCCATCCCTTCTGTAATCCCCACCCCTATCCCGTTACTACTGCCCCCCCCCCTTTAACCGCTATCCTTGCCTACCGTCTCAGAGAGCATGAAAAGGGGCAGAATAACTGGAGCCAATCAAAATACAGTATCACGTAAAATATGCTAATCTCGCAGGGTCACCACTGAAAACCTTGCAGTTTCCTGGAAGATCTTTACTGCCTAGACGCCACCCCACCCCTCCCCCAACCCCCACCTATCCCCTACTCCTAGCCCCCGCCCTAACACCACCCCTTCCCCTTCCCCTAAATGCCCCCTCCTCCCGGAACACCCCCCTCTCCCTCCCTTCCCCCCGCCCTGGAAAGACCTTTGAAATATAGCTCGCCATTTGATTGGCTCCGCTTGTTACACATCCTTAGTAGAGATCGTCATTTGGTTGGTTCCAGTTGTTCTGCGCTTTTACATGGTGCTAAGCTGTCAAGCGAGGCACGGGAAAGTACTCTTCGTACGAAAGGGAAAAGAATCTTGGGTGATCTCTCTTGTACGCTGATCGCTGTGTACATGACTTGTTAAGGATGTCGTCATATTTATTATTTCATTATTGGTGTAGGCATAGGTACAGGGTCCTAATGTGGTCTAAGGCCATCTTCCAAGTTTTTCTGGTGTGCGGATGTGCTAATAACGCGAACAGTGAAATAAATTCTATGCCGTGAGCAACAAATTGCAGAAGAAATGTTGCAATAATAAATAAATAAAACAACATTTTGATCTTCATTATAAAAAAAGAAACTGGTATTGACATTCTCTCACCTCTTTGAAGCATAAAACCTTCCCGTCACATTTACTGCTCTGAAGCTGACGCGCCGTAGAATACACAACATGGGGCCGGACAGAGTCTGTCGTCGGGGACCGTCAAATGACCTTCAACTACCACCTCGCCTTTTATATAGTGTGGCATGGGGCCATCACGTGACTTAAATCCATCCCACTTTGCCTCGTCAATAGTGACGCTGGGATATAAGGACACTGTTCCTCGAGGCTGTTTGTCGTCTCTTTCTTCCACCCCTCTCTTCTCCCCCTCTCAGTATCATAACGGGTACAGTGTCCCAGACTTAATCACCTAAGATCCCCCAGATAAAGTTTAAAAGGTAGACAATCTTTTACTGTCAGCTCCCGCAATGTCGGCAGCCTCAAACCACAGTGGCATCTCTTGTTAGGGTGTAACATCGTAACAATGTAATGGCGTAGCAATTCCCACCCATCACCACCCCATCCCTGCCCTGATGCAGTAGGCGAACGTTTGTGGCAACCTACCCACGGCCAAACATAGAGTTGGTTGTGATAAAAATGCAGTTTCTAAGACCCCGCAGATTATCCTCCAATGATACAGACTTCCTTGAACAATCCCACAGATCCTCGCCCGCAACTATCCTCCCAACCTTCTACACTCTGCTAGACAGAAAGTTGCCGCCACACCACGTTCACTCACACTCCAACCCTCCCACCACCCCAGACACACGGAACCTCGGCCACTCGCCGTTTTGACCCATCACCCTCACAACCATCCAGTACGCAGGATCCTCCTCTCCAACTGGCACATACTATCTAAATCTGAACTCCACCTCTTCAAAAAAAAAACCCCTCCTAGCATCACGGCGGGATAAGAACCTACGAGATCTACTAGTTCATTCCAAACTCAAACTCAAAGCCACCACCACCCTCCAGCATCCTGCGGCTCTACCTCCTGCAATATCCCCCGTTGCCACACTTGCCCCTACCTGAACACCGCCAAAAACCTCCACACACCAAATACCAATTTTGTCATCAAACGCCACTTCACCTGCACTAACAGCAACATAATCTATGCCATCACATGCACCCTCTGTCCCACCCTGTTCTACATCGGAGAGACAGAACGCACAATCAACACCCGCTTCACAGAACATCTAGCTGACACTAAACACTGCAGAAACACACCAGTTGCACGTCACTTCAACACACACCCCCCACACACACAGCCGACAACATGAAGGTCTGTGGTATCTGGAAAATGAAGGGCGATTCCATTGACCGTAAGAATATGGAATCCTACTTTATTACCCATTTTGGTACCATGGCACCCACTGGTCTCAACCTTAAACACTGACCCTCCACCTTCCTCCTTTACTCCCCCCTCACCTCTCCTCCTCTCTCTCTCTTTCCTTTCTTTTCTCACCTCCTTCAAAGTCTCTCACACACTGACGCCCCCTTACCCGCGCTTTTCTCTCCCCCCACCCTTCTGTACAATTTCCTACCCTCCTTGCGATTGGCTGCTCCTCTTTGACCTCTCTTACTCACTGTCCCTGAGTCATTTTCCTGCTATCCAGCCCATGTACCACCTTTTTCGGGGTTTTTTTTTCGTCGTTTTTGTGTCATTTTTGTGTGGCCCTGATGAAGGGATGCGAAACACGTAGATTGTCTTCGTCTTTGTCTTTGTCATTTTCTAGCTTGATCCTGTTTCCTTGTTTTAAATTTAAGAAGTATTTTCCTCCAAGCGACAGTCACTCGTTTTTCTTTTAAAAATGAAGGACCCAGTTAGGAAGTCGTGTCCTCGCAGCACGCCGTGTGGGATCATGTTTCCAAACCCCACTGCAGTCGCTCTTGTGCCTTTCGTATGATCCAGATACGATGCACCCAGAACAGGTTTCGCCGTGTCTCTCTCTCTCTCTCGTGTTTGTGTGTGTGTGTGTGGCGACAGCGCTAATTATTAATAATCAGTTGATACAGTATGTCGCGCACCACCCTCACACACCATGCAGACAGGGACGCTCGTGTTCGCTGCACTCACAGACCGACTCCACACAGCACGACGACGACACCAATGTCACAGTCAGTACAGGACTCCGCGTCCTATTGCGTGACAAACGTTTACACTTTGTCTCTCTCACACTCACTTTCTCACAAATGTCACTGGGAAATAGTCCTTTCTGCACAGTCGTCACTCATAAGTAACTCACAAGCACTCACCACATCTGCCTCCCATGTTCTCTGTGTCACACTATAACGATTTTAATTTACCATACTGTCGATCAGCTCCTACTTAGAGAACAACTATCGCATGTTGCATCGTGTTGCTACCTTATGTGGCTAGAGTAAACTTTGGTTGACTGACGTTTCTAATAACGCCTAGTCCTCTGTTCTGTTTAGTTTTATTTTTTCCTTCATCTCCTTTGAGTTTGTGGCAGGAGACCGCTACTCCCAGGAACGTGGTTATTTCTAAGGGTTTACTCTGTTGGGCTGCATTATTGCAGTATAGAATAAGAATGTTTGTCCGGTCAGATTGGCTAACCTCTTTTATCTCTCCAAAATATTTTTTATTTCTCTAGTCATCCTACCTGGCCCTGCTGTAGTTAGGATTTTGGATTTAGTTTTCGGTTCGACCATCACTGGGAATTTGAATTGATTTTCCCTGTGTTGTATTTCTTTCCTGGTTGCCGTTGTAGGCATTATCTTCCTTCGCCTGTTTTTTCCCTGTCACTATTTGGAACCCCTCGTTGTCGGAGTCGCTGTCTTCCCTATCTGTCACTGACGTCATTGTGTCGCTGCTAACATTTAGGTCAGTGCCGTTGTAACTTCTGTTCTCTTCCTCCGTCGTGTCTGACAATGTTCTGACGCTTCTTGTTCTCCTAGTCGTCATTCCGTGTACTTCCTACTCCTGATCACCCATCTTGAGTTGTTTTACAACATATGCGACTATATATGTTTATATATTTTGTCTATATATATTTTTCATCTACTTGTCAAACAAATGATATTGAAATGATTCATACGAATTACTACCGGTTTCTGATTTCACACTAGATTGTTTAAATCTCGATTGTTTGGGGTTAAATAAGAGCTAGACGGCATTCTCAGTTTGACGTTTGTTTAGGGGAAAGTGCTTTCACCTGTCGGTGATTTCGCACTATAGGGGTGAGGGGAAGGTGGTGATTGGGGGCTGGGGGCGTGCTATGACTTCATCGGCCAAGCTGGTGGTGGTGGAGGCTGTTGTTCTGGTGTCCTGGTTACTGTGGTTTGCTGTTGTCGCTGTCCCTGTTGGCTGTTTCCTACTGACCTATCCCTAAGTGCTAGACGTTGCATCTTCCTTATATTCTATTTTTTGGTTAGGGTTATCTTAGTTGGCGGTCTACTTCCTTTATAGCCCTGAACACGAGCTTGCCAGAAAAACGCAAATAGGCTTTCTACCCGTTTGGGGTTGTGGATTGTAGGCGTGAGGGTTTTTAACCCACACCCCACCTCCGCCCGACCACCTCTCAGGGTAGCGGGTCAATCGGTTACCCTTGTCTCTCTCCCGACCACCTCCCTCGCTCCACCGTGCGCTCTCCCGATTGGCTAGGGCAGCGAGCCGCAAAACCATACCATTGGGGCAACCCGGGCAAGGGGAGGGGTGGGTTATCTTCGCCCCTCGCTTGTCCGTCTCCCTCTCCTCCGAGCTAATCGGGTCGACGGTAACAAGTTGCCCTTTCTCCTGATTGGTAAGGGCAAAGAGCCGCCAATAATTATAACAACTGATACTGAATCGAATAGCGGCTAGAGTTTGATTTAGGAATAAATCCCAAGCTGAGGGATCATCCCTAAGCCTTTTCGCCATTACATCATGCAAGGTAAGGTGAAATCTCTCCACTTTTTAGGTTTCTTGTAGCTTTGTAGCTGGAAACATCCATGCTAATCTTAGCAAACGGATAAGGTAGGATATCAGTTTCCTGCAGAGGCATTTTGGACTTTTGTAAGAATCTCGATTGTAAATGACACATTTATTCACATACTCAATATTCTCCTGACTCATATCGGGCCAGTAATAGTTCTGCATCAGGGTACGATGGGTTTTGAAAACTCCTATGTGACCATTGTCATCATGATACTGTTTTATCACTAGTGATCTGAGGTGTGATGGAACACACAGACGAATCAGTGGGTCATCATCAGGGTGCGAAATGAAATGTAACACACCATCTATCATTACATGTCTTTTTTCTTATACATGGCCACTTGTCTTTTTCTAATTACTTCACTGTCTCTACTATCACGGAGTCTGTTCTCTGTTATTCCTTTATATAAAAACCCTTTATCATGAGCTCTGACACTTTGGGACTTCGGGGGACGGTATTTTACAACTAGCAAATTCTTTGGGTTGAAACTGGTTTGAGTTTATGGCTTCTATTTTGAAGGTGTTATCACTGATGTCGACAGGGCCAGTTTCACTGCTAACCCTTTCATCGTGAGAACCCTCTCACACTCGGGACAATAGATCCACACTCGGGACAATAGTACGTTTTGAGTACATGGCACATATTCTGACAGTTGTAACCAGAAATGCTTAGGGCCCACAGCTGTATTTTCTTGTTCTGCATCGGTGACTCGAGCAGGTACTTCAAAGGCTTGTGATCTGTTTTTACTACGAACTTTGCATTATGCAGGAAATTGTCTGTTTCAGTTTGTAGATACTTGCACTTTTCTAGTTTTATCTTCAAATTGTGATCCCTAAGTCTTTCAAACACCGTTTCGAGGTGTTGAAAGTACTCCTGTATTATTATTATTATTATTATTATTATTATTATTATTATAGAAAATCAAGATAAGTAAGTACAGTGTTCATCAATTCCATGAAAATCCCTGGGTATTTTGTAACCCGAAGGGTAGTACAGTGAATTGAAAGAGATGATGATGACAAGTGAAAGCAGTCTTCTCTTTATCCTTGTCATCCATTGCAACCTGCCGATAACCTGATTTGAGATCAAGGGTTGAGAAATATTTGGCTTCACCTTGCAATGCCAAAATGTCGTCAAAAAGTGGTAAAGAATATGAAAGTGGGGTAGTCATTTTATTCAACTGGTGAAAATCAACTCAGAATCTTTTCGAATCATCTTTCTTATCTACGATCACTACTGGAAAGCTCCAGGCTGACGTTGACCTATAATGACGCCAGCCTTAGCATATCGTCAATAGCTGTGTCTACCAGTGGGCGCTTGTTCAAGGGTGTTCGGTACGGCTTCAGTTTGATGGGAGGGTGATCTTTGGTTTCTATCGTCACTTTTCTAGTTTCGGTTTTCTCCAAGTCCATGTCGCTACGCGCGATCGATCTTTGTAATTGGACGCAAGTGAGGTCAATACCCACTTGTGTTTTTTGGCACATTAATTTCACCCCTCCGGTCCTCTTCTACAGGTCGGTCTCTGTCTAATTTCCTCATGGCTTGCCTGACGTTCGCTATTTCTGCACTACCTGCTTCTGTCACTCTGCCTACTACACAGCCTCGTCTGGGCTTGACAGTCTTATTAGTACTGTTTACTATCATCACTGGTACCCGGCGGTTACCATCCATTTGTGCTATTGTTTCTCCCACTAACAACCCTTGCTCAGAGGCCATGAATCCATGCTGTATTCCCTCTGTCTGGCAAGTCCTACCCATCAGCTCCCCCATCAACTGGTTCACTCTCGCATAGCACACCGTGACCATCTGTGGTTTCAATGTCACTTCTCGCACTACACGCACCAGGGAAGAAATGTGAATGTCTTTCTCTAAAGGAATCTACGAGTTTCTTATCTTTATTTTTCCTTCCCAGAAGAAAGGAGTGACGCTGTTTTGAATGAGCCAGTCTAACCCTAGAATTGCATTTCTGTTTATGTCCCTCACTACCACAAAGTCATGAGTAAGAGTTTCTCTTCCTAGTTTGAACCTGAAACTTATCTTTCCCAGTACTCCTAATGCTTCTCAATTAACCCCTAGTAGTCTAACCTTTGCTGACTGTAGTGGTGGTGGTTTTTAAGGATTCTTGTATACTGAAACATAAAACCCTTCCCGTCACATTTACGGCTCTGAAGTTGACAACATGGCGCAGGACAGACAGGGTCAACACGTGACTGAAATCCATCCCATTTTACCTCGTTCCTAGTGACGCTAGGATCTAAGAACACTGTTCTTCGAGGCTGTTTCTATGACATGTGACAGCCATGTGCTGTTGATACTAGACTTCCACACGTCTAGCAGAACGAGACACTTCAATTCTGCTGAGTCCTTCAGCCTTCAGCCGAGTTGTACCACAAGACACGTACGTCTCCCAACAGCAGCTCTTCTTCACAGGAGTTCAGGCTAACGAGGCTCTCACTGTAGATTTTGCTGAAAATGTCCTCTCACAGGATATTTGGCAGAAGATGCTCTCTTGGGCGGAAGACAGGATATTTGAGCGTAAGATGATCTCCACTCAGGAGATTTGGGCAGAAGATAATTTGACTGTCTAAACCAGTCCTTTTATTCTCAATTTTCTTCCATAGATTTTTTCAATCACACACATGTGGTCAACAAGACCATTACATATTTCAACCCACCTGGCCAGAGACAGCAGAAGCCACACCCCGTGTCAACTACAAGGACACGCCCCTAAGTAGACACCTAGAGTGGACATAACTACCCCCTCCCCTTCCTGGTTGTTTACACCCATCGGCTACATCAAAGCCCTGGTGGTTGATACTACGCATTAGCAGCTTCCTTCTGATGCGTAATCCTCCCCTGAACACTAACCCACACCTGGCTAGCCTGACACCTGCTGAGATCCCATCCCCGCTGTGCTTCCGGGTAAGCAACACCTTTCCCCTTGCTTCTACGGCTAGCACCCCTGATCCGAAGTGTGAACAGGGACCTATCCTGGGCTGGTGATGACGTGAGCGGCCAGGTGGCGGCCCGAACCAGGAATAATAGACCTTAATTAGGGCCGAAGAGTCGTGGATGGATCACACCTGAAATCTATGGTGCAATCTTCTTGACCCACCAGACCAAAAACGTGACAGCTATATAGGCACCCGACCGCAAATGTTGATTGCCGAATGCTGAATCCAGTTCAGGGATAGTACTACAGAAGAGTACGACCGTTACCGCGAGGTGGACCCAAGAGAACCAGCAGACTTCTGCAACAGGGGTGACTCGTGTCAGTCGGGAAAAGAACTCGTACAGGTCGGACCGTTGCTCTGACTGTGGAGCTGAGAGACGTCTTGGCTAAGATGGCGAGGGGTAGAGGTCCGTGGGTCTACACGTGTCCGCTTCTTGTGGTCCTCCTACATTAACTCTCTCTCCATCCTGTCCTCTCGTCTGTATATTACGTTTTTTTTTTTTGCCTTTTGCCTTTTTTTGCACCCTATCTTTTCTCGTACTGCATTTCCAGGAACTACCTATTCTAGTTCAAACCAGTTCCGGCAGCCTAGGTTGGGGCGGAGCTATCACCCTGTCATGGCTAATGACGCAGCGCACACCTTCCAAAGTGTCGGGAAGAGGAAGAGCTAACAGGCTAAACTAGGAGTGACAGGTGATAACCTAGGAGTGACAAGTGACAACCCCCCCCCCTTGCTGAAGAGGATGCCCCCGGCACGCCCCTATTAAAAAACGGCACATATCACTAAAGTGTGAACATGAAACAATTCTACAATCATATCCAAATACACACATCACACAGAAGCTAACATTCGTCCTTGTTATAACTACGGGCGTCTATCCACTGGTAATTTGACATAAACAATCAACCAAGTTATGTCTACAAATCAGTTCGTGTTCATCATCATCCAGTTCCATTCACATTTCATCAGCCGGATGGCAACGACTCATGTAGTCGGCCCCGACGTTCTCAGCAGCCTTGATGTACTTGATATTGGCCCGATACTGTTGCAGGAACAGTTTCCACCTTACTAGACGTTTGTTTGACAGTTCACTCAGGCTGAGATAAGCAAGTGGCTGATGGTCACTCTCCAAAGTGAAGGCTCTTCCATACAGATAGTGTTCAAAATGACGAATGCAAAATATCAGCGCGAGGCACTCTCTCTCACATACTGAATAGGCCTGCTCAGTCTTTGACAGCTTCCGGCTGGCAAAGGCAACGGGGTGCAGTGTGCCTTCATGAGGTTGAAGCAGCACAGCTCCCACGGCTCTGTCGCTTGCATCAGTGCGCAAGTGGAACGGTAATTCGAGATCCGTTAATCTGGTGATGGCTGACAATGACAGCTTATTCTTCAAAGTGTCGAATGCCTCCTGGCACTCAGCTGACCAGATTACCTTTTCAGGCAACCCTTTTCTCAGAAGGTCAGCCAGAGGGGCAGCAATCGCACTGTTGTTTTCTACGTATTTCTGGTAAAAGCCAGTAAGGCCCAGAAAGCTACGTACATCTTTCTGTGTGACTGGTGGTTTGGCATCCATCAGCTCTCAACTTGTCGTCTACAGGTGCAGAAAAACCACCACCCACGCGGTGCCCCAAAAAATTCAGGACTTTGAAGCCCAGCTCGCACTTGGTTGGACGAGCTGTCAAACCGCAATCCCGTAGACGTGATAGGAGCTTTTTCAGCAGTTCCAAGTGTTCCTCCCATGTTTCCGGGGCGACGAGGATGTCGTCCTTGAAGTTAGAGAGATCCTCCTCTTGTAGTGGCTCCAGGAGAAGACGCATCATCCTGGGTGCGTTCTGCAGACCAAACGGCATAACTTTCCATTGAAAGCTTCCAGCAGGTGTGTGGAATGCTAGCCGATGTCTATCTTCCTTCTTGACAGGAATCTGCCAGAAAACTCGAGACAGATCGATTCTGGTGAAATATCTAGCTTTCGCCAGGCTGGTAAAAACTTTTCTGGCTCGGGCATTGGTTCTGCCATGAATTCTGTGACTTTGTTCAGCCTCCTAAAATCCATGCAAAAACGATGGCTGCCATCCTTCTTTGCAGCCAGCACGATTGGGAAGCTGTAGGGGCTTTCTGCAGGTTCTATGACCCCAAGTTTCACCATCTCTGCCACCTCCTTCTTTACTGACTCAATGGTGGAGATAGACAGGGTCAGAAAAAACTCAACCAGCGACGTCAGACCAGGCCGGTCTGTCAGGATGTCGCTAAAAGACGCCAGCAGGTCGTGCACTTCTTGCTGCTGTTGGGGTGTCAACTCAGGGCTGACTTGTGCATCCTTCCAGGTCTCCGTAGACTCAACAGGATAGTGGGGGAGGGTGTCGTTTTCAGGTGGCTGATCCACCTCGAGTTCCTCGTTCACCACAGAAGCTACCACCCTTTCTTCCCGTTCGACGTACTTCTTCAGCAGATTGAGGTGGTATACTTTTTCATTCCCGTCCTCCAGCTGAATGCGGTAGTTCAACTCGCCATGACGCTTGAGCACCGCGTATGGTCCTCGCCACGTGAGTTGGAGCTTGTTGTGGTGGGTGGGGAGAAGGAGTAACACCTTGTCTCCCGGCTCAAAGGTGCGCAGCTTGGCCTTCTTGTCATGGTAACGGCGTTGACGTTCCTGACTGTCGCCAAGGTGATCTCTGGCCAGCTCGGCCACCAACTCGATGCGATGACGCAGGTCGGCGACGTATTCATATGTTGTCTTCACGTCAGGTGTGGTCTCCTCATCAGTCCACATTGCTTTCAAAATGGCGAGTGGACCATGCACTTGACGACCATACACCAGCTCAAAGGGAGAGAAGCCCGTAGAGGCCTGAGGAGCTTCCCTGTAGGGGAACAGGAGCGCTGGTATGTATATGTTCCAGTCTCTGGAACGCTGTTCAGACAGTTTCCGAAGTGCAGACTTCATGGTGCCGTTGAATCGCTCAACCAGCCCGTTGCACCTAGGGTTTTATACGCAGCACTTTAGATGACGTATGGACAGCAGGCGGTTCACCTCTTCCATAGCGCGGCTCGTGAACTGACCCCCGTTATCGGTCAGCACCTCCTCTGGGATGCCGACTCGTGACCAGACGTTTAAAAGTGCGTCTGCCACAGTTCTGGTTTCAGCATTGCGCAGGGGGATGGCTTCAGGATACCTGGTGGCATAATACACCACTGTGAGAATAAACTGTGTCCCCTGTCAGAAGACGGCAGGACGGGTCCAACCAAATCAATGGCTACCCTCTGGAATGGAGTCTCCATCAGTGGCACTGACCCCATGGGTGCTAAGGGCAGGTTCTTGGATGCAGTCCGCTGACAATTGTCACAGAAGGTGACATATTGACCACATGCCAATAAAACTGGCTGACCACCCGTTCCGTGGTTTTGCCTACTCCTAAGTGGGCGCCAAAGAGGGTCTCATGAGCCAGGAACATGACATCATGACGTTTGCTGGCTGGAACAACAAGTTGCTTTCTAACATTGTCACCTTGCTTGAAGTGGCGGTAGAGCAAGCATTTCTTGTAAGTGAAGGACACTGTTCCTCCAGAATTTACTTGCTCAGCTTTCTCCTCTGCAACCTGACGCATCTTCCCTAGTGTCTCGTCTTCTTGCTGCAGCTGACATATCTCATCAGGCTGCGTGTTGGGTACAGCAGGTAGCGTATTCAGTGGCCTGACATCTTTCTCAGCCCTCGCTTGTGCGCGAGTGACGGCGTTGGCAGAGAATTCTTCATCTCCTGGGTTGGGATAAGGTAGCACGTAGCGACAGCCAAGGATAAGTGGGTGGATTAAGTTGTCCACCACTGCTGCTTTCACTGGCCCAGTGACGTAATCCGACGCCACCCCGATGAGTGCAGTGGGATAACAACCTTGCCGGCTGTTGGCGAAGTTGAGAGGTATGGAGTAGTCATGGTTGATCGCCTCAGGAGGGACCAGGCTACTGTTGACAATGGCCGGGTAATCACAGCCTGTCCAGAAGGATCGTGAGGTCATGGTTGTTGACACGTCCTCGTGTGAGGTTAGCCTTGCATGAGCTGTGGGTGAAGACGGCAGCGGCTGACTTCTTTGATCAAGACGGGCAATCACGTGCGTACTGACCCAGCTGGTGGCAGAAGAAGCAGGTCACCTTGACACGACCTGGTAACTGAGAGGTGGAATTCCCCCCTTGCTGAAAGTGTCGCCTCTAGTGTCTGTAATCCCTGGGTGGGCTGCTAGTCGGCTTGGCGAGGTGTGAACCTTACCGGTGGTGCGACTGGTGTAGGTGGCGGGGTGGGGGTGGATGTGAGGGCATCTGGCTTTGATGACGCGCTGTGTTGTCCCGCCCCTCACGCCGGCAGTATCGTTCCGCCTTCTCAAATAAATCTGCGCTGGTCGCAATGTCCTCAAGGCGCTCGACACCTAACATCATTAGGTGACGCCTAAGGTCGGGCGATAGTGGTCGAGAATAACTTCCTTTGTTATTTCTTCCACTACAGCTATGTAGTTGGAGGTGTCAACGCTGGCTATCTTCATCCAGGAGTTAAAGGTGTGCAGGGCACGCCTGTGAAATTCCCCATGCGTCTGGTCCTGACGCTTGGCAGACTTGTAGAATTTCACTCTGTAGGCAGTTGCTGTCACTTCAAATCGTTTGAGGAGAGGGGCCTTCAACTGGTCATAATCTGCGCCTTCCTCCAGGCGGTGATAAAGTTCCTTGGCCGTACCTGTTAGCAGCGCTGACAGCGCCAGGGCCCAGTTGCTGTGATCAATAGTGTTGACCTACTTTTTTTCGCGCGCACGCAACCTAAGTCTCACGTCACCAGTGACGTCACAACTAAAACACGTGCCTCTGACAAGCGCTAGCACCGAGAACTAATCACATGAAATAAACCACTACAACCTTCAGAACAATCAAACAACTTCAAAAAAAATCCTACTGCAGAATCAGAACACAGTGTGATGAAGAGATTAATTAAGGTACGTGATTTCTTGTGCTTAATTGCGAGGCAGGTGTGCAGGGTGGTATCACATGCTATAGCAGACTAAGCTCGAACAGAAGGAGATTGCAGGAGGCCTATAGTTCCACCTAAGTATATGTCACCCTTTTGACGGTGGCCGTGTGAGCGAACAGAGGAGACGACCAGTCAAGAGCAAAAGAAATTCTCCCAGTGGTGACACCTGGAAAACGAAAAACAAGATCTTGATTTCGTCTACAGTTCCACTAAAATGTGTAGCTCACAATATTGTGTCATTCTGAATGTCTGCATTGAACTAACTATAATCAATTGATTCAAAACTATAATCAATAGAATCAAAACCTTAAAATATTCTTTAGTTTTATGCGCATTTAAACCAAGTTTAAAAAGTGTCTGCGGATTATTATTGGTTCTTCCTTCCTTCTAGGTAAAACTAAACACGGTAAACAGATTGTAACTTGTGCATGATCCAAGTTTCTGTTTTGTCTTCAGATCACATAACAGGGGAAAGTAACAACTCTACCTGCTAAAGTATATTATCAGGTGCATGTGCTGGAATTTTCACAACAGTTGTTAACATGTAGAGCCAGCATTCCTGATTAACATGGTCCTAGCTGCCATCAGCCATTTCATGCTCAACACTGATTTCTTTTGAAAAAATATAATTTGGGAGCCACGTTTGCACTGGTCTCAAGAAGAAGAAACTATCATTCATCTCTCCTGGCAATATCCATTCATACAGTCTTTTTGGAATGCAGTTCACGACTGGGTGTATGCCAAATGTCTACAATCCTGTTAGATTTCCTTTTCTGAAGTCCTTATAATCTTTGGCGTCCATAATACTACCAAAACAGATAAAATTATTGACATTTTAATCCTTTTAGATAATTTTTATATTTAAAAATTCATCTGCCCGCCCTTTCTTTATAACGACGCTGGTCTTCACACAGCTAGCCCTCGGTACACAACGTGTGAATACAGAGAATCCTTATTAAATGTAATCAGCCCGCTCACTAAGCTAGTGCTGACAACTGGGATCCTAAGACAAACACAACATAGGACAATTACATGGAATCCTCAATATGCAAATTATAACCAATAAACAACAAATGTGAACCGAGGGTTACCTGTGTGAAGACCAGCGTTGTTATAAAGAAAGGGCGGCAGATCTTTTTTGAGGATCTGCCAGGTTCCTTTCTGTCGACCCTCTCTTTGCTACGTGTTTGGGTACGGTAAGCTCCCTTGGTCACATGCGTCTGCATACAGCTATGTTGAGCGCTTCAAGTACTTCCTGTTGGAATTATAATTTGTTTTCAAGAACAAATCCTTTCTACATGGAAAACTGTTTCCGCGCTTTATTCTTCCAAGGTAAGCAGTTTAGTTGTTGCCCTTGCTTTTCAGCAGAATAAGAGAAATGTTTCCAGGCGCGAGGGGAGAGAACTGCTTCGTGTACTGCCTATACAGGATAAACATACCCCCCCATAAAAGTACACCGGGTGGTGCTTAAATTTCTTACATCAGGTAACGTGAAAGAGGTGATTGGCTGGGCTGGGGGAAGATAAGAAATAATGAACAGCGTTGGCAAACCCATCATTAAAAGGAGGTAATTTCCAGTCTGACACAGAAGGATCAGGATATAAAACAGGATACTTGAACTGGTACTGATGGCAGAATTCTTTTTCAGGGTACCATACTTTGCCCACCCACAAAATATATGACGATGTTTTGTAATCGTAAATTATTTGTATCAAAATCACTTTTTTTACATTTTGTGGCAGCCATGTGATACACATATCTATAACACTATGACGAATTTTAAGGGCATTGTTCTGATCTGAAAGGAAATCATTTCAACCCTAGCACTGCTAATATTTAGGACACTGAGAAGTCTTAACCGTCTAATATGAATGCAATAAGGAAATACATCCAACTGCCCTACGGTGTCCATACAGTTGCCTCATATCATAGATTTGAGCTATAGGTCGCAGAAATGAGAATGGAATTGCTGGGTGGGTATAGTTTGTCGGAAAAAAATATGCATCGAAAGAATCGTCCATGGGAAATTCAAGGAATGTATTCCTGTCATGGCGGCCATTCTGGAATAAGTTAACTACTCGAGTTTCTCTGTTACGGGACACATAGGGTTGTGTATAACACTGGTCAACAAAGTTTTACAAAAATTCGTGTTTTATGTGTTTAACACGAATGCGACAGTCAAAATGCAAAATGGTCTCTAGTATTTTGTTTTTTTTATAATCTGCAATAATTATTGTTTACATCACGAAATGCCAACAGTAATAGGCCAATGGATAATACCTGTAAAAAATCAAGCCATATACAACGTCTTAGATTTTTTGCCTGTCTCTTGTACAGCTGTTCGGGATCATCTCTTGGGAGTGTCCAGCAGCAGTCATCCAGCAGGAAGTGGACCATTTTCCCTGGTATCTTTGTTCCACTGTTGCGATATCTTGATGAAAATTTTGTGAGCCTCGACCAGAGCTGGGTGGTGGATATTCTTCTCTGTAACTGCTACATTTTGTTTGCGAGTCCATTCCTTCCGCAAGTAGCGCAATTGCCTTGCTCGGCTATCCCAGTCACACAAAAAAACGTGTATTTTGTATATCTGTGCTGCAGTCTCATTAAAAGAGCAACTACCTTCAAATCACCACAGATGTGCCAGCTGTACTTGTTATACTCAATGGAACTCAGCAGCTGCTTTAAGTTATGGTATGTCTATTTCATGGGGACAGCATGCGCCACTGGACTAGATGGGAGAGGCTACAAATAGTCTCCATTCTTGGGGGGGGGGGGGCATGATTGAATTCTAAGGCATTCATGAGCCCTCAGTATTGGAACAGAATACCAGATTACCTTCCTTGGCGAAGGCTCCAACTGCTGGAGCTCCTACTCTCGTCACTACTGAAACAACTACTTCTGCAATACACAAATCCAAAGCTACTCCACGATCAACAAGAAAGCTATGACACGGCCATTCTTACCTCCTCTTGGCGTTATGGCCCGGCCACTAGCTTATGACGTCTCCTGTCTCCGGCAGGATAAAACCACCTATCCTAATTCAACCCGAGTCCCAGACTCTAAGATAAGTTTATGATAAGAGCAGTCCTATAAGGCGCAACAGCAGTAGTCACTTACGAGTCTTTGTCTTGTAGACTTGTCGGCGAAATACAGCCCCGTGTATTAAGCGTGAGTTACTAGCTGAGCTTCTTCAACATCCTGGCTAAGATGGCGAGGGATAGAGGTCCTTGGATCTACACGTGTCCGCTTCTCTTGGTCTTCCTACATTAACTCTCTCTCCATGTCCTGTCCTCTCTGTGTGTGGGTATCCCACCTGGTGGTGGTGGTGATTTAGAGGGACAGCGCTTCCACCTCGCGGTGATTTCGCACTATGGGGGATGGGGTCCTATTTCTAAACTATGCACTGAAAGAACCACCAGACTGATGGCAGTAAGATGGCCAGTGCGAGCAGGCAGTTTAATGTGCGGGGAGATGGCCGAATGGAGTTTGCACAATGTTTAACTCCAGGAAATAATCCTTGGCCACACCAGAGTTCGAACCAGCAACCTCCATCTGCTAGTCCGCAGCTCTCCCAACTGAGCTAACCAGGCCCCCACCTATCCAATGTCCAGGCTTAAGTACCCTTTCCTTTCACTTGCTGCGTTTCCAGGAACCACCTATTCTAGTTCAAACCAGTTCTGGCAGGAGGTCGGGGCGGAGCTATCAGCCTGTCCATGGCTAATGACGTAGCGCCCACCTATCCAAGGTGTCGGGAGGGGGAGGAGCAACCAGGCTAACCGAAGAGTGACAGGTGATAACCTAGGAGTGACATGTGACACACACTTTTCACGACGATGGTCATGTATATTCTGTCAGGCAAGCTTCAAAGACAATATGTACACACTATGCTGTTGTGTAGATCTCAGTCACACTACGCCTTGCTAGGGATATTAGTACATGTACTTTGCGTGCACACTCATGTCCAAATAGTTTGATCTGTCTTCCTGACTACACTGACATTGTACAGCATTTATTTTAGCTGCGGTTAAATTAAGCACAGATATTTCAAACATGTAATGTTAATTTTTGAGTGTGATGGACGTGATTTTAAAAAAATCCTACCTGGAAAACAGCTTGGGAGGATCTTTAATTTAGATATTGCTATTTCAAGGCCTGATAATATAGCCCAGCGGTAAACTCTTCGTTGGATAGTGATCGGAGTTTCAGTTTCATTTATACAAGTGAAAATAGCATCCACTAGACTGCAGTGCTTGCATTTTTCTGTTACTTGGGTTTTCCAAGCCATAATCGTGATGTTTATGTGGTGTAGCTTCTCACTCACAAATTCTGAAAATTAAATTTAAAATCAACATTCACAACAAGCATTATTCTTCATTTCATCATTTGTTGTGGTACAACTCTGCTGAAGGCTGAAGGATTCAGCTGCAGAATTGAGGTGTCTCGTTCTACTGGACGTGTGGAAGTCTAGTATCACGGCACGTGGCTTGAGTAGACCAGCTGCATAACGAAAGGGACTCTGCCAGGTTGTTGGATACCTCCAGGCTGGTGTGTGACTCAAGCACGTGCTCCTCTGCTGTGGGAAACCTCTACGCTGACCGGGCGGGAGAGGACTGCAGAACGTAAAGGAGGGAGATCGAAGACCGCGGACAGACAACCGTCTGAAGCAGGGGGTGAAGGTCCAGCCTTACAAGGAGGCTGCCTGTAACCGAGCTCTTGGGGTGACCTCAAGGGGCTGTGCGTCAGCTTTTGTTAAACGTCATATCCTCTGTGGTGTGTGTGAACGTCAGCATCGACGTCGGCTGTTACGTGGAAGTGTTCAAGAGATCTTCAGGGTATCTACTGGTGAACATATCCAAGGAAGGAGCGCTCCAACGTACAGACTGTCGTGCGGACTGTAAGAAGCATTCGGGAATGAGTGTTGTGTTCTGTGAGTGTTGTGCATCACGTGGTCATTCTTTTCTCGTATGCACAGGCGAGAGTAAGGTAAGTGGTTTGTCATTGTGTTCAATGGCGAGGCGGGTGATGTAGGGTGCTATTAGATGTTATAGTAGACCTAGCTCGAACAGAAGGAAATTGCGGGAGCCCTAGAGTTGAAACGAGTTGTAACATATATTGTCTTGATTGTAAATACTCGCTGTTCATATCACCAATACATTCTTCTTTTGTTGTGTTCACTGTATTACGGTCTTTTGTTGTTCTTTATGTGAGACTGTAGGTGGTGGGGGCTCGGCCATATGATTGCGAAATCATATTAATTAATCTCAGTAATAGAGTGATAGTTCCACCTACGCACATGTAGGTGGTCGTGAGAGCGAGCAGAGCAGACGACCCGTAAAGAGCAAAAAGAAATCTCCCTTGTTGTGACAGTTTGGGAAGAAGTTTGACTGGAGTTTGGACAATGTGCAACTCAAGGAAATAATCCTTCGGCACACCTGGATTCGAACCAGCAGCTTCTATCTGCTATTCCGCAGCGGTATCAACTGAGCTAACCAGGGATAAAAAGTGTATTCGAAATGGCGAATTTAGAAATCTAACGCCCCATCATTAGTTATAGGAAAATTTTCATTAATCAAACTATTGTGTTGTGTCATCAATTTAGACGAACGTGTCTGTCGTCTGTACCCTTGTGTTGATGGTGATTGCAGTGATTCTGAGAAAGAACACGCAACAGCCATCGTGTGTGTGACTGGATGGGTGCCTTCACGTGATGTGGGGCTGACAGTAAAACTGCTGACTGTATAATATAATGCTCACGAATAAAGTCAGACAAAAGGCAACAATAACTCAGGCAAACACACACGCACACGCACGCACGAACGCATGCGAGTACACACGCAGCCAGAGTACAAACTCCTACACACTGTCGTAAAATTAATGCAAATTATGAAACAAAAATTATGACAATAGTTTAGGGCTATTAACTGTCTTTATCGCAGTATTAGTTTACATTAAAAACTAAAAAAGACAAAGTAATGACTATTGATACAGTAGTAGATTGGCAGTCATTTGTCATTTCGACAGTCAGTACACAGAAATAACACATTCCAATAATCAGCTACACACGGTGGAACTTGTTTGTTACAGTGAATCTCCATGTAAAACAGTCGACACACATTCAGGACACAGTCTGTAACACAGTTTTCTATTGGTCACGTTCATACAGTTTACGTCGTTTGTGACGCCATGACGTAAAGACGGGGTAATAACGAAGGCGGATGTTGGTATAAGAGAGACAGACACAAGACTACAACAGGTGACAGGTGTGTGAGTGAGATTCATGTCCAGGTGAATAGTAGTGGTCGGCGGGAGACAATCACAAGTTGTGACGTACAGCGCGAAATCCAGTGAAGTCGGACTGTCAACCCAGAACCATCATCCACACAGACGACGACTTTTCTCTCCAGACCATGAACACGATTTCCACCCGCCATCCACACCACGTCACTACGGGCCGTGGCCACGTCCTCAATGTCATCATCCGTCATCGCCCGCACTGGGATACCCGCTTCTCTCAGCCCCGTCACCAAACCCGGCGGGTCACTGTCGTCACACTTCCACAAAAACAGCAACATGTCTCTCCACTGTAGGCGGGGTGGTGTTGTGCTGCTGTTGATGGTGGTAGATGTTGTGGTGTTCACTGTTAACATTCAAAGTGAATTCTTTTGTTCGGTCACATGTCACAGACACAACGTTCACAGGCACAATGACGTCATGCCGTTATGACGCAAATGTGCATACAGACAAACACATGGACGTAAAAAAAGACGTCATTCTGGTATGAGGTAAAATGTGCGGACACACACACCAACACACTGCCTTCATCTGAAAGGCTGTCACGTGACGATTTACTACATGACTTCTTTGTTTACTTGTTTGTTGTTTATCCCACAATTTATTTTAACGTGTTCAATCTCCCGTCACTACACGTCACACTACACACTATATACACACCTGTACCCGCAACACGGAGACTGTGTAGGAAGCTGGCCACCTCACGACCGCACGTGACGCAGCCATCTGGCCTGCGACCTGAGTGACCCTGACCTCCGTGATAGAGTCGTGTGACTGGCGGCCCGCCATCAGCGTGGTCGGCCACACCACGCTCACTGTACGGCATGACATCACGTGACTCAGTGATTTCCTCGTCCTCCTCAACTTCCCTGACGACGGCCAGCGGAGAGCGGAGGGGTCTCGTTAAATATTCCACGTGCCAGCCGGCGGGTGGGTCTCCATGGTAACAACATGCCGCCCAGAGATGGAGATCAGGAACTTGTGTCAGCAGCTTGTCACACAAAGTCTGGAAGTCTGACCCTCCCCTGTCACAGACATGAGTGTTACAGAGAACAGAGACATTCGTGTCAGCAGCTTGTCACAGAAAGGCTACAGGGTTACACAGAAGATGAAGAAAGACATGTTACACTGTGTTCTGTCAATGGCGCTCGTGTTTGTGTTCGTCTAAAGTGTATCAACGTGTGACACTATTAGTTAATGCCGTCACCACACGTGCTGCACACATGTCAAATATGTCACACACTTACAGACCAACTTCATCACCGATGACGTACAGCGACCCTCTCCTCCCCGCCCGTGACAAGTCGTTCACGGCCCTCTTCAGCTCTCTCTGCGAATTTTGAAAATTATCATAAAACTCATACTGCAGGAGGTGAGGTTGTCCGGGTGATTCCACTGACGTCTGCTGCGTCTTGACAATCTGCACCAACAGATGGTACAACATGCTGCACGCTGCAAGGCTCCCCCACCAAATACTCACAATGTGGACGTCGTGGCCACATCTCAACCATTCTGTTGCCATCAGCAGGAATGCCACAGTTTTACCTGTGCCGGGCGGGCCGGCTACAAAGACTCTGGGACGCGCCGTGTTGAGCAGGTCAAGTTGCTCTGGGAACAGAGTTATTTGAGCAGTATAGCACTCTCCCGTCCACGACACGGGCTGACCCTCGGTCTTGACACACAGGCGTGGGGGAGATATACACGGCACAGTCACTGTTGTCGCCGCACCACAGAACCTGCAAGAATCACATTGCTACTTTTGTAACAGGTACTGGTAAAAGCAGTATGTGAAAACCTATGATTTTTAGACCTCATTTCTCCTCTCTAAAATAATGCAAGCAGACTAATCGTAGTGTTGCTTTATAAGCCGTATTGGTTATTTATTTATAGACATTTTATATATCTCCTCTACTATGTAGGCTTTCAAAAAAGCTAAGTGCTTGAGTGCTGATTTCATGCTTATTCTTATGGTGTACAATTAATCCCCGAAGAAGATATTCAAAATTCTTTATCACATTCCCACCCCCTTCCTCTGACAGTCACCCCGACCAGAACACTAGTGTTATTCAATGTTACTTTCACAGAATGTCACTGTACAGAGCAACAAATACATTAAATGATTGACAACTAAAACCTGTCATTCAGACATGAAAACAGTCTTCCTTTGTCGTTTTAAACACAGAGACTGTTTACTTTGTGATTTCAACTCTATTCTGACAAAGACATTTGGAAGCAGTAGCCATCTTGTCAGACGTCAGGAGGCAGCGTGTGTCGGATTCACACAGACTCAAAACTCAATCTAGTAGTTTTCCAAGCAGACGCCTGGGACTAGAGGGAACGTACAATTATGGTAGGTAATGGTAAACAAGAGATAGGGGCCACGCACAGACTTACACAAACGCAGACATACAGACGCGAACACACAGAAGCAGTACGAACACGCACGCACAGTCTCATAGGCGCAGTACACAGGGCCTTTGTTCAGCTGG
>SMGT01016483.1:94757-134664 GCA_004794575.1 Lanistes nyassanus | reverse complement strand
GGGGGGGGGGGGGGGGGGGGGGGGGGGGGGGGGGCTCATGGTAAACAGGTCAAGGCGATATGGGGACGGTCAGTGGGTTTTAAACCAGCAGGAGGTCGCGAATGGAGGATGGCAGAGTCAGGAGTTTAAGGAGTGATGGAAGGGACAGGATAAATAGAGAGAGACTGGAAGGGATAGCGAGCATCTCATCTCATTATCTTCTCTTTTCGTCCAGGAGCATCCATCCAGGAGACAGCCCAGACACCAAATTTACAAATCCCGCACTATTCTGCGTGGCTTCATCCACCATAGTCGACGGCTTGGAGGCGCGTTCGAGTGGTGGGGAGCCAAGTAAGCACGTTTTTTAATATTAGGTTTGTAAATTGTTAACTGCTAAACAAGCTCTCAAATAGTGGAGATCAGACAATAGTGGATTGAGTGGACCAGGTGCATAGCGCAAGGTAATCTGCGAGGTGGTTGGATCCCTCCAGACTGCTGAGTGACTCTAGCACGTGTTCCTCTGCTGTGGGAAAAACCTCCACGCTGACCGTGGAGTGAGCTCAGGGGGCTGTGTTCCACCTGTGGAACACGTCATATCCTGTGGCGTGCGTGAACGTCTGCATCGAAGTCTGCTGTTACGTTGAAGTGTTCAAGAGGTCTTCAGGGTATCTACTGGTGAACATATCCAAGGAAGGAGCGCTCCAACGTACAGACTGTCGTGCGGACTGTAAGAAGCATTCGGGAACGAGTGTTGTGTTCTGTGAGTGTTGTGCATGACGTGGTCATTCTTTTCTGGATGTGAGGAAGAGATTTCGTTACGTGGTTAATTATTGTGTTTCATTGCGAGGCGGGTGATGTAGGGTGCTATTAGATGTTATAGTAGACCTAGCTCGAACAGAAGGAAATTGCGGGACCCCTAGAGTATAAACGAGTTGTAACATATATTGTCTTGATTGTAAATACTCGCTGTTTATATCAACAATACATTCTTCTTTTTGTGTCCACTGTATTACGGTGTTTTGTGGTTCTTTATGGGAGACTGTAGGCGATGGGGCTCCGCCATATGATTGAGAAGTCATGTTAATTAGGTCAGTAATACAGTGATAGTTCCACCTACGCATATGTCACCCTCTTGACGGTGGTCGTGTGAGCGAGCAGAGAAGACGACCTTTCAGGAGCAAAAAGAAATCTCCCAGTGTGTGAAAATATGCAAGAAATGACATCACAGCAACGGAAATAAACCACAGCATAAACCCAGAAATAGAGATGGTCACAGCTGAGATTACATTGGAATCTGATAGAACGCTCAAGATAGTTAATGCGTACATCTCGCAACCTAACGAATATAACACATTAGCAATAGACGATCTGATAAACGCATTTAGCTCAGGAGATTTGATTCTGTGAGACTTTAATGCTAAAATCCGCTCTGGGACCATAAAAACCTGATAAAGGAGTTAAAATGATATCAGAGGATATAGACAATGCAAACTAAGTGCTACTGAAAAACGGGGAACCCACCCACATCTTTCATCAGGGCAATTAAGTCTAAATGTCCACAATAGACTTAGCATTATGCACCCCAACCCTAGCTGGCAGTTTAGAATTGGAAATAAATGATGATATTGAGACACTAGGTAGCAACCACTTCCCAATTTTAATTTCCATGCTAGAAGCAGAATCAGTCAAACCGCAAGATAAACCAACCATACTGAATAACTGACAGAAGCGACACTAAACTGAAACTCAGTTAAAATGGTGACACCGGTAAGTAATAGCAAAACTAAAGAATTTGTGGGTCAAGTTTGGTGGACTAAAGAATGTGAGCTAGCTGTTAAATCTAAAAAACATAAACTAAAATTATGGAAGAAACATACAAATGTAGAAAATAGGATAGGATAGAATACTTAAAAACAAAATCCTTACCCAGATCCACTATGCTACAATCCAACAGAGAAGAATACATAAGCTCACAGAAACCTTGGACCTTAATTCAAACCCAAATGATTAGATTTGGAAAAAAAATATAAAAGACTTAACAACCGTCCCAGAACAACCATGCCCACCCTACTAAAAGACAAAAGTATGAAACAAATGAAGGGAAAGCTAACCTCCTGGCAGAGACCTTTCAAGAAGCCAGCTCAAACTGAAATCTAAACTTCGACTTTAAAAACACACAAAGAAATGTCAGAAAGAAAGTTTAGACCACAAATCTAGAAGATCAACTTAAAGTGAATATAGCTTCTCAATACGAAACTTCCATTCATGAAACCACACAAATTCAAATATTTTATTAACATTTATTGTGTAAACCCTCTACTTTTCCATCAGGGAGTTCTGATCTGTCACTACTTAGATTTATTAATAAGCAGATTTTGCGTTTACGAGTAAAGTTCGAAACTATCGTGAAAAAATAAAATCTTAGGTAAAAATCGGAAAACCCCGAGCGTGACTTCGACTACAGAAGGAACCCGAGTCAAGCTAGAAGACGGTACATGTAGCTCTTCATCTGTATCCATCGGTTCAATTAACTATTAAGGTTGTTGCGCTTATGCTTCAGTACTTTAGTGTGTACTGTTTTATTGTTGGCATTGTTTATTGTGCTTATAGTATTTCTAAACAAGTTCTACTCGTGTTTAAATTATGCTCTTTGTTTTATTGTTGTCTCGTTAATAGTTCATGATGGTACTTATATTTTTTACATCGTTGTAATGTGTGTTTTGTAAAGATTTTGTTTGTGTTGTGTTTTTATACCTTAGTTGCTTTGTTTATCCAAGCAGGTTTATCCATATTCTGTAAAACGCAGAAAGCCCTCCATTTTGCCGAGATATCTGGCTATGTAAGCTTCCCTGTTATTATGAGTTCCAAATTTCTCACACCGAAACAGTGATGCAATTGTTGGGATCAATTATACTGTTAGTGCAATTGTTGAAGACTTAGCGTTCTTTGGGTGTGCATGCATAGATGTCTGTACTCCGCTTACCTGTTTGGTGCAAAATCTTGGAGGAACGGGATAACGTATGAATGATATCACCTCTCATTTCAAATCTCCAATTCCGAACACAGACCACGAGTAAAGGTGGTTGAGAAAATAAGTAAAATGGGAAAAATTAAAACAAGTGTTTGACTTCTTTTTACCGATGGATGGGGAGGGGGTGGGGAGATACTGAAAGAGATTCACTTTTTTCCTTTTGACTTTAACCTTAACTTTATTTCCTTTACTTTTTATTCTCTTGACTGTTTTCTTACAATCTTGGCCAGCATAGATCTGGTTTTTGCAAACTACGAGAAAAAAGATTTAAACAAAGCGCACGCGAGAACTATATTAGTGTGTTCAGAGCGTTTCAACGAGGAGGATAACATATTTAGGCCACAGTATTTCATATCTCACTCATGCATATTTACAAATATTCTGCTATTTGGAACCTGGTGCCTTTTGCGTGCTTATTTGTTTTTAATGTATATTTAATCTATATTACCACCAGGGCTGGTTACAAATTTGAGTACTTGGTAAAGTAACGAAGTCCGTACTTTTACTTTTTCGTAAAATTTTTACTTTGTAACGAAACAGTTTTTGAAAACTATGCAAAAAAGTAAAAAGGTACTTTGTGGGTAAATTTGGAAAAAAATATCGTGCACGTGCTGTCATTTGACTCATTTCCGTCCACCATCTTTGGAAGACTGCCCGCCATACAGTCGCGTGTGACCAGCAATGAAATGGCCGAATCACCTTGGCCGCATTTAGATTCCACGATTCGTTGTTTGAAAGTAAATGAAAAGACGTGCAAATTCCTGTGCTTGTTTTATGCACCAAAGCATAAAGAAGTTAGTGCTTACTCGCCTTCAAATCTGAGGAAACACGTAGAGATAAATTTTAATGTTGATAGTAATCATGTAATTTAGGCCATGTGCCCGATGATTCATCAACTAGAGCACCCTTTATTTTACACTAGTGGGTATTTAATTTGTGATTAAAATTATTTGTATCTGCCTGAAACCCCGCTATGCCCCGTTATAGCCCAAATGCCAACAAGAATCTAAACGTATTCCTAATTATCACTCCAACAGGAAGTACTTGAAACGCTCAACAACAATACGGTATGCAGACGCTTGTGACCAAGGCAGCTTACCGTACCCATTTCATAATTTAAGCGCTCGGTCCTCATTTGTTCTTTATTACGTATTCCTAATCCCAGTATCAGCTGCAGATATGCTCCCAAACCTATTATCATTAAAACTTGTTCGCAAATCCCGAAGCATCTCGATCAGCAATGACAGTAAGTGGACTTTAAAATAAATGTAGTTTAAAATAAAACAATTTTTACATGTTATGTCTTTTCTATTTTTTATGTACCTAAAACTGTCTAAAAGTATGAGAATTAAACCATGTATACCAAAAGAGAAAAATAGTTTGAGTTGTGTAAAACAAAGTTATATTCATTATTCATACCGTTTGCTGGAAGAGACTGTTTGCCATAATTCAAAATACTTTTACTTTACTTTGTAACTAAAAAGTACTTTTGACATGAGCGCTTTTTTACTTTTACTTAAGTAACTTTTATGAAAGTACTTTTACTTTTACTTAAGTAGTTTTTAAAAGTAACTACCCCAGCCCTGATTACCACTACCAGTACTATTTAAGTATTTTCACACTTACACATTTACTGAATTACTCTGCAACAATGTAAACCCAAGATTGCTTCACTGATTTATGGTGCGTTGATTCCCAAACACGAGTTGGAAATTCCTATAAATACTTCTTCCCACAGTTACAAGCGATTGACATGGTTTACGGCCTGTGTCTACTATACACTGATCGATTAATTCTGATCGACAGTTTGTTAAGGCGTCATATAGACAGATCATAAGGAGTGCAAACAATAATGAATTACTATTAATAAAATCGGAACATATTAACAACGAAAACGAAAACTTTTTCATACCAGTGGGTCGTGTTTAGAGAAATTAATAGAGCAGCAGCCGATAATTGACAAGTGTTAATTAGTCGCTGGTGATCCCTTCTATTGTAAATGAGTCAAAATGAACTATATATATATATTTAATCGAAAATCCGCACAACAATGTGCGTTGCATTTCAACTTAAAAAATTAAACTAACACATTACAATTTTGTAACATACAAAAAAACATTGTGATTTGCAAAGATTTTGGAAGTGCCTGGATAACTATTCCCGCAAAAATAATGCTAAATAATTCGAAAGAGATGATGGTAAATTATAGACCGTGTTGGAGGTAATATGTACATCGATTGTTTGTAGAACTGACCTGGCTACCAGCGTCTTGTAATTGTCACAGGTCATGTGACTGTCAGGCCCAGACACAGCCACACGTCGCTGCCACCAGTTCCCGAGTTCCCTCGTCACGTCACATAGGGTCTTGGGGTCAGACAACTGATCAGAGCACACACACAGACCAGGGATGTCAGCGGGATCTGTTGCTCCCAAACACCGACAGAGATCCTGTTTGAAAACCATTATTGATCCACAAAGTCCAATTTTTAATATACGACATAATGAAAATGTTAAAGATCAATAAAGCAGCAAGGACACAAGTCTCTCTCTCTCTCTCACACACACACACAATTTAATAAAAACCAAAGGAAACGCAAAAGGAAGTTTATAAGCTTACTAGGTTTTTTTCAATTCCGTTTAAACGGTTTGAATCTATCCTTTATCGAGAATTTCGGTATAGTGAGTCTCAGCACAATGTGTGTTCAGAATATCCCAAAGATCCGAATACTGAGTCCATAGTCAGTAGAGAAATACAGTCCACAGTCAGCAGCGCGTGTCCCTCATTGGCATCGAGAACATCCTGGCACCTGGCGGGCATGGAGCGCACCAGACGGTTCACCACCACCATAGACATGTTTATAAAGATCTGCCTGAGGACCTGCTCCTGCTCTGGCATCACATGAACGTCGTTCTGCTGCAGGAGGGGGAGGGGTATCTGTTGCTTAACATCCAGCCGCAAACTATGTCCATATCAGGACGGTGTTTCTTAGACAAAGTTTACATGCTGCCACACGTGGGACTGCTGGCGCAACACGGGCCTTAGTCCCATCCAGTCACATTATACTGACACCGGGCCAACCAGTGTACTGTACTGTACTAGTACTTTTCCCTATAGTGCCAGGCATCTGGCAGGGCAGATACTAGATCACCGACCTCCCGCCTCGGAAGCGGACGCCTTAACCACTAGACCACCGAGGCGGTTCTGCTGCAGGAAGGACGTGGCGATCCTTGTCGTGTGTTGGCGACCGTTGTCATGGTGAAAGGTGAGGTTGACGTACTGCTGGATGTGTGGCACGTGTCGTGGATCAGAGTTAATTCGAAGCTGAACGTTTCATACATTCTGAAGATAAATTCTTGATGGTTTAATCTTCTTAATCCAGCTTTAGCTTAATGTATGATCCGCCTTAGGAAATACCCAATCGGCAATAAGTATGAGATGGATCAAACACACTGTAATCAGGCGATATTCCTTCTTTTGCGATAGATCTGGTTCTTTCTCTCACTTTTAGATTGTAAAATACAGGCGATTCACTCATTCATTCTCCCCCGATATACTTCAACATATGAAACATCCAAGTACGAGATTAAGGATCGAACAATCATCAATGTATCCTATAATACAAAATTTTAAACAAGAAAGTACAGGTTTTTCAATCCGAGCAATCAACAGTGCATCGTATAAAAGAAGGGGAGGGGGAAATGTAACAAGCTCAAGAGAGTTAGCTAGATCTGGTAGGCTTAATTCCTTCTACACCACTTAAGACAATAAATACCCCTAACCTCGGATGTTCACCACATATAGTTCTGACCGGACCTTTAAACGAATCTTCCGAATTTCCAGGGAAATTAAGAAGCTGGGTGGGTGTCACGTGTTGGGGTCTGGTGGGTCAAGGAGATTGCACCATAGATTGCAGGTGTTACCCATCCTCGACTCTCCGGCCCTAATTAAGGTCTATTATCCCTTGTTCAAGCCGCCATCTAGCCGCTCACGTCATCACCAGCCCAGGTTAGGTTCCTGTTCACACTTCTGATCAGGGTACTGACTGTAGAAGCAAGTGGCAAGGTGTTACTTACCCTAGGGCACAGCTGGGGAGCGACTAGTGCAGGTGTCAGGCTGACCAGGTGTGTTTTAGTTTGTTCAGGGGAGGATAACGTAGCTGGAGGAATCCAGTGACGCGTAGTACGGAGCATCAAGGGCTTTGATGTAGCCGAGGTGTGTAAACAACCTGGAAGGGGAGGGGGTAGTTATGTCCACTCTAGGTGTCCATGTAGGGGCGTGTTCTACTAGTTGACACCGGGTGTGGCTTCTGCTGTCTCTGGCCTGAGTGGTTGAAATAAGTAATCGTCTTGCTGACCACGTGTGTGTGTGAATGAAAGAATCTATGGAAGAAAGTTGGGAATAAAAGGAATGGTTTAGACGGTCAAATTATCTTCTGCCCAAATCTCCTGAGTGGGCATAATCTTACGCCCAAAAATATCCTGTGAGAGAGCATCTTCAGCAAAATCTACAGTGAAGGCATTGTTAGCCTGCACTCCTGTGAAGAAGAGCTGCTGTGGGGAGACGTACGTGTCTTGTGGTACAAGTCTGCTGAAGGCTGAAGGATTCAGCTGCAGACTTTGAGGTGTCTCGTTCTGCTAGACGTGTGGAAGTCTAGTATCAACGGCACGTGGCTTGAGTAGACCAGTTGCATAACGCAAGGGACTCTGAGAGGTTGTTGGATACCTCCAGGCTGGTGTGTGACTCAAGCACGTGTTCATCTGCTGTGAGAAACCTCTACGTTGACCGGGCGGGAGAGTACTGCAGAACATAAAGGAGGGAGATCGAAGACCGCGGACAGACAGCTGTCTGAAGAAGGGGGCGACGGTCCAGCCTTACAAGGAGGCTGCCTGTAACCGAGCTCTTGGGGTGAGCTCAAGGGGCTGTGTGTCAGCTTTTGGAAAACGTCATATCCTCTGTGGCGTGTGTGATCGTCAGCATCGACGTCTGCTGTTACGTGGGAGTGTTCAAGAGGCCTTAAGGGTAACTACAGGGTATCTATTGGAACATATCCAAGGAAGGAGCGCTCCAACGTACAGACTGTCGTGCGGACTGTATGTAGCATTCGGGAACGAGAATTGTGTTCTGTGAGTGTTGTGCATCACGTGGTCATTCTTTTCCAGTAAGCAAAGGCGAGATTGAGTTACGTGGTTTAGCATTGTGTTTCGTTGCGAGGCGAGTGATGTAGGTTGGTATCAGATGTTATAGTTATAGTTATTGCGGGACCTCTAGAGTTTAGACGACTTGTAACATATATTGTATTGATTGTAAACGCTATCAACAATACATTCTTCATTTTTTTGTTTTCACTGTATGACGGTGTTTTGTTATTCTTTATGGGAGACTGTAGGTGGGGGGGGGGGGCTGGGCCATATGATTAAGAAATCATTTTAATTAATTTTTGTAATACAGTGATAGTTCCACCTACGCATATGTCACACTCTTGACGGTGGTCGTGTGAGCGAGAATAGGAGACGACCTGTCAAGAGCAAAAAGAAATCTCCCTAGTTGTGACAGTGGGAATGTCGGGATGATCTGACCACATGCGCAAGAATTCTCGACGCGAAGACTGGGAGCACAGTCCGCATCACAGTAGCCCACTGTCAGAATTAGTCCAACTCCGGGAGACACAATCAGCAGAGAAATTCAAACTACAGTGCGCGTTGGGTTCTCGAACTTTCCACTGGTTTCCGAGCCCAATTCTAAACTGCGCCATTTTGAAGTAGTGTAGCAAATTCACCGGTTCGCCAGAAAACTGGGTGTATTTCCATCTTACACGCTCCAAACTGGGATAGAAGCTTTTCTGTCCCTTAAACTTTCCCTCCCGGGGAAATGTGTGCACCTAACCTTACAGGCTTCTACCAAACAATCGTACTTCAGCCGGTTGAACCATCTATCATAGAGAACCTGGAATACGTCCGTTCTTCTAAGCTTCGTGCGAGTGTCTGACTAGAATCTATTTTAGTCTTAGCGTGCCTCTAGATCACGTGAGAAATCTACAAAGTAGGATTGGGTAAAAGGCCTTTCCCATCAAAAGGTTAAGAAAGAATTGAGCAGATTGTTGGGATATGTCGCGAAATCACAACCGAACTCGTCCGATGTTGTGCAATGTAGGTGTCACTTTCCAGTTGTCGTTGTGGTTAAAAAGCATAAGAAAGATCCACAGCGCAGGAAACTATGCTAGGGTCAGCTTAGTGCAAACAGAATTGGCTGGAAAGTAAGATTCAGGTCACGTACTCAGACATGTCCGTTGACTGTACAAAGAAGGCAAATCCTAAATATTATAATCCATACAAAAAAACTGTTTGTTTGTTGGTTGAAAGTGAGAAAGTTTTATTAAACT
Organism: Lanistes nyassanus; assembly: GCA_004794575.1. Taxonomy (NCBI): domain Eukaryota; kingdom Metazoa; phylum Mollusca; class Gastropoda; order Architaenioglossa; family Ampullariidae; genus Lanistes; species Lanistes nyassanus. The sequence goes on along the minus strand of SMGT01016483.1, from coordinate 125,274 downwards.
AGAGTGTGCATCGCAAGATTGAGTCGGTAACTGTTGTTGGAATGTAAATGAATGAAATGTTGAAACAGTGTATCTGTCTTGACGGTGCTTGAGTGACGCATAATGTAGCCATGTTTCTTGTCAGGAAAGCACAGTGATGAAGGGATGGTTTCATGACAGTACGACGTGAGGCCTCAGCACCTGGTCCACATAGCCATGTGCTGTCACACCGTTTCCTCGTCCAGGGCCGATGTTCTGAAAGACGACGGGGTCCACGAGTCGGATGAGGCCAACTCCACCCCAAATCGTGATGATGGGGCCTCCCCAAAAGTCGTGCTGCAGGATGTTGTTGGCGTACCTGTCGTTCCGCCTCCATCATATTCCGATGCGGCCGTCGGCGTGGCTGATGCAAAAGCTGCTTTCATTGGAGTTCTAGTCCTGATGTTTTTGTGTACGCTGCACGAGCGAAAACCACTGTCCGACCATAGCGCGCCAGAAGGGACACATTGTTTTCAGCCAGGCACGTCATTATAGGCTACACTCAACAGACGATGCGACCTCATGGCAACCTAATTTTTCTTCCTATCATTGTACCCGAATGCATTAATTTGACTACTCCTTGCCCTTGTGTCAGTTTGGGTTCTTTTAGTTTTGAGTCTATTTTGACATATTGATTTGTCTTTGCCGCCTTCAGTCTATTTAGCACTCCGCAAAGGAAGTGATGCTAGTATCAGCTAGGGGTCATTGTCCAAGACCACCCCCTTGTTAATTAAAACTATTATCTGTAATGTATGCCTGGTCATGTCTTCCTCAGGGAAGGATGGCACCGCGTGGAGATGCATGGCTGGTCAGAGTCACTCTGGCAAGTTACCTGGGTAAATTGAGTTAGCATTACAATGGACAGTGAGGGAAAGAGGATTTATAGTAGTTAGAATATCACAGATTTTTAAAAGAAATAGAACTTCGCTTGTTTAATGAGCTGAAGTAGCAGCTAGAAAAGTCCGTCCTTTAGCTGAACAGTGACGTTAAACCGACGATTGAATTGTTTGGAAGTTGAAGCTATGTCGCCTTGTTACCGGAGCTGAGGTGTCAACTGGAAAGGTTTTCTTATACGGTGAAGAACTGTAACGTTGTCAGCAATAGAAAACCATTGTCAACATTGAGTGGAAGGAGTGCCAGAAGGACTCTGTGCACGAAGGATCTTCCGCGTGGGCCATACGGTCTGTAACAATGGTACCCCCACCAACGTGTGTATTATGTGTGTATAACCACGACGGACTTTGTTTACAGTGATAAGATGCTTAACTATGTGCTAAAACATTTAAATAAATACGAATCAGCTGGAATGCTTACCTGCATGAGCTGAGGGTCACCAGAGATTGCCTGTTGTACCTGACGAGCTGTGAGGTTAGGGACCACGATCGTCTTAGTGATGCGCAGACCGGGAGTGACGTCAGACACCAGATGTGACAACATGGCTTCTGCCTTGTCCAGTTGTAATACGGCATTTCCAAGTCTGCTTCTGATGTTCTTGTCTATATCTTGCTGCGACATATTAAGTTTACCCACGTTGTCACCGATAGCTTTCACCTCGCAGACGACAATGCCGTACTGTCTGTGAATGAGCAGCACATCAAAGTCTCCCTCTTTGTGTTTAGACAAATCAGCAGGAAAACTGTTGGCTACAGGTAGGTGAGCAGCTGCAGCCGCGTAACAAGGTTCACCCAGGTACTGTCCGAACTGAAGCTGGCTCAGTGCAACCAAAACTTCTCTGTTCTCTTCAGACATTTTCTGCAAACAGAAGAGAAACCGCTGCCTGGCTGAATCGTCTCTGACGTCATATTCATGAACGTTAGGTGGCTGAGAACTCTTTTTACCAGAAGGTGGATTCATCGCATGTTGGCGGGACTGACCGGCTTGTCCACGTGTTGACTGTCCAGCCTCACCGGATGCTTCATGAAGGCCAAGATTTTCCAGACCAGCAGACAAATGTCGTGTCATCGGCACGCGGTTCAAGTAGACACGAGGCAGAAAGTAGGCGCGAGAGTCGAGATCAGGAAACGCGGCATCAGCCCACTGTCGCCAGAATGTCTGGGCTTGTGCCGAGATGGTCTCCTGTGATCACAGGCGCATAACATTAGATAATGATTGGATATTACAAATTAAAGCATGACCACAAGGGACGGATGATAGACCTTTTGACGGATGATATAAGATAATAATGACGATGACGATAGGCTGAGCATTCAGAAGATGAACATGTCAGCAACAGTTGAAGATTTTAGCAACCGATGAACATTTTAGAAACTGATGCCCTTCAGTTCTCTAAGACAGTAGGGGTGGGTGGGTAGAGGTGTGTGGGTGGGTGTGTGGGTAGGGGTGGGTGTAAGGGTGTACGGGTGGTGGTGGGTGTGGGGTGTGGGTCTGGGGATGTGGGGTGATGTTATGGTGAGAAAACACCGCTACCTGCATGTCAAATACTGATATTATTAAATTTCTGCACAGAGTTACTATCGATCGCAAATGCTGTGATGGATAAATTTTACTACAGTACCCTGACGGTTACTATGAGATATTATCTATAGAATTTATGCTGACACCATTACATCTACTTCTTATCGATATCGTTGTTACATGCCTTTCATATGACTTGACTAAAAAATTAGCATGGCTTTGCTATAATATTATAGTATTAGGATTGCCGACTTGTATTTACTATTATTTGTGTCCATATTGCTGTAGATTTTGTTTCTGTTCTACTGGCACTTCAAAAACTAATATAAACAGAGTTTTTTGTAAATATCCAAGGCTACAGTGTTTATACAAGGTATTTATGTCTCATTGCAGATATCGGACAAGTGTGCTTATAACATTTCACAATGTTGTACTATTCAATATTCAATATATTTTGAAGATTTCGGCTTAGAGTGTATCTTTTCTCCGAAAGACAATATATTGAAATTAAAACGTTACAGACTTGCTTCATCACTCTGATGTTTCAGTAACGCCATGTTATTTTACGATTTGGATTTTAGTATGATTCTGTAGTTCTAACTGGTAGATACTCAAACAATGCACTATAGTCATTATTAGTATGTAGTTTTCAACCATTCTGAGAGCTACTAGTGTGTCACCACTGGGAGAATTTCTTTTGCTCTTGACGGGTCGTCTCCTCTGCTCGCTCACACGACCACCGTCAAGAGGGTGACATGTGCGTAGGTGGAACTATCACTGTATTACTAAAGTTAATTAATATGATTTCTTAATCATATGGCCGAGCCCCCACCACCTACAGTCTCCCATAAGGAACCACAAAACACCGTAACACAGTGAACACAAAAAAGAATGTATCGTTGGTATAAACAGCGATTATTTACAATCAAGACAATACCTGCTAAAACTTCGTTTAAACTCTTGGCGTCCCGCAATCTCCTTCTGTTCGAGCTAGGTCTAAGAAGACAACTCGAAGTGGGCATAGCTACCCCCTCCCCTTTCTGGTTGTTTACACCCACCGGCTACATCAAAGCTCCCGGTGCTCGATACTACGCATCAGCAGGTTCCTCCAGATACGTAATCCTCCCCTGTCCAACTAACCCACACCTGGCCTGGCTATGCATCTTTCCCAGCTGTGCCTCAGGGTAACACCTTGCCCCTCGCTTCTAGAGCCAGAAGTGTGAACTGGAACCTAACCTGGGCTGGTGATGACTTGAGCGGCCAGATGGCGGCTTTAACAAAGGGATAATGGATCTTAATTAGGGTCGGAGGGTCGTGGATGGGTCACGCCTAGAATCTGGTGTAATCTCCTTGACCCACCAGACCCCAACTTGTGACACAGTGGATGAAAGAATATACAGCATACGGTAAAGATAGAAACGCGTCTTCAGCCCACTGTCGCCAGAATGTCTAGCCTTGTGCTGAGATGGACTAGTATGATCATAGGCGCATAACATTAGATAATGATTAGATAATACAAAGTAATGCATGACCACAAGGGACGATGAAAAAAACGGAATTATATAAAATTGAAATGAAGACGACGGTTGGCAAGGAAATTCATTAGATTATAGAATTTGATAGCGTTACAGTGTGTGTGGGGGTGGGACTGTTATAGTTACAAATACTGATAGTGTTATATTTCTATAGAGACTATTTTAGACTATACCATACTCTACGTGTTTGTCAAATACTGATAGTGTTATATTTCTTTAGAGACTATTTCAGATTATACCACACTCTACTTGTTTGTTAAATACTGATAGTGTTATATTTCTATCTAGACTATTACTGCTGAACTCACTTCTGTTTCTTATGTTAACGTCACTACTGATCGCAAATACTTTGACTCGGGATGAATTATACTACAGGTTTTACTGAAATGCGATTTATTAATTTATACTGATGCCATTACATCTACTCATTATCGATATTGTTTATTTTTTATGACTTGACTAAAACATCAACCTGCCTTTGCTGTTGGATTATAATATTAGGATTACTTACCTGTAATTACTATTAGTTATGCCCATTTTGTAAGTTTTGCTTCTGTTTTCTGGCTCCTAAAAAAGTAATATCAACATTTTGTTCTAACTGCGTGTTTAACCAGCCCGTGATACCCCAGGTTACACCGTTTACACAATTTATGATTCATTGCAGACCTTGGGTAAGTGTGATGTTATGACAACAAGCACCCGTTAGGACAGAAGGTGTACATTTTACGCTGGGTCAAGGTGACAGTGTCCTTGTCTTACCTGTTGCAAAGCAGACGGGGGTTGACCAGACATGGCTGACAGTGGATGTTACTCTGACCTCAACCAGACAGTGTCTGTCAAAAACAGAACCTACTGCGGGAACGTTGAAGTAGTCTGCCGTCCGATGAACGCTGCTCACTGCCTGGAGTGATGGCTACACACGTCGTCAGTGTCCGCTGTACTAAGACTGTGAGCGGGCGTTGCGTCTCTAGACTGAATATGATGATAAAATGTATTGCCAGTGATTTAAAGACAATGTCAATTCCCTTAATGTATTTTATAGCAAACCAAAACTATCTGTTTCTTTACAATTAAAAATGCTTGTTATATTTCTATTAACGAAGACACACTGACACTGACACTGACACTGACACTGACACCGACACTGACATCCCTTTTAGCACCACGACAAAGAGGGAGGAGAACAAAATACTAGATGTAAATTGTGTTGATAACAATTAAGATAATAAGTGCTCGATACGTTTCCATTCACAAACATGATACTACAAATTCTTTTTCTTTCTAGCGGAAACAGATAATATACAATACACAATACACTCTGTCGCTCTCACACACAAAAGTTTGTTGTTGGACACATGTAGAGTTTGACGGACAAGAGATTATTAACATATTTAAATCTCGCCTGCAGTGAACTGCAACAGGCTGACTAGATCAAAACCTTTACTGCTCGCAAAACATTTAACTCCAGTATTTCACGTGCATCCAACAGGCAAACATTCCCTTATTCAATACAAACATTTAAAATTTGTCTTGCTTGCACATTCAAACGCAAATACAAGCGTACGTGACTTGTATCTTGCTTTCCCGCCAACTCTGGGCAGCAGCTGTTAGTCGAAGGACGTGGGTCCAACAACACTTCCTAGACCAGGAGATAATCAAGGTATCGCATCTACTTTTGTCTGGTGACTATAACCGTGTTCACGGTAAGAAGAACTCTGTCTCGGACCTGGGACTTGTCTTTATAAATGATCTTTATCGTTCGAAACCAGAGAAATGATCGTGACCAGCAGTGGGCTCTTCACTTTTAATCGTGTATAATCGTTTGTTTTGATGTCTAAACCACTTTGTGTAGTCGTTTCCATTAACATAACTAAAAATTTGCGGGTCGAGTTTGGTGGACTAAAGAATGTAGGCTAGCTGTTAAAAACACTGAACACTAAACACAAACTAAAATTATGGAAGAAAAATAAAAATGTAGAAACTAGGATAGAATACCTATCATCATTATCCTTAGCCAAATCCACTATACTACAAGCCAAAAGAGAAGAATGGCATAAGTTCCCAGAAACCTTAGACCTAAATTCGAACCTAAATGAGAGTTGGAAAAATTAAAAGACTTAACAATGGTCCCAGGACCACCATGCCCACCCTACTAAAAGACAAACAAAAGTATGAAACAAATGAAGAGAAAGCTAACCTCCTGGCAGAGGTGTTTCAAGAAGCCAGTTCAAACTTAAATCTAGACTCTGACTTTAAAATACACAAAGAAATATCAGAAAGATTTTTTTAGCCCACCAACCCATGTAGAAGATCCACTTAGGCTAACTGAGGAAATATCAATGAAATAACTCGTACTAGCAAAAAAATCTCAAAAGCTTTATTCAACTCCAGGCCATCACCTCATAACTTACGAGATGTTAAACAAAAATAATACCAATATCAAGACACTAGTCTTACATCTTTTCAATGACGTCCTTGAGAAAGGTATATTTCCAAGTAGCTGGAAAGTAACCGTTTTTGTACCACTCTTCAAACCTGGCAACAATAAGACAGCCCCGTCTCGCTACAGACCAACTGCACTGACATTCACAGCTAAAAAAAATCTTAGAAACCATCCTCAAAAATAGACTAAACTTTTTCTGTGAAAACATCCACCCCCCCCCCCCGCCCCCAGAACAAGAAACGTAGCACAATAGACCATATAACAGCTCTTCAACAGGAAATCATAAATACAAAAACTGAAAAAATGTCAATCTATGTGCAGTTTTCTTGGATATAGAAAAAGAATATGACATGGTTTGGCACAATGGCCTGATCCATAAATTATACCAAATGGGGATCCCCCCAAGACTATTTAAACTAATAGAATCGTTTATGTTAATACACCCTCTCACAAGTGGTACGGTCAGCTGCGTTTGGCGTTGTGTACGACCCAACCGCATGAGGCATGAAGACATGTTATTAAAAGCAGCAGGTAGGTAATTTTAGAGGGACAGCTGGCAGTGATTTCCCACTGTGGGGTGTGGGATATTGTTACCTAGCTATGCACTGAAATAACCGTCAGGCTGATGCCTGCACTAAGATGGCCAGTGTGGAGACGTAGTTTAGTTTTCCGGAGAAAGGCCAAACGGGGTCTGCACAATGTATAATCCCAGGAAATAATCCTGAACACTCCTGGATTCGAACCTTACCTACAGCACTATGTAAGTTCCTCGGACATGTTTCCGCAGCTATCGGTGTGGTGGTTCAAAGGCACAGCTCAGTAACAGAACCCCGTCTCATTTAGTGTGAAATCATCGCGAAGTGAAAACACTTTCCCTCTCAAATTAACTACCTGTCGTGGCATTCTCTCTGTCTTGTCTAGGGGTATGGTGTTTATATGTTTCACTAGCCTGCTCGTCAACTAGAGGTACAACAACATAAAATTGTGTCAAGAAGGGGGAAACTAACACTGCAATAGTCCTCAATGGGATGTGCATGAGCAACGTTCGTTAATTACAGTCGGCTGGCTTTGTATCCCTGAGCGCGGACTTACCAGCGGGACGCGAATATTTTTCTACCCGTTCGGGGTGGTGGGCTGTAGCCCGGAGGGTTGTCGCCCCCACCTCGCAGCTGACCCCCCTCTCAGGGTGACGGGTCAACGGGGGGATGGGGTGTGGGTTCCCCTCGCTCTCAGCCGACTACCTTCCCCGCTCCACTGCGCGTTCTCACGGCTGGCTGTTTTGGTGAGCCAGTCGGGCCGACCGTAACAATTTGCTCTACCTCCTGATTGGGTAGGCAACAAGACGCCAGAAAAATCATAAAACTACCTGCCAAGCAGAAAAATCTTAAGCGTTAACAAAACAAAGTGTGTAGGTAGTAGACAAAGATAAATGTACTGATCAGAATATTTTTCAGGACAATAAAGAGTGGACTCTGAATATTTTGGCTATGTGTGCGTGTGCGCGTGTGTGTGTGTGTGCGCGCGCGTGCGTTTAGCTGATTGCAGATTTTCACCATTGTGTGTCTACAGTGAGAAGGCACACTGTGGGGTTGGAGAGAACTTTGCGGAAGGGCCGTATTTTTGGTGCAAGAATAAATGTTGTGGAGGGACAGATTGTTTTTGTTTTGGTTGTTTAAAATCCGAAGTAATTACTGAAGTTTTATTAGTTTGATGTACTTGAGATTTTTTTCTTTCGGTAGATGAACGATCTATAGAAAACTAGCCAGGGAACCCTTGGCCACCCGGGTTTTTTCTGACCCTGTCGACCCTATCCCTTCTGTAACCCCACCCCTACCTCTTCACTACTCCCCCCCCCCCACCTTTAACCGCTACTCTTGCCTACCTTCTCCATGCTGTGAAGCGAGGGACGGGAAAGTACTCTTCGTACGAAAGGGAAAAGACTGTTTGGTGATCTCCCTTGCACGCTGATCGCTGTGTACACGACTTGTTAAGGGTGTCGTAATTTTTATTATTTCATTATTTTGTAGGCCTAGGTACAGGGTCCTAATGTGGTCTATGGCCATCCGCCGGTGAAAAGAAACCCGCTTGCCGAATTTGGTGTGAATCGGTTCAGGCATGCGGATTTGTGTAAATTACGACCCCACAAACACACATTCGGCGTTATATTATTATGTAAGTAGCATGTGATGAAAGTCTGGTCACATGTGAGCAGCATGCGATTAAAGTCCCGTCAAATAATATTTTTGTAAAATAATATGTGAGTAACACTGTTCCTTCCAAGTTTTGAATTGGTCAGGAGCTGATAATAACCCGAACAGGGAAATAAATTCTATGCCACTGAGCAACAAAATCAAGAAGAAATGTTGGCAAAAATAAAAAAAATAAAGCAACATTTGGATCTTTTATTTTAAGAAAAACAAACTGGTATTTACATTATCTCACCTCTGTGAAACATAAAACTTTCCCCGTCACAACTACTGCACTGAAGTTGACGCGCCGTGGAATACACAATAAGGCGCAGGACAGAGTCTGTCGTCGGGAACCGTCAAGTGACCTTCAACTATCACCTCGCCTTTTATAGAGCGTGGCATGCGGTAATCACGTGACTTAAATCCCACTTTGCCTCGTCCCTAGTGACTCTAGGATCTAAAAACACTGTTCATCGAGGCTGTTTCTCATCTCCTTCCTCCACCCCTCTCTTATCCCCCTCTGTACTCCTTCTGGTTCAATCTGTTTTTATCACGAGATCTCAGTATTATAATGGGTAAAGTGTCCCAGACTTAGTCACCTAAGGTCCCTCAGACAAGGTTTCTATATAAAAGGTAGAAAATCTTTTACTGTCGCTTTTGTGCCTTGTATATGCTCTACATACAATGCACAAATAACAGGTTTGTGTGTGAGAGAGAGAGAGCGAGAGACAGCGCTAATTATTAATAATCAGTTGATACAGTATGTCGCGCACCACCCTCACACACCATGCAAACAGGGACGCCCGTGTTCGCTGCACTCACAGACCGACTCCACACAGCACGACGACGACACGAATGTCACAGTCAGTACAGGACTCCGCGTCCTATTTCGTGACAAACGCTTACACTTAGTCTCACTCACTTTCTCACTAATGTCACGGGGAAATAGTTCTTTCTGCACAGTCGTCACTCATAAGTAACTCACAAGCACTCACCACATCTGCTGCCTACGTTCTCTGTGTCACACTATAACGATTTTAATTTACCTTACAGTCGATCAGCTCCTACTTAGAGAAAAACTATCGCATATTCCATCGTGTTGCTACCTTATGTGGCTAGAGTGAACTTTGGTTGACTGACGTTTCTAATAACGCCTAGTCCTCTGTTCTGTTTAGTCTTATCTTTTCCTTCATCTCCTCTGAGTTTGTGGCAGTAGACCGCTACTCCCAGGAACGTGGTTATTTCTAAGGCTTTTACCCTGTTGGGCTGCATTTTTGCAACCTAGAATGGGTAGGTTTGATCGGTTAGATTGCCTCACCTCTTTTATCTCTTCAAAATATCTTTTATTTCTCTAGTCACCCTACCTGGCCCTGCTGTAGTTAGGATTTTGGATTCAGTTTTCGGTTCGACGATCACTGGGAATTTGAACAGATTATCCCCGTGTTGTATTTCTTTCCTGGTTGTCGTTTTAGGCATTATCTTCCTTCGCCTGTTTTTTCCCTGTCACTATTTGGAACCCCGCGTTGTCGGAGTCGCTGTCTTCACTGTCTGTCACTGACGTCATTGTTACGCTGCTAACATTTAGGTCAGTGCCGTTGTAACTTCTGTTTTCTTCCTCCGTCGTGTCTGACAATGTTCTGACGCTTCTTGTTCTCATTGTCGTCATTGTCTGTTCGTTGGTCTTTTTTTTTTTGCTCTTTTCCTTTGTTTCCGTGTACTTCCTACTCCTGAACACCCATCTTGAGTTGTTTTACAACATATGCGACTATATATGTTTATATATTTTGTCTATATATATTCTTTCATCTACTTGTTAACACAAATGATAGTGGAATGATTCATACGAATTACTACCGGTTTCTGATTTCACATTAGATTGTTTAAATCTCGATTGTTTGGGTTAAATAAGAGCTAGACGGCATTCTCAGTTTGACGTTTGTTTAGGGGAAAGTGCTTCCATCTGTCGGTGATTTCGCACTATAGGTGTGAGGGGAAGGTGATGATTGGGGGCTGGGGGCGTGCTCTGGTGGAGGCCGTTGTTCTGGTGTCCTGGCTACTGTGGTTGGCTGCTGTCGCTGTCCCTGTTGGCTGTTTCCTACTGACCTATCCCTAAGTGCTAGACGTTGCATCTTCCTTATATTCTTTTTTTTTTTTTTGGTAAGGGTTATTTTAGTTGGCGGTCGGCTTCCTTTATAGGCCTAAACACGAGCTTGCCAGAAAAAACGCAAATAGGCTTTCTACCCGTTCGGGGTGGTGGATTGTAGCCGTGAGGGTTGTTAACCCCCACGCCACCTCGTAGCGGGTCAATCGGTGGAGGGGGCGGGTTGCCCTCATCTCTCGCCCGACTACCTCCCTCGCTCCACCGTGCGCTCTTCCAATTGGCTAGGGCAGCGAGCCGCAAAACCATACCATTGGGGCCACCCGGGCAAGGGGAGGGGTGGGTTATCTTCGCCCCTCGCTTGTCCGTCTCCCTCTCCTCCGAGCTAATCGGGTCGACGGTAACAAGTTGCCTTTTCTCCTATCTGGTTAGGGGGACGAGACGCCAATAATCATAACGACTTATACTGAATCGAATAGCGGCTAGAAATTGATTTAGGAACAGATCACAAGTTGAGAGATCATCCCTAACCTTTTTCGCCATTACATCATGGAAGGTATGGTGAAATCTTTCCACTTTTTAGTTTTCTTGTAGCTTCTATGGGCTCGTAGTGATGTGATGTATGTGCAAATTTTCCGTAAGTTCTTTTACTATTTTGTTCACGTTCTCAGTACCGTTATCTGTTACCGACGGTAGTGGACACCCGATCTAGGGAAGACCTCATCACAAATCAACTGGACTATGGTCTGAGCAAACGCTTCAGGCCATCCGCTAAAATGGTCTACAAAACTGACGATGTACAGGTTTCCTGACAGTGTCGTTATGTAAGGGCCGGAAACATCCATGCTAATCTTAGGAAACGGATAAGGCAGGATATCAGTTTCCTGCAGAGGCATTTTGGACTTTTGTAACGATCTCGACTGGCAGATGACATATTTATCCACATACTCAATAATCTCCCGACTCATTTCGGGCCAATAATAATTCTGCATCAGGGTACGATGGGTTATGAAAATTCCTATGTGACCATTTTCATCATGATACTGTTTTATTACGAGTGATCTAAGTTGTGATGGAACATACAGACGAATCATTGGGTCATCATCAGGGTGTGAAATGAAATGTAACACACCATCTATTATTACATGTCTTTTTCTTATACATGGTCACTTTTCTTCTTCTTCTAAGTTCTTCAATGTCTCTACTATCACAGGATCTTTTCTCTGTTATTCCTTTTTCTCTGTTATTCCTTTTTCCATTAAACCCTTTGTCATGACCTCTGACACTTTTGGCACTTCGGGGGACGGTATTTTACAACTAGCAAATTCTTTGGGTTGAAACCGGTTTGAGTTTATGGCTTCTATTCTGAAGGTGTTATCACTGATGTCGACAGGGCCGGTTTCACTGCTAACCCTTTCATCGTGAGAACCCTCTGACACTCGGGACAATAGATCCGTGAGTCCGTTTTGAGGACCTGGCACATATTCTATCTGACAGTTGTAACCAGACATGCTTAGGGCCCACAGCTGTATTTTCTTATTCTGTCTGAAAGCTGTAACCAGAAATGCTTAGGACCCTCAGCTGTATTTTCAAATTCTGCATCGTTGACTCGAGCAGGTACTTCAAAGGCTTGTGATCTGTTTTTGCTACGAACTTTGCATTATGCAGGAAATGGTCTGGTTTATCACACATCCCAAATACTCTGTTTCAGTTTGTAGAAACTTGCACTTTTCTAGTTTTATCTTCAAATTGTGTTCCCTAAGTCTTTCAAACACCGTTTCGAGGTGTTGAACGTGCTCCTGTATTATTGTTGTTGTTGTTGTTGTTGTTGTAGAAAATCAAGATAAGTAAGTACATTGTTCATCAATTCCATGAAACTCCCTGGGGTATTTTGTAACCCGAAGGGTAGCACAGTGAATTGAAAGGGATGATGATGACAAATGAAAGTAGTCTTCTCTTCATCCTTGTCATCCATTGCAACCTGCCGATAACCTGATTTGAGATCAAGGGTTGAGAAGTATTTGGCTTCACCTAGCAATTCCAAAATGTCATCAGAGAGTGGTAAAGGATATGAAAGTTGGGTAGTAATTTTATTCAACTGGCCAAAGTCAGCACACGAATCTTTTCGAACCATCTTTCTTATCTACGATCACTACTGGAAAGCTCCAGTCTGACGTTGACCTTTCAATGACGCCAGCCCTTAGCACATCGTCAATAGCTTTGTCTACCAGTGGGAGCTTATTAAAGGGTGTTCGGTATGGTTTCAATTTGATGGGAGGGTGATCCTTGGTTTCTATCGTCACTTTTCTAGTTTCGGTTTTCCCCAAGTCCATGTCGCTACGCGCGATTCGATCTTTGTAATTGGACGCAAGTGATGTCACTATACCCCCTTTTGTTTTTTGGCACATTTCACCCCTCCGGTCCTCTTCTACAGGTAGGTCTCTGTCTAATTTCCTCATGGCTTGCCTGACGTTCGCTATTTCTGCACTGCCTGTTTCTGTCACTCTGCCTACTACACAGCCTCGTCTAAGCTTGAAAGTCTTATTAGTACTGTTTACTATCATCACTGGTACCCGGCGGTTACCATCCATTTGCGCTATCGTTTCTCCCACTAACAACCCTGGTTCAGAGGCCATGAATCCATGCTGTATTCCCTCTATCTGGCAAGTCCTACCCATTAGCTCCCCCATCGACTGTTTCACTATCGCATAGCCCACTGTGACCAACTATGGTTTCAATGTCACTTCTCGCACTACACGCATCAAGGAAGAAATGTGAATGCCTTTCTCTACAGGAATCTACGAGTTTCTTATCTTTATTTTTCCTTCCCAGAAGGAAGGAGTGACTCTGTTCTGGATTAGCCAGTCTAGCCCTAGAATGGCATTTCTGTTTATGTCCCTCACTACCACAAAGTCATGAGTAAGAGTTTCTTTTCCTAGTTTGAACCTTAAACTTATCTTTCCCAGTACTCCTGATGCTTCTCCATTAACCCCTAGTAATCTAACCTTTGCTGACTGTAGTGGTGGTGGTTGCAAATAGAAATGTGGTCAGTCAGTCTGCTTAAACATTTCCAGTCTACCCTGGTCTTTGCACTTTTCCCCAGGTATAACCGGATGCGTGCGTCCGCATGTTACAGACTTTAGCTTTATTTTCCTTTCGCAGTTTGGTGGAATAAAGATTTGTAGGTAAGGTATTCGGTAAGGAATTCATGCAATCAGAGTGAGAAATGAAAAAAATGAGAGAGATAGCATCAGACGATGGATTAAAGGGAATCGGAATTATTAAAATGAAGAGAAAAAGCACACGATACCGTGTGGGGAAGTAGGTTTTCCGGTGCAATGTGCGCACAACCTTATTGCGCAGCCTTCTTTGGGCTTTGTTGTTTGCGAAGCTCTCTAATGATGTATTTGATTTTTTAGGAATGTTTTGGTTAAGCCGAAAAATGAATAGTTCTTTAATATCAAAGTCCGTAATGGGACTCTTGTCTTTGTCACCTGGGCGGGGAAGGTTGGTTAACCCCCCCCCCCCCCCAGTACATGTGTCATTCCCTGTGTGAGAACAAAATGTTCTTTTTTGTACGAGCAGGCTACCCTCCGGTCCATGAGTCACCCACAGGTTTAATAGCTAAGTAAACAATGCTGGTCTTACATGCGCCAGCTCTCATTTTGTTATAATAGTACGTTGTTAGGACCGTGCATGAGAGAAGGTTAACTGATTTTGGAGATTGTTAGATGAAAGACATGAACTTGTGTGAAAATAGAAAACGTGGTTAGTTGTTTGATTCAGTTAGTGTAGATGAGAACGAGGAGAACCGTAGAGAGGGGAGATTACAAATACAATGTACGCGAAGGAGATGGGCACAGGAATGCAGGCGATTGAAAACCAGTCATCGGAAAGATTAGATCTAGTGTATAAAATATTACCTCAAGTCAATACACTACACAATAAAGGCAAAAGGGTAAAATGTTTCTGGGCCCCTTCTCACATTGGCAAAAAAAGGTAACGAAGAAGCAGACAGACTAGCTAGACAAGCGAGAAAGCCAAACCCTAACATAAAGCTTATCCAAATAAACACGCCTATTTCAGCAGAAGAAAGGAAAATAGGTATTAAACCAGCCATCAAACTAAGATGGGAAGAGACCTACAAAAAGGAAGCTAAAGGAACAAGAAAGGAAATAGAAGAACTACCGAGTAACAATCTAATATTATTGAAATCCACTAGAACAAACCAGGCAAGAATAAGCAGAATGAGATACCACATGATGTACAAAACTCCACTAAGTTGTAGCTGTGGTGATAGGTTTAACACATCCTAAATAGGTGCAACCTAAATAACAAAGAAAGAAAAAAATCGTTCAGAATTAAACAAATATAAATTAGCACTATTTTTGAAATCAAAAGATCTTTGGCAGCACATACTTGAGCTTACAGTCCAGGTAGTAGAGAGTCATCCTCAAGCAAGACACATCTTATAATAATAAATTTTAAAATTCCAAAATCAAAGCGCTGTTTAGAGACAGAGGGAAGTATAACCCTAACCAAAACTTAGAATATAAGGAAGATGCAACCTCTAGCACTTAGGGATAGGTCAGTAGGAAACAGCCACCAGGGACAGCGACAGAATCAAAATACAGCAGACGGGGCCCCAGAACAACAGCCCCCACCACCACCACCAGATCAGCCGCCGCAATCACAGCACGCCCCCAGCCCCAATCATCACCTACCCCTCACCCCTATAGTACGAAATCACCGACAGGTGGAAGCACTTTCCTGAAAACAAATACACTGGGGTACGAAGGTCGAGAGGTTAGAGTTGAGAGAACGTTAGGCAAGTAGCAGCGGGGAAGGGTGGAGGAACTTCTGCGCGTGAGTCGTGGTTAGGGAGAGAGAAAGCTGTTGCTTTGTAGCTGTATAGCAGTCTTTGTCTGGCCGGCACCATCAACTAGGGGCCTGGATAGCTCAGTTAGTAGAGCTGCGGAGTGGCAGATGGAAGGTTGCTGGTTCGAATCCAGGTGTGGCAAAGGATTTTTTTCCTTGGAGTTCCACAAACTCCATTCGCATTCTCCCCATACATTAGATGCTATAAGTCTGGTGGTTCTTTTCGTGCATAGCTTAGTAATAGGACCCCATCGCCCCTTAGTGCGAAACCACTGGAATCCCTTAGTGGAAGCACTGTCCATTTGAATAACCAACCCACACTCTGGTTTCGTGTTGTGCACACGAGGAGAGGGGAGTGCTAAGAAATGTCGACTCTCTGCTGCACAAAGACTGTGTAAGTAAATAACTTACTGGGTTGCGACAGCAATCTCAAGTGTAGCAGGGTTATAACACGACGGGACGTTAAGCAACAACCAACCAGCCAACATTTCATATACAAACTAGCACATTGTGAGGGAAAGACAGGGGGGATAGGGGAATGACGTGCGCACTCCGCCACTCTCACTACCTCGCTCTCTGACTGATATTCAACAAACTCAAATCCACGCTTCTGTTTCACCAGGTTTATTTCGTGATCATAAAGTGTTTGTGATCACCTGCTGTAAAGGTCTCGCAGGGCTTCGGCCGTCTGTCTGGTGGTGTTGTGCTTGCAGTAAGAAAAGATGTAGTACACTACGTGCGTCAGATTGAAATTGAATTTGACAATATGATTGCAGTATGTATCTCAAAAGATCTTATGCAGACAGAAACTGACATAATACTGTTAGGTGTTTACATTCCCCCCTTAGATTCTCCTTACTATAAGGATACGGAAATAGTTAATGACATTTCCAGGCTTGAAGACTGCATTCTTGAAATTGTAAGGCAGTACGGTGACCTACCCATTATATTACATGGTGACTTCAATGCAAGAACTGCCGGTGAAAATACTTGTGTGGAGGAGGACTTCTGTAGCGCAGTCTGTAAGGGAAAAAATGCAGGTCTTTCAAAAGAACTCTGTCGCTCCTCTGCCGATACTAATAGAAATTCCTTTGGCTCCTATCGTTTACAGGTGTGCAAATGAATTTGACCTGTTTATTGCCAATGGTGTTTCCCATGGAGATTTTTCTGGTAACTTTACTTACATCTCTGCCTCTGGATGCAGCGTCATCGATTATTTTATCTTGTCCACTGACTTAAGGAAATGGTGTAAATCACTAGTAGTTAGACCTAAAGTTGAATCTAAGCATATGCCCGTTGAGCTGACCTTGATAGTTGAGAAAGGAACTTACGATCCCAAAATTCAAAGTCCTAAAGGCTATATGCTTTATAAATATGTATGGGATGATGAAAAATTGGGTGAATTTAATTGCAGAATCCAGTCTGACGAGGCGAAGAAATGCTTTGACGATGCCGTTCAATTGATATCTCAGGATATCAATGCCGCCTTATCTGTGTTTAATGATGGATTACAGCAAGCTGGTGATTGTATGAAAAAGGTTATCCATGTCCACAGTAGTAGAAGGAAGATCTGGTTTGATCTGGAACACACCCAACCCTACACCCACGCACACCCACTCACACACACACGCACACGCACACGCACACGCACACACGCACGCGCGCACCCACTCTCTCTCTCTGTAATGGAAGCTTGAGGTACTTTTGAGGCTGCTGCGAGTGGTTATCCCTATGCTTCAGACATGCATACCCTGAAAATCTGAGTAATCTCAGTCTCACTGGAGACAGTTTGAGAAACAAACTGACAAAGACACCAGTAGACACTGTCAATGTTAAAAGGCTTTTAAGTTTCGAATTTTCCGTCAAAAGTAATCTGAAGTTCATGCAAAGATGAGAGAGAGAGAGAGAGAGAGAGAGAGAGAGAGAGAGAGAGGAGAGAGAGAGGAGAGAGAGAGGAGAGAGAGAATGTTGCTGATTTTTCACGATACTATGGTAACATGGCTAAATTATTATGACGCTAGCCTACATTCCCTGTAGTACCTGTAAATATTGTGTAATACTCTTTATGTGAAAGTAATAATTTTACGTGCACTGCTCATTTTTTACATGTTTTGTATATTTTACTGACTATATGCCTTAACTAAGTAAACAATGCAGGTCTTACACGCCCCAACTCTCATTTTGTTATATTCTTACTGTTTTTTTTAATAATCTGAAATTCCATAAATTGAGCGAATACTAAGCGTCTCTAGCGCCTCCTAATTTTATGTATTTATAGTAAACATGTTTTATGTTAGTAAGGCTGTCACTTTCATTTTGTATTTTGCGTATCTAATGATTTGTTTACAGATGTTAGCAATAGACACGTTTTCACTTTGTCACCGTTCTGATGACTCACAGTCCTGATGAAATGTGGTCCTGATATGGCTTGTCGGTTTGGTGGACACTTTAAGAAACAAAAAACAAACCTTCATTTCGGTGTGTGCTAAAGGTTCCTGCACATTGCATCCTCTCAACTTGCTGCTTTCGATATCACAATTGAATTCAATTCCCGTTTTGAATTGTACTATGACCCCTATGATCCCTATGACCCCTAAGTCCCCTAAGACCAGGAAAATATTGAAGATACTGACGCCGAGGAAAAACTAACGAGGAAAAAGACAGCCTCGTGTCTAGTGTGTACGTACGTGCGTGCTTATGCGTGCATTCGTGAGAGGCTGAGTGGATGAGTACATATAGCACATGAGAAACAGGGAAAGAGAGAGAGGGGGGGCAGAAAGAATAGGATGATAAGATGACAGCTACATGGGAAGGAAGAAACAAAGAACAAAGAAACAAAGAAAGAACGAACAAGTAAATCAGATAAACAGAGGAAAGAAGGGGGGGGGGGGGTTGTACAGCACCTTGCGCACGCCACCCCGTCATGGGCGAGCCTCATGCCCGGAAGAGACCTCACTCGGTGTGGGCGGACAGTTTTCCTGAAGGTGTGCGACTACAGAAATAAAAACCTTCCGGGTCATGCTAAGCATTGCTAATTACAAACTGCGAGCGAAATTTTGCAGACGGACCAGACGATGCCCATACCACCATTGTGGGCCCAACAACGTTCATCGCTGACGGTAAGACGTCTCTGACCTTGAGCTGCCAGGCCTCTGAGGTAAACCCGATACCAATCTACACCTGGGATACGGACAGGTGTGAAAAACAGGATGTAAACTAGGACGTCTGTATTTTTATCCCTGGGCTCTTTAGGGACGACGGTCTTTTGGTGCAGTGTAATGCCAGAAGTCGAGCGGGCCGGGGACACATGGGCACCGCAAAGTACGTCATCAATCTTCAATGTAAGTGCTAAGAGATCCGTAATTTAACTTTTGTGATGAAAAAGTCTGTCACAGTTACAAGCATGAACTATTTTTGTAATGTTTGTAATATCCTCAACAGCTTGCACGAAGGAAACAGGAAAAACCCAGCTCATCTCATGTAGCTTATTAAACAGTAACTGTAAATGGAAACCAACATAGAGAGGGGAAAGCCGAAATGGGGAACACCAACTGAGTTTCCTACTACCACCACTCCCACCACCCCCACCAACCTCCACCACCCGCCACCCACCACCCACCACCACCAGGAAGAGTATGTACACATTTACTACATTTCGGCTTTCCCCTCTCTATGTTGGTTTCCATTTACAGTTACTGTTTAATAAGCTACATGAGATGAGCTGGGTTTTTCCTGTTTCCTTCGTGCGAGCTGTTGAGGATATTACAAACATTACAAAAATAGTTCATGCTTGTAACTGTGACAGACTTTTACACTGATATGGCAGAGTAACAAAAGAACCAGGTCTGACGTCAGTGTTGCAGCATTCAGATGCACAACCAAGTGACGAACCTGGGGTACTGCAACCATGCCCACCTCTAGGGGACGAGGGTACCATGGAGGCGGGGTTGCAGTGGCAAACTCTTTTTCCTTTCCCTGCAAGCGCCTCGCTTCTTTTCGCTGGCTAGTGACGTCGTCTTCCGGGTGTCTCTGTCGCTTCAGGGTTGGTGAGAACTTCGTTTGCAGGCATGGGCGTTGAACAGTCATCCCCGTCCACTGCCTGTGATCTGGGAGGTGTTGCAAGCTGTTTTTCGCCAGTCTTGCACCCTTCTACCTCCCGTGCCATCGTCGCATTGAACAGTAGGGCTTCTTCAGCTGGGTTAGCAACCGCCGGGTGGCCTAGAGACAGGGGAAACCCCTCCTGACCTTGCCTTTCTGCCTTGCTTTCCAGCTCTTGTTTCTCGGCAGGCGTTCCACTGTTCGGCTTGGGCGCCAATGATGGGGAGCGATCTGCGGCGGCAGTTGGTGTACATGCCTTCCCCTGGGTCCGGGTACGAACTCTTGGGCAAGGGCGTCCCACATGTTCACATCCCAGCAACACGGGGTGCGGTGGGTTTTCGAAACAGGCCGCCTTTATTCTGCCACTTGCATAAGGACACTCGATCGTGACGTAAGCAACCGGCACGGTTCTGACATCGCCGTGGTAGAAGCTGAGCGTCACCCTCTCTTCGAGCTTTTCCTCTTCCCTGATCAGCTTCCGATCCACTATAGCGGAAAATTCGCAGCCCGAGTCCAAGATTATGGGTTCCCACCGGCCGTTAACCGTGCCGTGGACGAAACAGTTTGTTTCCTGAACCTATCACGGCGTTAACAGACGCGCGCCGATGTTCGTTCGTTTAGCTTTCGGACACTGTCGCGAAGTGTGGCCATTCTCCCCACACGTGTAGCACTGAACAGTGCCGTCCGGCTTCTTGCCTTCCCGACTCTTGTCATAATTCTTGTGCTCTTTCGTTAGACTCCTCGGCGACTTGTCTCGGCTGTCACTGTATCGTTTGAACTGTGACCTGTCTGACCGTGTGACGTTTTCCTTCGCCTTCAACAACTTACGTTCCGCGTCATCAAACCGTTCCGCTGCTTCCGCGATTTTATCAAGATCTTGGAGCCCGAATGTCTCGATATGACACGTAAGTTCCGGACGGTAGCTGTTTAAAATGACTCCCTGAGCTATATCCCGTTTGATGGCCTCGAAGCTTGACGTGTCAACTTCCGCCATCTCCATCCACTTCCGGAACGCGGTCAAGACCCCATGGTGGAAAACATGGTGCGTTTCTTCTGGCCGCTTCGATGCCTTATGAAACTGCGCGCGGTACGTGGCCGCCGTAATCTGATAACGCTTTAACAACGCCTTCTTAACTACGTCATAGTCATCAGCCTGTTCAGTGGTCAGTTGATAGTAAACTTCGTTCGCACTGCCTTGCAACAACGACCACAGCTGAACGGCCCAATGACTGTGAGGTACGTTGTACACGTTAGCCATCTTTTCAAACTGTGTCAGGAATCTTTCGATCTGATCGGTCTTGGGGTCGAAGGGTGGTAGCTTGATTGTGTGGGCATGTTGCCATCCTGGCTGAGGATCGCTGCTACTGACCATCTCTTTACCCTTGCCACTAACCTCTATCTCTTGTATTTTTAACTCTGCCATCTTGAGATCAAACTCCATCCTGTCTTTCCTTTCCCTTTCCTTCTCTTTTCTTCTCGTTGCCTTTCTTTTCTTCTCTTTCTCTTTTATTCTTTTCGCTTTCGCTTTCCTTTTCTTCTCTTTCCCTTTCTCTTCGTACCTCTAACCAGGCTTTCTTTTCTTTTCTCCACACCGCTAGTAGCTCATCTACATATCCCTTAGACCTTTAGCTTCTGCTTCAGCTCTGAGTTCCTTTCTCATCTCAAGAACTGACATCTAAAAATCACGATTTCTTTCAACCATGCTTGCAATTGCTTTAGCTAAGCAATGACGTATCGCTACCTTAACTAGCCTGCATGATCTCTATTGGCAAAGGACACATTTATCCACATACTCAATACTCTCCTGAATGATATCGGGCCAATAATATTTCTGCATCAGGGTACGGTGGGTTTTGAAAATTCCCATGTGACCATTGTCGTCATGATACTGTTTTATCACTAGTGATCTAAGGTGTGATGGAATATACAGACGAATCAATGGGTCATCATCAGGGTGTGAAATGAAATGTAACACACCATCTATCATTACTTGTCTTCTTCTAATTTCTTTACTGCCTCTACTATCACGGGATATTTTCTCTGTTCTTCCTTCATATCAAAATCCTTTATCATGAGCTCTGACACGTTTGGCACTTCGGGGGACGGTATTTTACAACCAGCAAATTCCTTGGGTTGAAACTGGTTTGAGTTTATGGCTTCTATTCTGAAGGTGTTATCACTGATGTCGACAGGGTCAGTTTCACTGCTAACCCTTGCATCGTGAGAACCCTCTCACACTCGGGACAATAGATCCTTGAGTAAGTTTTGAGGTCCAGACACATATTCTATCTGACAGTTGTAACCAGAAATGCTTAGGGCCCACAGCTGTATTTTCTTATTCTATCTGACATTTGTAACCAGAAATGCTTTAGGCCCACAGCTGTATTTTCTTATTCTCTCTGACATTTGTAACCAGAAATGCTTAGAGCCCACAGCTGTATTTTCTTATTCTGTCTGAGAGTTGTAACCAGAAATGCTTAGGGCCCACAACTTTATTTTTCTTATTCGGTCCGACAGCTGCAAACAGAAATGCTTAGGGCCCACAGCTGTATTTTCTTATTCTGTCCGACAGTTGTAACCAGAAATGCTTATGCCCCACAGCTGTATTTTCTTATTCTGCATCGGTGACTCGAGCAGGTACTTCAAAGGCTTGTGATCTGTTTTTCCTACGAACTTTTCATTGTGTAGGAAATGGTCTAGTTTCTGCAGAGCGTAATATACGGCATAGACCTCCTTTTCAACCGTGGACCATCTAATGTGGGTATCGCTAAGTTTATGAGAGTGAAAATAAACAGGTTTTTCTTCTTGTTGTCCACCTTCTAAAACGGAATGTGTCAGACATGCTCAAATATTGAACGTACTTCTTTACTGTGGCAGATGCTTTTAGATAAATATTTATGAGTAGGTATGAAATAAAAAAGGACTGAACCTCAAAGTCTTTTATTGTCAACTTAGGCTAAGCAAAAGATTTAGATTCAACACATGGAAAAATTGTATAAACTGAGAAAGAAAGAAACAAAGACGAGTTCAGAGTTAGTGTTCGAGCATAGCTAGTAAAGTAGTTATAAGATTTACACGTCAATTCACATGTTTTAAGAAGATGTGGAAAATCGAGAATGTAAAATAGAATCTACAAAAAGAGATCTTCACCTTAAGTGTACAAATATAAAGAGAATGATCAGCCTAGTCTGTAACTGTAAGTTGTAACAGATTTCAAACTGCTTCCCAATGTTTTACTTGTTTCTAATAATCTACTCACCACAACTCAAATCAAAAGGTTCGACTGATGTACGCAGCTTGCTGTTCGCAGTCAAAAATTCTTGGCAACACTCGTGGTGTTCGATGGCGGTTTGCCCGCTTGCACACACACGTAGATGATGATGGGCTTCCCCAGCGGCGCGCGCACTTAAAAGAAAGCGTGGTCAGCCCGCTGGGCAGTTGGCCATGTGCCATACTGGACAGCCCGCGAAAAGGGTACGTAACTGCGTTTAGCACACGAAGTGGGCAAAACCGTCTGGCGCTCGCGTGGCGCGGAGTACGACAGCCCGGATGTCTGCGTGTAATTGGGCTGCAGGCTGTGGGGCACGAAGACCACTTCCCTTGCAGGCTGGGTAAGTGGACACCTCGAGTGGACACAACTGCTCACCCACTCCTGCTTGGAAGTGTACACCTATCGGCTACATCAAAGCCCCCCCCCCCCGGTGCTCGCTACTACGCGTCAACGGCTTCCTCCTGAGGCGTAAGTCCCCCCTGTCCAACTAACCCACACCTGGCCAGACTGACATCTGCTCTAGAGCTAAGACCCCGTTCCCAGCGTTGCCTCAGGATAACACATTGCCCCTTGCTCTAGAGTCAGCACCCCTGATCAGAAGTGTGAACAGGAACCTAACCTGGCCTGGTTATGACATGAGCAGCTAGACGGTGGCTTGAGCAAGAGGATAACGGGTTTAATTAGGGCCGGAGGATCATGGATGGGTCAAACCTAGAATCTATGGTGCAGTCCCTTTGACCCACCAGCCCCCGACTCGTGACACCTTATGTTACTTTTTTAATTTCTAAAAGAAAAACAAGTGACTGTCGCTTAGAAGAAAATCCAAATTAAATGTAAAACAAGGGAACTGGACCAAGTTAGGACAGAACAAAGACAAAGACAATCTACACGTTTCGGGGTACTACGACACAAAAACGACGAGAAAAACGAAATAAGAAAAAGACTGCGGTGTCACGAACCCCGTGACAAGTAAAGTGAATTTATGATAAGATCGGCCTACCATATGTGTCGTTGAACGGTATAGCCGAACTGCACAGCGGGGGAGGGGTGAGCTCGCTCACTCCTTGGGAAATTGAGAGTGAGTTAACGAAAAACTTTAGATGTGAACTGAGAACTATTGTGAGAGGACGTGAGAAACTGATGTGTGGGAACGTGATGGAGCGTACGCACTGTCTTTGATGTGACCTGCTCCTTCAATCGCTGAACTGAAGGTAGGGGTAAAGAGACCCCCTGTACAACGCCAGGATTCGTTCGCCATAGAGCCGAGACCTGACGATTTTGGACGCGGAGAGTGGGAAGAGGTGCAAACAGAGGCGACCTCGTGACCAGACCAGCGGGAGCGTGGAGCGCACCCGAGTAAAGGGCTTCCTACACTTGCAATGTTCTCCGCAATGTTTACCATATATGGAAGTTGCAACGTTGAGCGAAAATGTTTCAGGGAGACCTCTCAACATTTTAGGGGATCACACGCCGCGCTATTTTCCAGCAGGGGCTCAAAATGTTGCAAGCGTGTCAGCCAATCAGAAACAATCCTGCTATTTAGTGCAGTGTGGTCTAGCGCTGGTCGTGATCATGTTAGGCCTTCGATTGATAGTCATCTGGTCAGAAAAAACGATTTTCCAGGTAATTGATCTCTTGCAGCACCATCCCAGCATATACGAAAACACATCCACTGACTATTCAAACAGAGATTTAGTACGGGAAGTTTACCCGTCGATTGCGAGACAACTGGGTCACGAAACTGTCGTGCGACATTCGCAAGAAGCGTCTGCTTTCGGTGGAGTCGTGTGGTGATATTCTTGTAGAAGACACGCACGCGTATGCTCCCAACTGGTTTCGACGAGCAATGCACTGTGGAACCCACATTCGTCTTTTCCGTTTTGTTTTCTCAGACTGCTGGGCGAAAATAAATGCTGTCGCAGAAGCTGCAGCGGTCAGAATAAATTGTTCGTGATCATCCATAGTGTTACTATTGTCAGCCCCTAGAGCGAACACGTGATGATCATGTGACGATCTGGCGGGTAAAATATTCCAGGTGTCATGCGCCCGTGTACGGAGAATGCTCGGAAAATGTTTTCGCTCAACGTTGAGAGCATTGCAAGTGTAGGAAGCCCTTTACGAGGAGAGAGGAGTCCGACCGTATCGCACGTGGCCGCGACCAGGGCAGTAGGACAGTGGTGGTGGGGTCCCGCCTGATCGCCGGAATGAAGCAGAGTGAGGCGTGCGGTCTACCTTCATAACTTAAGGGCAAGCCAGGTAGGCGAGAAAGTTGCGTCTTTTTCGGGAGCGACGACGCGTAGCGGGAACACGTCACTGATCAGTAAAGGACAGATTGAGAATACGAACTTTTACTAGAGAGAACTCTGAACTTTTAGCTGTGACGTTGTTACGTAGATCGTGATACGACGGCAGCGGGGGCGTGTAGGCCTCGGAGACGCTACGTCGAGATGTAACGCTGACTGATATGAACTTGTGGACTGTGTGTTTTCCGAACTGGGAGCTTCTGAGAGATATATTTCGTGGAGACGACCGTGTGCGTCTCGGAGAAACAAAAGTTGAGTACTCGGAACTTGTAGAACTGAAAAGGCTAGAACTGTTAACTGGAGATTGCGGACTTATTGTGCATGAGAAGAGAGAACTGAAGGCAACTTAAGGGAGATAAACATTCAGGATTATGTTAGTGCAGAGGAGCACAGCCGGAGTAATTAGTGTAGTAAAGGAAACATTGGATTAGTAGAGGTTAGTGTGTGCTGGTGCGTTTAAAACAAGGGCTTGGGTTCTCATGTAAATAAGGGTTGATGGTTGAAAGATAGCATGCAATTTTGTCCAGTCTATTGCAATGGCTGGTTACTAAGTGAATTTTGTAGGGTATTGTGGTTTTGGTTTTTTGTGGTTTATTTTTTACTGTTGTTGCTTTTTGACAAAGTAGTCCACCATAGGCCTACTCACGTGACCGGCATATTTTCGGTGTTCTGCTGGAGCGAACACCTGGTTGTTTAAATTGTAGTTGTTGAGAGCAGAGAGAAGTAGTGGGTGAAGATTGAGTGTTGGGCTGAGATTGAGGTGTGATTTTTTTTAATGGTTTTTTTTTTGAGTAAGTGTGTGTGAAACCTTAAGGAGGCATAGTGAAAGTAGCCGAGGTGTGAATTTTTCTGGGTGGATCTTTAAAAGGTACTTTAGTTACGTCCAGTGCTCCTGGGTACTAATAAATAGTGGTGGGTCCTATTTATCTTATCCGGAGTTGAGTTTTGTTTGAGTGACAGGAGAGTGAAAGAACACGAAGCACGTGCTCCCACTAGGTCGTCTTACATGGACGGGGGTGGGGGTCGTGACATGCGGTAGATGTGGCGCGTGGGCTGGATAGCAGGAGAATGACCAAGGGACAGTGAGTGAGAAGGGTCAAAGAGGGGCAGCCAATCCCAAGGTGGGTAGGAAAGGGTAGAGAAGGGTGGGAGTGAGTGGGGGGGGGAAGAGAGAGAAAAACGTGGGTAAGGGAGCGTCAGTGATAGAGAGAGAGTGGGGGAGGTGAGAGAAGAAAAGAGAGAGAAGGAGGAGTGATGGGGTTAAGGGAAAAGGAGGGAGGGGAAGAGTTAGTGTTTCAGATTGAGTCCTGTTGGTGCCATGGAGCCAAACGGGGTAATAAAGCAGGACTCCATATTCTTACGGTCGTTTCTCCTACATCACAAATGCAGTCAAACGCTAGATCTGGGGGAAAACTCACAGTACCTTGTCTTTTCCCCCGTTTCACTCGAATAATTCCGACGATCCCAGCGACGATGACGATGAAACCAAGGGGTACGGCAAAACTTACTAACTTGAGTTTTTTGGTGTGATCCATATGTGTCCCTATATGTAAAAAAAATATCAGCAGTGTTAATGAAAAATCTTCCAGAGCACTTATTCTGTTCTGCAACTGTATTTTTATATTATTTTTGTCTTGCAGCAGTTTTTTCTTCCACAGAGGGTCATTTAGCTACCACAGTTTTCATAGTGTGAGTCTCTGCCCTTTGCGCTCTGCAAAACGATCTTTGTTCGTGCAGCTGCTGGTGTCTGATGACAAGTCAGACGAGAAGACGGCAATGAACGGAACAATTTTCATTACGTATTTGGTCCTAAGGGTCTATGGGCGTTACCAGTCAATGGAAACAGTATTTGTAGCCAATAAGTAATTGTAGCCCTTTGGTAAAACTTCGCTGTAATGAATACGTAAAAGGTTTTGTAGCCGACAGGCAAAACACTTTTGTAACCAAAAGATAAACGGCTTTAGTTCTCACCTTCTATATCTCTCACGATGACAACAAGTCTTGTGACATGTGTGTACACATCGTCTCTCGGTTCCCAAATGGCGCGACAGCTACACACCATACTGACGTTCGCCGTTGTGTCTGAGCTGACAGTGAGACTGCTGTACACGGATGAACCTAGAGTTGTGTCCCCCTCATCTTCAAGAAGTGGGAAAGAGTCGCAGGAGAAGAGTACTCTCCTTACCAGCGGCTTTCCTCCCGACACTTTACATTGCAGTTTGTCTCCCTTTGTTACCGCGTGACCGGTTTTGTTCCCGTATATCTCTGGAGGACCTGGTGGTGGATCTCGGGGATGAAAGCGTAAGAATACAAACTTAAAATTTGATCAGATTTACATGCAGGGTCTATTTTTCTGATAGTATCTCTGGCTGCCTGTCCCAGTCGTTATTTGTTTGTTTCTTTCACTCTTACTTTCTTACTTTTCGGGACAATCTTCTTTGCATATCTATAGTTAGAAATATTAATATCATTTACTACGTAAATTCTAGAAGCAGTCCCACCATTAATTTTGATTGATCTGATAGACAGGATTCTTAACATTCTTTTTCATTAAGGCGATCTGTTAGTAAGCTTAAGTAGCATCTCCTATGATAAACGAGGGTGTGCGTTTCAAACCCTTTTTATACCGTTGTCTTCCTGTTCCTGTTAGCGGAGAGTAATATTGAGCGGGGAGGGTGTGAAGTCTGTTTAACTTCACCCAAACAGACACCCGGGTACATAAATAAGTCATTACTGTTTTGTAGAATGCAAACATGGGAGGGAGGATGTTTGCTATCCTTAATCTAACACTGGAAAATGTAGTGCATACTCCAACAATCAAACAATTCTGCGGTATCTCTTACATTTGCAAAAAAGAAAAAAGGCGTTAAAAAGATAAATAATATGACACATAGTACTAAATGGAGATCAGTGACCATTTAACCAACGAGAAAATAAAATTAGTATCTCACAAATAAAACAAACTTATCTTTAAAATCTCTTACATGTCAGGTTTAACCTGATTCTCGTGATCGCGATTTTGGGGTTGCTACTGGCCGTGCATTTTGCTTCTCGCCCGTCGTCCCACGGTGGCTGAGGTTTGAAGACACAAATTCCTTGGTTCGTGTCGTCATTGTCACACGTCACACCGTCCCACCTGTACCGTGGCCTGGGGTTGACCTGAGTAGAATTGCAGGTAAGAGAAAGCCACTGACTTCCGTTACTTATAAACGTGAGAGGTCCATGAATCCTTGTGTGCTCATCGTCTGGCCCATCTGCAGCAGGTGAAGTTGAATGTTCAGTGACTTGTTCTGACTCCTAGGCTAGAAGCTGTGTGCGTCGACGCAGTAAAATAAACTACTTAAACACGAAAGGGACTTAGACAAACATCTAAACTTGCAACTCAATAGCATTTTAGCATACAAGAAAAATAGACACGATCACTGAGTGCGTGTTTACGTGCGTAAATGAGTGAGTGTGTAAGCGAGCGAGCGATTGCGTGTGTGTGTGTGTGCGCGCGCGCAAATGGTGGACAATATTGCGGGCGAATAAACAATGTGAAAGTATCAATGGTAATCAAGTTGTTCGCGAACCTTAGTGAAACGTATACATATGTGAACTATAAATACGTCATAAGTAAGTGCAAAAATCCATTCCTAACAAATATAACAACAGGTATAACAGTAAATAATGTTCCTCTGCCCACATACACTGTGGCAAACAGCCTGAGAAAGAACCAACTCACATGACACTTCCAGGATATAATCAGCTTTCCTGTTTTGCCCATCCCACGTCATAACGCACGTGAACACTGTACCGTTATCGTCACGTGAGACGTTCATCACCTTCAGCTTGGAGTTGTTGGAAAACCCAGGCCAGGTTAAAGAGAAGTCAGTCGGTCGACTTCCGCTAGTGACAGGGAATTGTGGGTAACATTCACACTCCAGTGACTTCCCTTCAGCAGTGTATTTGTTAGGACAACGCACAACAGGATTGCCTGGTGGACCTGTAACTGTGATTTTAAAAAAATGGAAATCTGCATCTACCTCGAGCATAGCATGACCGTAATCTGTATTAGTGTTTGTTATTCGAAGTTTCTGTGCAATATTATTACTCTGCGTTTCCTTCCGCACCGTTAGAAGGTTTTATTGTCAGCAAACGAAACCAAAGCTCAACAACACTTAGTATCTGACGGCGCAAACAAAAACTGTCCTTAGTAATCACATGAGTCAGCATCCAACGTTCTTAAAAACTCACACAAAAACATTGACACGCATTCAGTGCTTCAGACAAAACATGTCAAATAATTATCTCTTAATGTGGAAAAGAAAAATAATTTAACTGTTTAATAAAAGCCGGACGAACGGATGGATAAAAAACTATTAAATAGAAATTAAAGAAAGAAACGAATTAACTCGCAACTAAATAGGTTAATTCGACGTTGTTAAGAAAATAACAAGTTTGTTGATCAGCGGATCAGGAGAATAGTTCTTGAGATACAAATAAAACCCAAGCAAACAAAAGATCAAATAATGAACAAACGAACCCACAGAGACATGCAAACAAACAAACAAACAAACAAACAAACAAACGAAAGGATTAATATGCGAATCCTTTTAAAGTCTTATTCGTCCACCTTATGCTACCAACATACCAACATACCAACATACCTGCAAATGCCTCTGGTACTAGACAAACAAAGATGATGAAAGTGGGTCTGGACATCTCACTGACAGGAACTCTGTGCAGCCGAGTGGCATGTGGTCGGTGCTCATCTGCTTTAGTTCTGGCAGCTGGCAAGCAGACTTCCCTGATTTATTTTCCTTATTCTGAGTGTCTTTCACATTGAATATCCTTTCCTTCCCCACTTTAAGTCTCCAAGGCGATTTGTGTAAGGATTTTATAGATGTGTGCAAGTGGTTACACTTAGAGAACGCTCCATTATTACTGTATGCCTTAGAACAGAACTGTGAGTTCTTTGATAGTCTTGATGTGTGTAAGGATTTTATAGATGTGTAATAGTGGTTACAGTCAGAGAACTCTCCATTATTACTATATGTATATATACTATTTGTGTAAGGAGTTTATAGATGTGTAATAGTGGTTACAGTCAGAGAACGCTCCATTATTACTGTATGTATATATACTATTTGTGTAAGGAGTTTATAGATGTGTAATAGTGGTTACAGTCAGAGAACTCTCCATTATTACTATATGTATATATACTATTTGTGTAAGGAGTTTCTAGATGTGTAATACTGGTTACAGTCAGAGAACACTCCATTATTAC
>SMGT01016483.1:74033-94280 GCA_004794575.1 Lanistes nyassanus | reverse complement strand
TGTATGTATATCTACTATTTGTGTAAGGAGTTTATAGATGTGTAATAGTGGTTACAGTCAGAGAACTCTCCATTATTACTATATGTATATATACTATTTGTGTAAGGAGTTTATAGATGTGTAGTAGTGGTTACAGTCAGAGAACACTCCATTATTACTATATGTATTAGAACAGAACTCTGAGTTCTTTGATAGTCTTGATGTTTCATGCACATTTTTTAAACAGTTGTTTCTGAAAAAGTGTATAACATTATGTGAAAATAATAGATGTTTCGGAATAATTACCTTTCTCAGACTGCATGTAGTCCTATACTTCACAGGGCGTTATTCTCATGCAGCTACAGTTAAAGTGTCTGCATAATTTTACTTTAAATTATACTACCATGTCCATTTTCCCCCATGTTATTGAAATTACAAACGTAAATCTGTATTAAATTTAGAAATTGGAGAAAATATACAATTCTTATTAATCATAAAACGCACAAGAAAGGCGGACAGAGAGATGGACGGACAGAAATAAAAAAAAAATAGCAAAAAGAGACAAGGACAGAGAAAGAGAGATAAAGAGAAACATATAGAAACAAAACTAAATGGAAAACGCAGGGACAGTACTATATATTTACTTTCAAGGGATAGTACTATATATTGACTGCCCAGGGATAGTACTATATATTTACTTCCCAGGGATAACTGCCCAGGGATAGTACTATATATTTACTTCCCAGGGACAGTACTATATATTTGCTTCCCTGTGCGGACTCAAAGCTCAGCATGCGAGGCTGAAGTTTGAGGACTGCAGGCTAAAGACTTCAAATTGAGAACCTTGAACATTTTTGCTGCTCTCTTATAACGCGGTTCAAAATAGTGAGCACAAGAACATGAAGCGAAATAGCCCAGTGAGTTGAATTGAGGGCCAAGGGAAAAGTCTCTATAAAAAGGCGGGGAACAAAGCATAACACCTAAACACAGATGCAAAGAACTGTCTGTAATTCCAGTGTTAAGTCGCTGTAGAGATGTAGAGAGGACAGGATATCGACCCCCAATGAACTTTCCTAACGAGTGTCTTTGCTCGAGTGAAGAGCTTAAGAAAGCTCAGCTTTCTTATGTTATCCTGTTCACACTGGGTTCAGATCGTGTGAATAATTCATAGCGAGATGGAAATTCATGTGTAGCCGGCACGAGATGGCATACGATTTCCAAGAAAAAATTGCCAGAGTGAGTCTTAATTTACAAAATAATTTCTTTTATGTTAAGCACACCGAAGTAATGGGACAAAGACAATTCACAAGATTTAACAATTTAACAATTAACAGTTTAACAATTAACAACTTTTATTACGATGTAGCGCCCTTTTCAAACATTAACCAGTAAGAATAAGGTGATGGCAATTGACACAAAACCCCGAACGCAGCCTAAACTAGGCTGACGCAGTTAAATGGATAGACACACCACTTGGTGAGTCGTGTGAGACAATAAAGTCGACGAAGTTGTACATGTTTTTTCTGATATTACGGATGTTACTAAGTAATGACTCACCAGCTGCTCATTTATTCCACTGTGTGCCTTCCTGGTCTTGAGGGGAATTATTCCTCTGGCAGGATTACTTCCCTTTGGGGATTCAGTCTGATGAGATTGATTTCAAGCATAATCTGGTTGGAGTGGTTGATCAGGCTAATTGTTCTGTAGTTCTCTCATAAGAGGTTGTTCCCCTTGTGCAGGAGGAATTGGGAGGAACTGTCTCCACGCCGCTGGCCGTGTTTTGGACGCCCAGATTTTCTGGTTTAGTGTGATCAGCACCCTCACCTTCTTTTCTCCTCCATGTTCGATTAGTTTTCTTTGGGATGCTGTTTGTCCTGGGTGCTTTGATTTCATTTGTGGTGCGAATAGTCGTCTTTTGATTGTAAAAAAGGCCTATGTTACTGTCGGCCTATTTGTTCAGTCAGATTAGACTGTTGTCTTTGATCTTGTGAGGTTTCTGAGGGCATCATATGCAAGACTATTCTTTTGCGTCCTTGCTTCTCTAATTAATCAGGCAATTTGTCTCTAAATATTGGTGGGCTTCTGAATTTGGTAAGTTTTCTGCACTTGATGATTCTCCGTTCATCACAGAGATCAAGTTCAAGTTCAAGTTCATTTACGCTTTTGTCCGACATGTACAGAGTCCAAACAACCTTTGTATCTGAGTCTCGAAGAACAAGGCCACTGCTAAATCTTTTAGTTTCTCTTTTTCAAATTTAACTGAGTGCTGTATGTCGTGAAACTTCCTAATTAGTTTCAAAACAAGGTCATGGTCATGTGGACGAGGGATTTTGTGCCATTTTCGCCAGCTATGACTACAGCTTCTTAATGTTATCTTTTTGCTGTAAATTTGCTGTAAATTTGTTCCTATCATTTAGGCAAGCTAACTTATCAAATTATTATTGCGTATAAATTGCAAAAACGGGTTTTCCTTTCTCAGCAGAGATGTGACGTGGAAAAGGCCCGGCAACAATCTGTCTGCGCCCTGTGCTCGCGAGTAGTCTCGCATCGATCACGCATCATTATTACCGTGACTCACATAATCAATACGTGTCCCAGCTTTTCTCTACAATTCCTAGAATGCAAAGAGTACAACATGAAAACCCGTTCGCCTTTTAGGAAGGTTCGCCGAATGTTGCTGACACCTTTTGGGAGGACGAATCTCATCATCATATTGCTCACTGTTGTTGAACGAGCGTGCTCGACAGGTACGTGTACAAATACATTGAGAGTTGTCTGTCTTGGAAATTATCGTTATGCTTCTCACACAGATATCACAAACACACACACACACGCACACACACACACACACACTTCCCACCTCTCCACCCCCTCCTCTCCACCCCCACCCCCATCCAGTCTGATCTCGGCTACACTAAAATATTTACAAAAGTAATAATATAAGGTCTGACTCTTTATAAGTATCTAGCTACCGACGTACACGAAATTAGTAAAGAACCTTAACTTTAGGTTTCAACTAACCTACCTTTGGCTATATATATATATACCTACTCACCTAAATGCATATATTCATAGTTGCCTATCTAAAGTAATTCAAGTGCCTGCCCACCTGTTTCTGCCTTTACACCTTCAACTACTTACCTACATGCGTACAGACGTAGGTATTTTAAGTTACGTCTATACATTCATGAAACTTGAATACTGTCCAGAACCTCCAGGAGACCCAACTGTCATATGCCCGACTTTTATTGCCGAAGCCGATTCGAAAACATGTGAGTGTCAGGCGCGGTTTCTTGAGACCCGACCTGCTGACTTTTCACTGACGTGGCCTGGGCACTCGGACACTGGGTTCTTGCAACTGACCGACGTCACTCGGGGAGACAGCGGCTCTGTGTTCACATGTTTAATGGTCTGGAATGGATACCGTAGGACGGCCAGCTATACTCTTCAAGTTGCTTGTGAGTATTTTCTCTAAGGAAAAAATGAGGGCAGAGCGCTATAAATCGTCAAATGACAACCCCAACAAGTACTGGCAGCGCTAGACACAACCGTATGCTGACGTATGCAATCAAGGTGCAATGCTCCCTTGATTGCATACGTCAGCATACGGCTGTGTCTAGCGCTGCCAGTACTTTGTTGGGGTTGTCATTTGAGTATTTTTTCTATTTTAAATAGATATTTAAAGGGATTGGATTGTACACGTATTTGTTCCCATACATAGCGCTTTTACTCAACACTTTTCAGCGACTATTGTTCACATCTTATACATAACTATTTGGGTCGTTGTTCGGGCTGTGTTAGAATGAAACTGTCTGCTTCCATCAATATAGGGATGTGTACCATAGTGACTGCAAGCTGTTGTTTGAAGGTCATACCATTGGTAGACCGTGTCGATAAAACGCAGCTGTTGTCATGAAACTTGTTGCTTAGAGTTTTCTGTAAGTTACACAATAATCTACAACAAAACCCCGTATGCACATGTATATGTGTGTGCACTTATGGGTGCATCTATACAGGTACACATGTTTGTATGTGCATGTGTATGTGTATGTGTATGTGTATGTGTATGTGTATGTGTATGTGTATGTGTATGTGTGTGTATGTGTATGTGTATGTGTATGTGTATGTGTATGTGCATGTGCATGTGCATGTGCATGTGCATGTGCATGTGCATGTGCATGTGCATGTGTATGTGTATGTGTATGTGTATGTGTATGTGCATGTGTATGTGTATGTGTATGTGTATGTTTGTGCATGTGTCTATGCATGTATATGTATGTGTATATGTACGTCATTGTGTATGTACATGTGTATGCATGCATGCACTTATGTATGTATGTATGTATGTATGTATGTATGTATGTATGTATATATATATGTATGTATGCATGTATGTATGCATGTATGTGTTCATTGCCGTCGCCATCATGTTTTGATATACTCCTCCCTCGTCTGTTCGTCCACCCATCATTGTAAACACATCTCATCGATCATCAATGTTGTTTATGGTTTGAATGTCGTATGGATTACTGCGCTTGACGAACAAAGAAGTGGAAACCAGCTGACGGTTGATCAGGGGACACAACACCCAACCCCAAACCCCTTCCCTCTCCTTTTCGTTCCTTTCTTCCCCCAAATCCACTCTCCCCTTCCCCACAGTGCACAATCACCGCGAGGTGGAAGCACTTTCCTTTCCAAATCATCATCAACAACAACAACAGAGAGGACAGGAGTTGAGAACAGAGCGAGAGATGGGAAGGGTGGGAGGGGAAGCAGAGAGTAGGAATGAGGAAGAGAGGAAAGTACCTCCACAGCAAGAAGTACGTTTGGGAAACAGTTGAACGTGAATGGTAGACGCTCAACACGAAAAACGTTAGTCTGGAAAAAAGGTTTTGATAGTAAACACGTTTGCAGATGGACCTGACGACATCCACACCACCGTTCTCGGTCCACGGACCTTCATCACCGACGGCACGAAACCTCTGACCTTGACCTGCCGGGCGTCCGACGTAAACCCCAGTCCCGTTTACATCTGGGACACGAACAGGTGTGACATCCAGGACACCGAAACAGGAACGTGCACCTTCACACCTGATCCCCTTAGAGATGATGGGCGACAGATGCGGTGCAACGCCAGAAGCCAAGTAGGCATAAACAACATGGCCACAGCAATGTTTACTGTTAATCTTAACTGTGAGTACTGGATTACGCTTGCTGTATGATCAGACTTTCTTAAAGCGTGGATTAATGGGCACAGATTGCTTATTAATACTCCGCTGGCTGAACCATGTCACTGTACTTATGCAAAGAGTGCATACCGCACAGAATTAAGTTGGATAGCACGTATTTCATTCTACACAGCTCTGCAAAACTTTTCAAGCGAAGTATTTAATAGAGGCTATGATTATCATTAAACGAACTTTCATCTGACTAAAAGAGACTGGGTGACTGCAGAAAGGAGAAAGAAAAGAAGGAAACCAAGAAGAAAGTAATATATAATAGAAAGGGGAGATTATTCAGGGGGAAATAGAGTAGAGAAACATACAGATATTTAGAAAGAAGACAGATACTCAGATAAAAGAAACGAACAAGCGTTTGCTATTTTCCTTCTTTTCTCTGTCGTTTTTCTTTCTTTTTTCCTACTTCAGATAATATTCGGAAGATAGTCCCCATTGTCGCATTCATTTGCTCGGTTTAAAACCCATATTTGTATTGGTGTACAAGGGTTTAAATCCCTTAAAAGTATGCACTGGGCTGGATAGTTCGCGAGAAAGGTCTTCCCCTTCCAGACTAAAATATGTACATGCGGATCTTCAAACATCGAGCCTTAGGGGACAAAGAAAAAGTTGATGCAACCTACTCTTCCTGTCGGAATGAAAAAAGAAAGGCACTAGACATTTCTGTGTTTTTCAGAATTAAATTTAACTAACCATATTTTATTTGAACAAACTTTATTTTCCTTTGGTATCAAGTATTGTTTTTATACTAAAAAAGATAGGCATTGTATATATATATATATAGATTCCGCTATTTTTGAGCTGGTTGATGTCACAGAATCTTTACACCATCGATCCTTCAATGATATCACGACAACGTTCGTGTGTCCAGATCCACCGAGAAATCCACCCGTCATAACAAGCTACTCACCCGGTGGAAATCAGCTGAAATGCAGTGTCAGCGGAGGAAAACCAACGGTTTCCGATGTCATCTTCAGCTGCGAGAACCAGGAACGAGTGGGTGTGACCAGTATAACCTCTAGGTCTGAAAACAACACGGTGTCTACGTCTGTGATTATTGATGAAACACGTGCTACCAACCGAACTGTTCTGTGCACTTGTCGGGGAGTTTGGGAATCTCAAAATGATTTGTATACACGGACAGCACAGATTGTACTGCCGTTAGGTGAGTAGCTTTTTCGTTCGTTTGCTGGAAGAAATATTCCAGAAAGTTCGTTCTGCATTTGTACAATTGAAATATTCTGTCTTATCGACCTCTACCTGTTGTTCAACATGCCATGTTGTCTTCTGTGTCCTCCATAACTGCTTGATTACATGTTACGGACTAATAATGTGT
Source organism: Lanistes nyassanus (assembly GCA_004794575.1). Lineage (NCBI taxonomy): Eukaryota > Metazoa > Mollusca > Gastropoda > Architaenioglossa > Ampullariidae > Lanistes > Lanistes nyassanus. The sequence continues at coordinate 87,728 of SMGT01016483.1, read as the reverse complement.
CCAGACGTGACCAAACTTTAGAAAAGCCAGTGATTACTGGAGGAAGGGCAAAAGTGGAGAAAGCATAGAGAAGGAAAAGAGAAGTGAATACAGTCAGGGAAACGGAGGACAATGGGGGGGGGGGGTAGAAGAGAAGAAGTGGAGAAGGATACAGAGAAAGGTAGGGAAAGGGGGAAAATATAAATTCCTTGCACGGGTTGAGATGTGTAATGGCAAATAAAATTATTGTAAATCAATGTGTTGTTTACGATCATATAATGAAAGTGGGCCAATATGACAACATAAAATAAAAGACCTTACCAGCGTAACAATATTTGCATGTAGAAATGTTTCACTTCCATCATAATTCAGCGGAAGAACCATGCTCGACGCAAGCACGCACGCACGCACGCACGTACATGCAATGTAGGGTGTAAACGTAAGACAGAATGAGCGGTGCATGGAGATAGTTATAAGGGAAAAGAGAGACAACGAGGGAAGGAGGGCGATGGGAAAATAAAGTCGACATTCTACATTCAAACTCTTGCTTTGTCAGGACCTTAATATATGTGTGGGTCCATATGTTCGGGATTTATTTTGGAGGGAATGGAACGCGAAATATATTCACGTCTTGGGATTCACTTGTCTCTGTCTGACAGAAGTGAGGGAGGATATCTGCACAAATGTACACACGGTGTTGACTGCAGGAACTGTTGGTGCATTAATAGGTATCGTCACTTGCATCGTTTTATTTTACTGCTGGGAAAAGAAATGCTTCCGGAAATTCAAAGGTAACTCATCAGGTTTTTGTCCCGTGCTCTTTTAGGTTCTTTCTTTTTTCATATGAATGTTTTTGTGGTCGTATAAATGTCATTTCGCGAGTATTGTTGTATGTCAATACATATTTTGGAATGTCAGATTCTATTTCTAATTTCTTTGTTTCGTCCGGTATGTTTGTACTTGTGTTTATAAGGAGTCATAAGTGTCTGGGCTAAACATAATTTTTTAAAATTTCAATAATGCTTATCATACAGGGGTGGATTATGGAGGAGAGAGAGAGAAAAAGAGAAAGGTTGGGTTTGTGTGTGTGTGTGTGGGGGGGGGGGGGTACATATTATATTCTGTGTCGGCCTTGTATCGGGAATCACAAATGACCAAGTTACATTCGACCAGTCCTTAATGCCGCTCTTGTGTATACTTGCTTTTATCGTTTTCTTTCTCCCCCATTACCCCTTAAAGAGAACCATAATCCGCCCTGTCATACATTGAGTGTTTTCACACTTATTACTGCCCCAGAGAACGCATGTTTTATTACACTGATGTCTAAAGGCAGTATCAAGATTTATTTTACACAACCATTCTCTGTTATCATAAAGCTTCTTCTTAAGTTGTGATATCCTTATATAACTCTAATGAAGTCAATATATTTTCAGTTGCACATTTATTTTTTGCAGATTGGCTGGATAAACACAAAATACACGAAACCGAGATTCAGGTGTAACCATGGAGAAGAAAACCATATCTCGTCTTGAGGCGACAGACGTCCAAAGTAGAAAGGCATCAGATGACATTGTCAGGATCGCCTAGTATCTTACACAGTTAAGAATGAAGGAGGCAAGTGGGGAGTCCAACACCAGGTCAGCCAGAGATTGGACTGTTAAAAAAATGAAGAGTGTTTCTGGAGTTTCATGTCGGTTTTAAGAATAAATGCACTGGTCAGTTTTGAAATTGCTCAATCAGCGGAGACAAACGTTCTAGAATGTTCTTCGACAATACAAATGTTATGGGACTTTAGACATCACGTAACCAAAGAGTGTATTAGGGTCGGCAGCACCTCGAAATTCGCTTGTTCACTTATACACCTTGTAAAACACATCAAAAGCGTTGAAGTTAACAAGCCCGTGGTCAGCTATCAAAGCTGACTGAGCCTTATAGCAATAAACTCGAAGTATCGTAGCGAAATCGAAGTAGTGATAGTATTCAAGTCCGTGATCTTGAACCGGAGTTAACAGAATTGGAGTTTTGTTGTTCAATGTATTTCCTTGAGTGGAATGCAGTTTAGTAACTGTTTCAAAGTCGAGCTCTGGCAGTTACTTGTAGTATACTGATTTCGCGTCCGCTAAAGCGTCTGGGCTTACGGACAGTAGGGCTAAGGAGAGGTCATTTCTAGACCACGTAGGAATCCTCGGAGTTGCCGAGTTTGTCCCTGATTCCAGAGCCAAACGACAAAGAACACAAGTTGTGAAAAGATTGATACTTGTGCCTGTTGTCTACATTAAACCACGACGTAAAGACAGACACTTGGATCGTTGTTTGCATGGAGCGTAAAGTTAAAATGCTGGTGTACATTGAAAAGAACTTTAGTTAAATCGTCGACAAACGCGACTTGACCATTGAGCCGTATCATCGCCGTCTTCAGTCTGGTCGCCCGTCTTCAGTATCATCGCCTTATTCTTCTTAGACCTCTAGTTGTCAACTCTTCTGGTTTGACGAATATGTGTGCCACACACGTTTAGGAGCGAACTGTTGTATTATTGTGTCACTATATCGTGTATGAGCGGAACTGTATATCAACAGTTACGTGTTTCGTCGAGTAAAACCTTCTTCTGGACTGTGTGACTGAGGTACGGAGGAATACATCTGGGTCACCACTGGGAGAATTTCTTTTGCTCTTCACGGGTCGTCTTCTCCGCTCACTGGCACGACCACCGGCAAGAGGATGACATGCGTAGGAGGAACTAACACTGTATAACTAAAACTAACTAATGACTTATCAATCATATAGCCGAGCCCCAACCACCTACAGTCTCCCATAAAGAACAACAAAAGACCGTAATACAGTGAACACAAAAAAGAAGAATGTATTGCTGATATAAACAGCGAGTATTTACAATCAAGACAATATCTGTTACAACTCGTTTAAACTCTAGGCGTCCCGCAATTTCCTTCTGTTTGAGCTAGGTCTACTATAACATCTAATTTCACCCTACATCGCCAATTAGCCCCAGTAAATCCACGTACCTTAATCTCTTCTTTGGGTAGCAGAAAAGAATGACCACATGATGCACAACACTCACAGAACACAACACTCTTTCGTGAATGCTTCGTACAGTCCGCACGACAGTCTGTACGTTGGAGCGCTCCTTCCCGGGAAATGTTCACTGGTAGAAGACCTCTTCAACACTTCCACGTAACAGCAGACTTCGATGCTGACGTTCACGCACACCACAGAGGATATGACATTCCTCAAGGCTGACACACAGCCCTTTGAGCTCGCTTCTAATGCTCGGTTACAGGCAGGCTCCTTTTAGGGTTGGATCTTCGCCTTCTTCTTCAGACGGTTGTCTGTCCCCGGTCTTTGATCTCCCTCCTTCACGTTCTGCAGTTACCCCCTCGCCCGGTCAGCGTAGAGGTTTCCTGCAGCAGAGGAACACGTGCAAGAGTCACACACCAGTCTGGAAGGATCCAGCACCCTCGCAGATTTCCTTGTGCTACGCAACTGGTCTACTCAAGCCACGTACCGTTGATATTAGACGTCCACACGTGCAGTAGCACGAGACCATAAGTCTGCAGCTGAATCCTTCAGCCTTCAGCAGAGTTGTACCACAAGACACTACGCCTTCTCACAGCAGCTGATGATCTCTCACAGGAGATTGGGCTACAGATCCCTCTCATAGGAGATTTGGGCTGAAGATGTTCTCTCGTTCGTACATTCTCCCCCACCCCCAACACACAAATCGACGACAATAGATTGACTTTTTAAAATGAGAAGTCAAACATTTCGCTGATTGTCACAATCATTTCACGAATGTGATGGACGCAGCCATCACGGAGACGGTTTTGGCCACCACACGCTCAAAGCCGGGGGCGGTACCCAGGTCGAGTACCGCCAGCGATCCGTGGTTGTGACGCGCTGACATCTTACAGCGTGCTGTGCTAGGCTCACTATCTGTAAACTTTTCTATATCCTTCTAGAATAGTTACAGATACTAACTACTAACATCCCCTGATTCCACTCGATATACTCTTTCGGTAGATACTTAACTCATCTAACGTCTCAATAGATTAGGTTAGTCTGTAGGCATATTTCTTATCTTTATCTACGCAATATAGCTAGTTAAACTGCATTTTAATGTAATTATCTCTATTTCCTCCTCGCTCTACTCAAATTTCCTTAACACTAACAGGAAGAGCACAGCGCACACTATTACATATCTTAATGTTCTTGTATATACATTCTTTTCTGATTTATCCAAAGTCAACCCTTCAGAAAAATACAGTTCTTCTTTGTCCATTTGTTTCTTAATCTTAAAAAGAAAAAGAAAACAATATCGAAGGTGGACAGTGAAATATCATTCAAAATATGGCAGAATGTTCCCATGACAATTAGTCTATTTCCGACAGATCGTTATGTTTAGGTATAGTTATCGTGGCTGAAGTGTATTGTATAATTCCAGTTCTTCTGTTTGTGTTCCTCTTTCCTGAAAAATAAAAGAAATAGTGTAAGATTATTTACTTTTGTCAAGGTCTGGAAAGTACTAGGGGTGACAACTAGCAAACACAAAAGGTGAGGATTGTTGTCCGTGAATGTTGATCTATGAAATGAATCTCTCGGTAATTTGAAGTGAGAGAATTATTTTTCGTACTCCTAGTCCAAATGTGGCACAAACGGGAACGCCATTTGGGGATAAAGTTCACGAACAGTTGTGTGGGAAAAGGTGTGATGTTCAGATGATACCCGAGCAAATTTGGCATTTAAATATTTCGAGAGAACAATGGAGCCCAGTGATAGGAGTAGGTGAGATGAATTAAAGGGTGCCATTCTTGTAGTCCCGCACGAATCAGTGCTACAGAAGAAGATAAGGAGTATCAACACAATTGCAATCTATGACATGGTTTCTATTGTTCGTTTTAGTGGTTTGTTCTCTATGAGTCTGTGCGGGATAAAAGAAGTTAAAAAGGATGAAGAATGAATGATCTGTGATCTATCGTAATCTACAAACTAAAGGTTGTGGCCGGACAATTATATCAACATCAATTATATTGTTAGGTCTGCAGGCGAAAGGGAAGACAAAAGATATCGAATTGGCTACAAACCTACTTCATAGAGCCATACCGGTACATAACAAAAGATAATAAATGTAGAACGTTTTGACTCTGTTACATAATAAACCAAAGTTCCCAAAATTTCTTGTTTGGTGTAATTATTTTATGATTCAGATACATTCAGAAAGGAAGGAGAGAAAATTGCAACACTTTAAACATTTAATTGCATAACAAAAAAGAGTAATAAGTGACTTTAGTCTTGAGATAAAAGCCCACAATCTACCAGTCACTCACATCCAGACTTGATTGCCGGATGGTAGACTGCGTGAAGACAGGGTTTTCGTTATCCTCAAGTATGTCCAGAGTAAGTGCTGTGGATTATTACCAATATTTTTTTCAAAATGTCTCTTTGGACCAACAGGGCTAAGACCTATGTGGAAACCGTATAGGCTGCATAGATTAACACGTTTATATATAAAAAATACTACTTAAAAACTACCATACCCACAGTAATATATTTTACAAAGTTAGAAAGATCTATTCGTCGGCATCACAATGGAAACAATACTTTTAGTTTAAAATGTTAAATACTACTTACTATTTGGTCCCAAATACAGTCACTTTTGCACACACAACAAATTACATTTTATATGTATATGTTTCATTTACAGTCCATAACAAAGAAAGCATTTCTATTTCTTTGTACTTTCTCTATTTTTCTAAGTTTAGAGAAGCCTTTGTCAAGTTTCGCTTAGGGATCTGGGATTTAAATGTAAACCGTAGCTATGATATGTCATCAAGCGCATGCCCATTCTGTACAGAAATAGAGAATTAACTGCACTTTTTGTTAGATTGCCCAGCACAAAAAGATCTACTTTCTTTATTATTGTATTTATTTGTACCTTACAAGACTGACCCCATAAGTAAAGACCGATGTCTCGTAATAAATTCAATTCATAATAAGTTCAATTCTCTGTTTTTCTCTTTCTTTTTCCCCTCCTTCCTCCTCTCGCCTTTAATTTTCAAGGAGAGCCATTTATGCGCCTGGCTTATAAAGAAATTTTCTAATAAACATGTCTAAAGTCTAATACCAGCGCGCAGTCTTTCTCATGAATGATCTGATGAAGTTTATTTGATCATTTCCTTGAAGTTTTACAGTCAGACAACAGTTTTTTTGACATTCAAGACGTTTACTTTTAGCGGGAAACCACATCATAACTTTGACTGATGGGAAGATAAACTCCTTACCTGAGATGTCTGCAAGGACATTATGATGATTTCCTGTTGATTCCACCCCTTCCGATGGTATCTCAATTTCGCAATATAGGCCTTCATCACTGATTGCAGTTTTATCTTGAGTAAAGCCTGAAGTCGGATGTAGCAAATGGTTTCGCAAGTCTAAGAAAGATGAAAAGGACTGAAAAAAATTACAAAAAACCTACCAAAACAAAAACAGATGAATTTGCAATTGTGTATCAACACGTTGTTTTGCTTATCGGATAGTTTTTTTTTTAAGTCTCAAATCTGCTTACGTGGGCGTTCCCAGCATTACATTCAAGATGAGTTAATTTCTGGTTTATCGACTTCTTCGTAACATGAGCAAAAATTTGAAAGGGAGGGGGGGTATTTGTTGCTTAACGTCCAGCCGCAAACTACGTGCATATCAGGACGGTGTTGCTTAGACAGAGTTTACGTGCTGCCACACGTGGGACTGATGTCGCAATACGGGCTTCAGTCCCTCACAGTCACGTTATACTGACACCGGGCCAACCAGTCCTAGTACTGTTCCCTGTAGTGCCAGGCGTCTGGCAGGGCAGGTATTAGATTGCTAACCAACGACCTCCCTCCTCGACGGAAACGGACGCCTTCCCCACTAGACCAATGAGGCAGTGTAACAAGATCGAAGAGGCCTTTGTTGATGTTTATATGACCGCAAAAATTTGCAGTCAAGGATTAATTTTTAACTGGTCAACACGTTTTGAGATTATCTTTCAGATTTTTGTGCACGATAATAGCTGCTCAAAACTGAGCTGTCGTGACACAAGCTTCCAGTAGATGACGCTAGACCATGCAATTTTATAAGCTACACAGCTGGGTTTGCTCTCAGAAAATGCTAATATAGCATGCTTTGAATAGACACGCGTCTCTCTTCTTTTTATTTAAATTCTACCAGCAAACAGAATCCATTTTTTTTTCAAAGAGGAGGATGTCTCGTGCGTTTTAGTATCGGAGTTTACAAATACAGTCAGTATAGTGTGCGTTTCCTATCACAGAGAACTTTTAAACAAGTCTTCAGTCCTGATTAGCATGTTAAATCTGTCTGCAGTTTGGAGTTCTAAGGATTTAAAGAGCAACGTGATACGTACACGCGCATCCATAATCTCTACAGAACACTTGCATGTTAACATGCTTTCAATAAGAGCAATACATTGAAAGAATTTCCGAGAATTCTTCATACCCGCTGTGAAAAGGTTGCAATACTAAAGTATTACTTAATTATTACAATATTTCACCGCCAGCTCATGTCACATGATCGTTGAGTGACATGAAAATGTCAACATGCACGATTTGGATAAACACTCACAGTTTACTCTGACTGCTGCAATTGTTGGTTTTGTGATCAGGGGGATTTGTGTGCAGGCAACTGATTGTGAGTGTAAGAAAACTAAACGAAAGAAAACAATATTGGTTCTTTAATGGATTGATTGTAGACATTAGATATAAATGATTTTTGATTGGCTGAAACACTTGCAATGTTGCGAAATTGTTGAGGGAAATATTCATCGCGAAATGTTGAGCCGGCATTGAGAGAGAGAGAGAGACTCTTGACACCATTTCCCAGCATTTAACCTCCCAAAATCGGTAAACATTCTGGTCAGAATTGGAAACATTGCAACGCGCGGACGGGCCTTGAAGTGTTAATTACACATTCCAACTCACAACTGGTGTTCATACCTTTCCGGGTGTCCCTCTTCTTGAAATAAACAGCGAAGACGACGGCGATGATAAGCAGAAGAAAGACGCAGGACGCAGATGTGATCGTCGTTTTGAGATGTTCGTCTGAACAGAACGACGCGGTGTTACGTTTTCGGAAGAAAATCAAACCAGTTTAATATCTTTTATTATTTTAATACGACAAAGGGAGGCTGGGAGAGAATGGAGGCGGTGCCATGGTAACCGGTAAGAGAAGAAGATTGAGGAAAAAAGAACTCTTGCTGTCAGTCTTTCTCATTCTCCGCCCACCCAAAACAAGTGACTTGCAGATCTCAATTTTAGGGGCTTGAGCGGAGGGAAAACGAGTCTAACGAGGATATTCCATTCAAAATATGTTTCGTCAACATTTTTAGGGTCTTTTTCGTATTATCTTTATGTGGTGGCATGTGCTGCTTCTGGGTCTATCGTCATGGTCCTCAAACGTACAAAATAAAATGTTCGAATATTGTCAGTATTTTGAAATAATAAAGCACCAGTGTCTGTGTGGATTGTGGGAGAACGTTTTGAGAAACACACGTGTTGTTGAAAGGGATTAGGGCTTTAAAAAAGAAAAGAAAGGAAGCAATATTGTCCTTTTTGGTGCCGACCAAGCGCAGGTCAGCTTCCGGCAGGGTACGACTTTCGGAAACTTGCCAACAGGACAAGTTTAAAAAAAATGTTTTGGGTAAGTAATCAGTCTTGTCGAAGCTAAGTTTAGTCATCAGATTTTCCAAACAATTTGAACTATCGGCGCAAAATAATGTATTGAAAAAGTGATGTTTATTTACCCGCGATGCATAGTACACTGTGGCCGCGTCACTACTGAAGCGATTTGGGATAAATGCAAAGAAAAAATCTCTTAAACGTTTTGAACAATAAATTCAAGAGCCATTACCTTTATCATCGCTCTCCACAAAGACTGTAATATTTGATACAACAGCATAGAGGGTCTCTTCTGGCTCCCAGACAGCGCTACATGCACACATCACGCTGTAGCCTGGTGTGGCGGCATTAATGATGATCACAGAACTAAGGACAGACATTCCTTCGGTTACGTCCTCCTGGTCTCCATGGGGAGGGTCAGAGAAGCAAGAGAAAATCACTCTCTTTATCGACGGTTTTCCTCCAGACACTCGACACTGTATTCTGTCCCCTTTCTTCAGAACTTGTCCAGTTGTCTTCCCTTGTATCTCGGGCGGTTTCAATGGTGGATCTTGCAAGCATGTACACAAATCTCATTACAATTTCAAAATTAAATCCGGTTACATGCATTCTGTCCGTCTGCATTAAATGTCTGTTGTTTTCAGGTCGTCTATCTGCTTGACCGTCTGAAAGATGTCTTGCTTGTAGCTGAAACTGTTTCGTCCTGCAGTCTATTTATGTACAATAGAGTTTAATGCCAATAACTCACCCAATCCATCTGGTTAATTTTTATTCCGTTTCCCCACTCAGTTAAAATGAGAACTTTTTAATGTGCATCGTGTCTACTTCATTCGCGATGTGTACGTTAGGAAGGGCTGCTGTCAGAGTCGATGATTTGGTTTTAGAAAACACATGGCTGGATTAAATTATAATGGATTACGCATTAATTTCATGTGTGTAATCTTTTCTGGCGCGGGGGGGGGGGGGGTCTTTCAGAAAATCATTAATTGAACCAGGCTGACAACATGGTCTGAGATGCAATCACTGTTAAGGGTAAGAAGTTTTATGCATTAGCCAAAGTTTTGCGAAAATAATCTTTACATGTAAGATTTAAGAAGTATGTTGCCTTTCCCATGTTTTCTTTGACGAAACTGCTTGTCGTTGTACATTGTACAACTCGCCCGTCATCCCACGGCGGCTTTGGCTGCAAGACACAAGTTTCCTCCTTGTTGCTATTGTGACAGTCTACGCCTTCCCACGCGTACAGTGGACGGGGGTGGACCTCATCTGCTTCGCAAGTTAAAGTTAAGTTTTTCGTTCCATCAGTAATGAACGGCGAACTGCCACATATCCGTGTGTGCTCATGGTCTGGCCCGTCTGTTATAGACAGACACACTCAATATACGGCATTATTAATACCAGTAATAAAAGTCAGTAGTGTATATACACACATTGTTCAGTGGTGTGTGTCTAATACACGTCAGAAGGATCAATAAACAAAGACAACTCATGTCTAACTGTGTTTCTTGGACCTTGTTCCATAATTTATAAATCTTTTGAAGAGTAAATCTAGCATTTCTCAAGTGACAGAGCACATGTGAATACTCGCTTGGAATTATGGCCGGAAACTGGTCTAAATGTCAGTTTAAACACAGTATAAGGGAAGCAACTCGTAAAGAAATGGTTCAGCTTTCGATTGCAAGAGTTATTTCCCTTAAACGATTAGCAGACGAATCTTTAAAAATTCATAACGCATATGCCCTGCCAACGAGCAGCCCGCCCTACTGATGCCGTTTCAGGTTTGCGGTGCATGCGGTGCAAATGAGTTACCGTTAAATGTAGTTACCATTACTGAAAGAAAATGAGAAAATGTATATATAATATTAACGCTAAAGTATCAGATAGTAGTTCACGATGGAAACTTAATGACCGCAAAATTCAGTAATTATAACTGAAAAGCTGAGGACATTCATATAAACTCTATATAATTAAATATAAAGTATCAGTTTACAGTTAACTGTGTCTTTGTGCGTATGAGGAGAAATCTCTGAGAAAGACACTTGTGTTGAGCAACGGAATCAGAGGTTGAACGAACAGAAGGAAGACAGCAAATTCTTATTGCTAGTGGCAGTGTAGTCAGAACACACTTGTATATAGCGTTACTCAAAGACAGATTTTGCTTCGAGAGCAGAAGACTGTTATTGCTATAAGCTAACATTTCTCATGTGCAGTTGGTATAGATACGAGAGAAATGTATGAGAATGATAAGGAGGTACACAACACAACTCACAGGCCACTTCAAGTGTATAGTTTATTCTCTTCAAGTGCCCCCTCCACGTCATGAGACAAGTGAACACTGTGCCGTTATCAGAACGCTTGACGTTCGTCACCTTCAGCTTGCTAGTGTTGGAAAACCCAGGCCACGTCAAAGATAATTCTGCTACCGGACTGTCACTCGCCACATTGCAGTCACACTCCAGAGATTTTCCTTCTGCAACGTACTTGCTATAGCAATCCACGGAAAGATTTCCAGAGTTATCTGTAACATCAGATGTGTTTCAGAAAACAGTGTGCTATGAGCATCTGACAGTCAGTCCACAATGGCTTTACCCTTGAACCTTGCTCTAAACACTGGACACGTGCAGTGGATGTTGTCTGTGGCAACTCTTTACCGGAGATGGTTCGGTCGAGGTGTCGACAAACGACTGGGTTTTGGTTCACGAATTTTCTCTGGGGGCGTACTGTGTGGGGGTGTACTGTGTGGGGGTGTACACTTAACTTGCCGTTGGAGGTAACTTCCTAAATGCCCTTTCACTGTAGACCAAGTTCTGTTAATAAAACTGTTCTTCTATAAAAGTTTTGAAGAAATGTGTTAAATATTGTTGCATTAAACATTCAGTGGCGATGTGAGCGATCAGGATACATGTCCACAGTTTTATTCGGCACATCTCAAACACGCATAGATGGTCAGCACATTTCTTTATCACCTCTCAAATGCAAATGTATTTATGAAATGTACAGGATCCTAGGAACAGAAAGAAATGAGGTTTAACTATTCAATTCTCAATTATTAAAACGTACAGGGAATAATTTAAAGTGTTATTACACCTAGAATAACTGTCACAAGACGATAGGAACTTAAAAGAAACAAACAAACAGGAGACCTAGAAAGAGGATAGATAAACAACAAAACACATTTTTATAATGTACTAAGTTTATATACCTCATACAATTACAAATCCATATAAACAATCGATTTAAAATATGTACACATTGCTGATTTTTATAGAATGTTTATTACATGAGATCACATCTGTCAGAAGCAGAACAAGAAAGAGCAAGTCTGGATAAACATACCTGAACATGTTGCTTCGTATAAACATATCGATATCATGCTGACTGGATTAACATACCTGAACATGTTGCTTCGTATAACCATATCGATATCATGCTGACTGGATTAACATACCTGAACATGTTGCTTCGTATAAACATATCGATATCATGCTGACCAGAACAAAAACAAGTGTCCTCCACATCTTGCAGTGAACTGCAGTTTTTGCCACACCAGACTTTCACTGGTGAACTTTGATTAGTTGTCAAAGTATACGCCGTAAGCAGATGTACATGGTTTAAATCCTTCCTGGTGAACAGTTGTAACCAGCGTCTGCGAATATAAGTATATGTTGTTTTCACAAGGAAACTGAGCAAAGCTTAAGCAAGTAAGAACAAGTCAACGTTTCTGGGCGTTACCCCTTAAGCATAAAAGTATCAAGTATTATAACAATACGCGTGCCTGGCGCGTATACAGCACGTATACTTTGTATGATTTGGAAGACAGATTAATCGTGGTAACGATGAAATTGGTCGCTACTAGTCATGTGGCGAGAGACAAGGCTTGGCTGCCTAATGGGACTGACCTATGGCGAGTAGCCATGTGTTGCAAGGAAGCCCGAAAGACAATATAGAAAATGAAGCCAACAACTGGTAGGCGAGGCCTGTTAATCGTGGAAGGTAATTGGCGGTCTACGATTAGCAACTTCCAAGATGGCTGAATGATCGGGAAACCCAGGGGTGTTGACCAATTTAGTCAAAGGTCGACCTCGAGCGTTGAGGATAATGGCGCTATTACCCCGCTCGAGTAGGACCGAAACAACAACATAAATCTGGCTGTCAGAGAGCAGCTAATAGGAGCGTTGACAGGACACGCGCTAGTGGGAGAGGCTAGTTAGAATACTTCGGATGCCTCTTACCCCCAATATATGCGGGCCTGCCGGCGACTTAGAAAACTCAGGCTTGGAGGACAGACGGGGGACACACAGGCTTTGAGAGGACCCAGAGGTGGGGCCTAGGAGCGGGCCCAGGAAGGGCCTGGGAGGACAGGCTTGGAGAGGACGGCCGAACGCCCTCATGGCGAAAGTTTGCTCGCCGTTAGAACCTATGGCAGCGGCGTATATGGCCGGGCAGCAGTGAAGAGATGGGAGGCCGATGGAAAGCAGTAATGCTCGAGCTGTTCCTCGAGATGGCCAGCTGGTATCAGGGAGACGACCAGCCCCCTCCGCGACAGATATCATATGAACTGTAAGATGTGGGAGGAGACTAGCTCTATGTTACGACGGTCACCCACAAGTCATCCCCCGAGCACGCCAATAGGACGGCGAAGATGAGAAGCTGATAAGCAAGGTATAGGCAAGATAGAAACTGGAGACGACAGTATTCGAGAGACAGGTCCAAGATAGAAAACCACTAGACTATCAAAATTAGAGAAGTAGCATTTTAGATGAACCGCCGTGCCTCCGCCCATTACTCATTTTACTGAAATTAATAAACTTTGTCGTTGACGTCGAAGAGAGTTGTCGTACGAACGCGTATGACGCATGAGAGGCGTTACAGTATTAAGTGGCTCTGTTCCCGCAAATGGTCAAACTGACAGAAAGAGTGTGTGTGTGTGTGGGGGGGGTGTGTGTGTGTGTACTTATTAGTTTCCTCAATGAAACTGATAGTCTTAGTGTGAGTAGGCCAGTCTTCATAAGTTCCTAGGGACAGCCTCGATGG
>SMGT01016483.1:47428-73992 GCA_004794575.1 Lanistes nyassanus | reverse complement strand
ACGTCGTGTGTGTGTGTGGGGGGTGGGTGGGGGTACTTATTAGTTTCCTCAAGGAAACTGACAGTCTTAGTGTGAGTAGGCCAGTCTTCATAAGTTCCTAGGGACAGCCTCGATGGACTAGACGTCGTGTTTGTGTGTGTGGGGGGGGATGGGGGTACTTATTAGTTTCCTCAAGGAAACTGACAGTCTTAGTGTCAGTAGGCCAGTCTTCATAAGTTCCTAGGGACAGCCTCGATGGACTAGATGTCAAGGCGTTCGCTTCCGAGGTGGGAGGTCGTCGTTTCGTACCCCGGCGGAGTTATACCTAAGACTTAATTAAAAATTGACAATCTAGTAGTTAAATTTAAAACAAGCGAACTGGACCAAGCTAAGACATGACAAAGACAAAGACGAAGACAATCTACATGTTTCGGGGCACTACCCCTTCATCAGGACGACACAAAAACGACGAAGAAAAAGAAAAAAAAACGAAAACAGAAGAAAAAGACTTAGCTTCAGTAGATGGGGCGCGTGGGCTGGACAGCACGAAAATGACTAAGGGACAGTGAGTAAGAAGGGTTAAAAAGAGGGGCAGCCAATCGTCAGGTGGGTAGGAAAGGATAGGGAAGGGTGGGGGTGGAGAGGGGGTGGGGTGGAGAGGGGGTGGGGTGGAGAGAGAAGAGCGGGTAAGGGGTTGTCAGTGTGGGAGAGAAGGAGGTGAGAGAAAATAAATTAAGAGAGAGAAGGAGGAGGGGTAAGGGGGTTAAGAGAAAAGGAGAGGGTGGAGGGTTGAGTCCAGTGGGTGCCATGCTACCAAAATGGGTAATGAAGTAGGATTCCATATTCTTGCGGTCAATGGAATCGCCATTCATTTTCCAGATACCACAGACCCTCATGTTGTCGGCTGTGTGTGAGGGTGTGCTGAAGTGACGTGCAACTGGTGTGTTTCTGCGGTGTTTAGTGTCAGCTAGATGTTCTGTGAAGCGGGTGTTGAGTGTGCGTTCTGTCTCCCCGATGTAGAGTTATAGTGGGACAGAGGGTGCATGTGATGGCGTAGATGATGTTGCTGTTAGTGCAGGTGAAGTTGCCCTTGATGACAAAAGTGGTGCTGGGTGTGTGGAGTGTGGTGTTGGTGTTCAGGTAGGGGCAAGTGTTGCAACAGGGGGCAGTGCATGGGGTGGAGCCGCAGGATGGGGTGAGGATGGTGGTGGCTTTCAGTTTAGAATGTACTAGAAGATCCCGCAAGTTCTTATCCCTGCGATATTCTAGTAGGGGGGTTTATTTGAAGAGGTAGGGTTCGGATTTTGACAGTATGTGCCATTTTGAGAGGAGGATCCTACGTACTGGAAGGTTGTGAGGGTGGTGCGTCAAGACGGCGATCGGCCGAGGTTCGGTGTGTCTGGAGCGGTGGGAGGGTTGGAGTGTGAGTGCACGTGGTGTAGCGGCAGCTTTCTGTTTAGCAGAGTGTAGAAGCTTGGGAGGATAGTTGCGGGCAAGGAAAACGTCTACCATTCTATCGGATTGTACAAGGAAGTCTGTATCATTTGAGCATAATCTGCGGAACTGCGAGTAGGGCATGGTGTGCAGGGTGTAAGGTGGGTGAGATGAGTGGAAATCCAGGTAGGAGTGTGAGTCTGTAGGCTTGTAGTGGGTGGTGGTTGCTAGGTAGCCGTTCTGCAAGGTTATGTTGATGTCGAGGAATGTGACAGAAGTGCATGAAATGGTGTAGGTTTCGTTTTTTCGTCATTTTTGTGTCGTCCTGATGAAGGGGTAGTGCCCCGAAACATGTAGATTGTCTTCGTCTTTGTCTTTGTCATGTCTTAGCTTGGTCCAGTTCCCTTTTTTAAATTTAAGAAAGGTTTTTCCTCGAAACTGCAGTCACCTGTTTTTCTTGTACATTAAAATATGTGATGAATAGAGTGCGCTCTGCTCTTCCTGTTAGTGTTAAGGAAAGTTAAGTAGAGCAAGGAGAAAATAGGGATAATTATATTAACTTGCAGTTTAACTAGCTATGTTGCATAGATGAAGATAATAAATAGGCCTACAAACTAACCTAATCTATTAAGACGTTAGATGAGTTTACTATCTAAAGAAAGAGAATATATCGAGTGGAATCAGAGGATGCTAGATGTTAGTATCTGTAACTATTCTAGAAGGATGTAGAAACGTCTAAAAAGAGTGACCCTAGCACAGCACGCGTCACAGTCACATGTCGCATGCGGTACCCAGCCTGTAACCTGATACCGCCCGCTGTGAGCGGGTGGTGGCAAAACCGTCTCCGCGATGGCTGCGTCCATCACATAATAATATTCAATAATAAAGGACGACGTACATGTGAACAAACAAAAGGCTAAATATGGACAAGTGAACATCTCTGGTTGAAAATGCATTTATTAATATTTATCTCCATTTGCTTCCGTACAACGAGATGTGATTTTGTTCACAGGTACATGACATGATTGCTATAAGGACAGCTAAAATCCAGTTACACAGAGCTTTGCGATAACACAGTTTTTTATGTTGTAAGCAGAGTGATTTGATTAGACGAAGCACGGTGTTTAGGAACAATTTTTTTTAAAATTATCTGTTATTTTCTAAAACTGATGTACAACAATCACAGAGAGAGAGGGAGAGAGAGAGAGAACTTTGAAGTTTATTGATTCCACCTTTAGGTCACATCACGGGGCTGGTAACAAATACAAAGACAAATCGTCAGGTCGGTAGCCGACACATGCTACGTTAATAGATACATTGTTATATAGCGGGCTACATGAACAAACTACCAAACAAGCTTCCATTAGAGAGAGTCACATTTTAGGGTCTTTGGTGGGTCAAAGGAAAACCAACTATTGTCCAAGGTGTGAAAACCTAGACGACCACCTGGGTACATCGGGGCAAATAGTCCCCTTAGATCCAGCCGGTACCTAGCTGATGACGTCGTCAGCAAGGCGGTAAAGGTGACAACAGAGGTGGAACTACAGGTGACACGTAGTAACCTGTACCTGCGACGTTAGACATGTTAACGAAGCTTGGGCCTCCAGACATCGTTGAAGATGTAAGGGATTAGCTCACCTGGGTACAGGGGAACATTGTCACATGTCACCCCTAGGCTATTACCTGTCACTCCTTGGTAAGCCTTTTAGCTCCTCCCTTTGTAAGCTAGCAGGGGAGAGATACGTCATCACCAGGTTAATCGGTCCGCCCTTTCTGAACACTTAGGTAGGGGTAATGCTACGCCATTGGTCATGGAAGTCGCCCTACTCTCCCTAGTCTGGCTAGAACTGGTTTACTTGAGGGTGGTGCGTTAGAACGCTTACTACATAAGGAGGTAAAAATGTGAGATCGAGAGGGAGGAGAGAGCGAGACAGAAGAGAGAGGGCCAAGAGTACCGACACAGAATACAGAGAGGGACGTGCACCTAGAAAGAGACCCAGGGAAGCGACCACGTGCTAGCCTACGGACCTCAGTCGCCATCCTGCCAAAAGGAAGACTCCAGCTCTCTTGCAGTTACGAGTGTAATCTGCTGACCGCCTCGACGGACTGAGACGGAAAGAGACCACTGGACGTGCCTTATAAGTAAGGTCTGCTCTTACCTTAAAACTTATCTTAGAGTCGGGGACTCGCGTTGATGTAAGATAAGTGTTTTTATCCTGCCGGAGACAGGAGATGTCATAGCTAGTGATTGGGCAAGTGTGCCAGTAGACGGGACTGAGTGTAGCGTGGCTGAAGCAGTGGCGTAGCTTATTTTGTGGGTCGCTGAATAGCTGTAGTTTCGGTAGCGACAAGATTGGGTGCTTGGTCATCAGTCACGTGTCGCATTGGTGTATTGCAGTAAAGCTGTTGGTACGGTAGTGACCAGAGTTGGTGCTCTGTAACGGTCGCTTCTCGTATCTGTGTACTGCTGTAAAATAGTGACCAGAGTTGGTGCTCTGTTGTCAGTCACGTGTCGCATTGGTGTATTGCAGTAAAGCTGTTGGTACGGTAGTGACCAGAGTTGGTGGTCTGTAACGGTCGCTTCTCGTATCTGTGTACTACGGTATAAATAGTGACCAGAGTTGGTGCTCTGTTGTCAGTCACGTGCCGCATTGGTGTATTGCAGTAAAGCTGTTGGTACGGTAGTGACCAGAGTTGGTGCTCTGTAACGGTCGCTTCTCGTATCTGTGTACTGCGGAAAAGTAGTGTTTCAATAGTGACAAGAGTAGGTGCTCTTTGGTGGTCACTTATTGATTCAGTTTGATAGCTTTGTTATTGTGTATCGCAGAAGTTGTTGTTGCAGTGGTGACAAGAGTAGGAGCTCTATTGTCGGTCACTCATTGTACGTGTGTATTGAGCGGGATCATAGGCTGGTTTGGCAGTTTGGTTTCACTCTTGCATTGATTTGATTATATCCTTTGTCTGTTGCACGTGGTATGACGTCATCAGGCAGCATCTTACCCTAGACACGAGCCCCCACCACCTACAGTCTCTCATAAAGAATCACAAAAGACCGTAATACAATGAACAAAAAAAAAAGAATGTATTGTTGATATAAACAGTGAGTATTTACAATCAAAACAATTTATGTTACAACTCGCTTTAACTCTAGAAGTCTCGCAATTTCCTTCTGTTTGAGCTAGGTCTACTATAACATCTAATACCACCGTACATCACCCGCCTCGCCATTAAACACAATGACATACCACGTACCTTAATCTCGCCTTTGCATACGAGAAAAGAATAACCACGTGATGCACAACAGTTACAGAACACAACACTCGTTCACGAATGCTTCCTACAGTCCGCACGACAGTCTGTACGTTGGTGCGCTCCTTCCTTGGATATGTTCACCAGTAGATACCCTGAAGACCTCTTGAACGCCTCCACGTAACAGCAGACTTCGATGCCGACGATCACACACGCCACAGAGGATATGACATTTTCCAAAGGCTGACACACAGCCCCTTTAGAGCTCACCCCAAGAGCTCGGTTACTGGCAGCCTCCTTGTAAGGCTGGACCTTGGCCCCCTGCTTCAGACGGTTGTCTTGTCCGCGGTCTTGGGTCTCCCTCCTTTACGTTCTGCAGTCCTCCCCCGCCCGGTCAGCGTAGAGGTTTTCCACAGCAGAGGAGCACGTGCTAGAGTCACACAACAGTCTGGGAGGATCATACACCCTCGCAGAGTCCCTTGCGCTATGCAACTGGTCTACTCAAGCCGCGTGCTGTCGCTGCTAGACTTCCACACGTCTAGCAGAACGAGACACCTCAATTCTGCAGCTGAATCCTTCAGCCTTCAGCAGACTTGTACCGGGAGACAAGTACGTCTCACCACAGCAGCTCTTGTTCACAGGAGTGCAGACTAATGAAGCCCTCACTGTAGATTTCGCTTAAGATGTCCTCTCACAGGATATTTTTATGCGTAAGACATCCTCTCACAGGATGTTTGGGCGTAAGACGATTTGACTGTCTAAACCAGTAATTGTATTCTCAACTTTCGTCCATAGATTCTTTCATTCACATACATGTGATCATCAATGCGGTTATATATATCTATATCAACCAATCAGGCCAGAGACATTAGAAGCCACACCCCCTGTCAACTACTAGACACGCCCCTAAGTGGACACCTAGAGTGGACCCTCTCCCCTCCCTGGTTGGTTACACCTCTCGGCTACATCAAAGCCCTTGTGCTGATACTACGCATCAGCAGCTTCCTCCAGATACGTAACCCTCCCCTGTCCCTAACCCACCCCTGGCTAGCCTGACACCTGCATTAGAGTTCGTTCCTTCCCAGCTATGCCCCAGGGTAAGTAACACCTTGCCCCTTGCTTCTAGAGCTAGCACCCATGAGCGGAAGTGTAAACAGGGACGTAACCTGGGCTGGTGATGACGTGAGCGGCTAGATGGCGGCTTGAACAAGGGGATATTGGACCTTAATTAGGGCCGGAAAATCGAGGATGGGTCACACCTATGTAGCGGAGAAGGTTCGCTTCGTAAGTTTTCTTCTCTCCTCTCCCTCACTCTCTCTTCCCAACAAAGACAGGTTTTCGTCTTGTACACAGATTTATTTGGGGCCGCTACCGCTGCTGCTGCCCAACGGCTAGGGTCGCTCTGAGAGCCTGCCCGTTCCCTCCCTGCTCGCTCTTGCTCTGCCTACATGGTTCGTCTCCCCATTGCACTCTGCCCTTCATCTCTCCCTTTGCCCGGTCCGTAGCCCACTTTTATCGGGTAGGACGCGAACCGCAACGGGGGCACTGTCCGGCCAAGCAGCAGCAAGCCGGCATAAATCCCGTGAATGCCAAAATTTGTGTTTCTAACACACACAAGACTTAAGATTAAAAATACAAAGAATACATGTACACGAACATGAAAATATGCGAGAAATAGAGTGCGCTCTGCTCTTCCTGTTAGTGTTAAAGAAAGTTAAGTAGAGTGAGAAGGAAATAAAGATAATTACGTTAAAAGGCAGTTTAACTAGCTAATGTGAATAGAAAAAGATAAGAAATATGCCTGCAGACTAACCTAATCTATTAAGATGTTTGATGAGTTTAGTATCTACTGAAATGGTAAATCGAGTAGAATCCGAATATGTTAGTTGTTAGTACCTGCAACTATCCTAGAAGGATATAGAAACGTTTAAAGAGAGTGAGCCTAGCACAGCACGCGGTAAAAGGACACAGTGCCTCACAGCCATGGTTCGCTGGGCACCACTCGACCTGGGCACCACCCCCCCCCCCCCGGCGACGCTGTGGCCGTGAGCGTGGTGCCCAAAACCGTCTCCGTGATGGCTGCCCCCATCACACCTAGAATCTATGGTGTAATCTCCTTGACCCACCAGACCCCAAAAAGTGACAATTGTTTTAAGCAATCATTATTTGTTTCCATTGGTACTTGATATAGCTGCGGGCTATGAGCAGATTTGTTTTGTTAGCAGAGAAGAAACGCAGTCATTTTCTTAAACTAAAAAAATCGATAGCGAATTTCTAGGGAAAAGTCTCATTGTAAGCAGATAATTTGTGTAAGTGGGGCTTGTGAGGTGAGGCAACGTTGAGTAAACAGAACTTGTATCAGCATATCCCTGTTAAGGTGGGTAGTGGGTTGTAGACAATCAAAAGTTGTGCTGTACACCGGGACATCCAGTAAAGTCGTTCTGTGAACACCTCACCAGGAAGCGACAGACAGACGACGACTTTTCTCTCCAGACCACGAACGGCATCTCCATGCGCCACCCACACCACATCACTACGGGCCGTGATCACGTCCTCAATGTCATCCCACGTCATCACCCGCGCTGGGATACCCGCATCACTCAGCCCCGTCACCAGATCCGAAAAGTCTTCCTCGCCCTGACACAATGACAACACCAACACGTCTCTCCACTGTAGGCGGGGTGGTGTTGTGCTGCTGTTGATGGTGGTGAAGCTTGTAGATGTTGTGGAGTTCACTGTTAACATTCAAAGTGAATTCTTTTGTTCAGTCACGTGTCCCAGAGACAACGCTCACAGCCAGAATGACGTCATGCCGTTATGACGCAAATGTGCACACAAACAAACACATGGACGTAATCGAAGACGTCATTCTGCTATGACGTAAAATGTGCGGACACACACATCAACACATTGTCTTCTTCATCTGAAAAACTGTTACATGACTTGTTTGTTATTTATCACACAATTTATTGTCACGTGTTCAGTCTCCCGTCACTACACGTCACACTACACACTATATACACACCTGTACCCGGAACACGGAGACTGTGTAGGAAGCTGGCCACCTCACCAATGCACTTGACACAGCTACCTGACCAGGCACCTGAGTGCCCCTGACCTCGGTGATAGAGTGGTTCGACTGGCGGGCCGTCTGTGTGGTCGGGCACACCACGATCAATGTACGGCTTGACAGTACGTCTCTCAGTGAATTCCTTGTCCTGCTCAACTTCCCTGACGATGGCCGGCGGAGAGCGGAGGGGTCTGGTTAAATCTTTCTTGTGCAAGCCGGCGGGTTTGACTCCATGGTAACAACTTGCCGCCCAGAGATGGAGACCAGGAACTTGTGTCAGCAGCTTGTCACAGAAACTCTGGAAGTCTGATGACCTGTCACAGACATGAGTGTTACAGAGGACAGAGAGATACGTGTCAGCAGCTTGTCACAGAAAGTCTACAGTGTTACACAGAAGATGAAGATACACGTATTACCCTGTGTACTATCAATGACGCTCGTACTTGTGTTCGTCTAAAGTTTATCAACGTCTGACACTATTAATGAAATCACCACACGTGCTAAACACATCACGTCAAACATGTCACACACTTACTCACAAACTTCATCAGCGATGACGTACAGCGACCCTCTCCTCGCCGCCTGTGACAAGTCGTTCACAGCCTTCTCCACGTCAGACCTATTATCATACCTCAGGAGGTGAGGGTGTCCGGGTGATGCCACTGACGTCATCTGCGTCTTGACAATCTGCTGTAACTGGTGGTACAACATGCTGCACACTGCACGACTCCCATACCAAGAACTCACAATGTGGACGTCGTGGCCACATCTCATCCATTCTGTTGCCTTCAGCAGCAACACCACAGTTTTACCTGTGCCGGGCGGGCCGGCTACAAAGACTCTGGGGGGCGCTGTGTTGAGCAAGTCCAGTTGCTCTGGGAACAGAGTTATTTGAGCAGTATAGAACTCTCCCGTCCACGACACGGCCTGACCCAGGGTCTTGACACACAGGCGTGGGAGAGATGCACATGGCACAGTCACTGTTGTCGCCGGACCACAGAACCTGCAACAGTCGCATTTGTTTCTTCTTAACACATATTGGTAATTTTTAAAGGGACTCTCACCACCTAGGTACAAAGTTTTGCTGTTCGACGGCGAGTTGCCTATACTTCGCTAAATACGTATCACTCTAACCAAAGCCGCCGTCCCGCTACTACAAATCGATGTCAAAGATGCTTCAGAGGCTCTTTTCCGAAGATTGCCGAGCGGCGCGACGGAATAACACGAGCTCGCGGGATTCCGGAAGTGACAGTCATTTTTTCGAAAGGGTGACTCATGGTAGACGGGCACACGATAACATTTTAGTCGCAAATCTTTACAAGGTGCGAACACAAGTGTATATTTTTGTGCATAGTATTCATTAGATACTTATAAAAGTGCATTAAACTAGCTTCCTAACCTTTTATTTAGACTTTAAACCGTGGCTTTTGGTGGCTATTCGTGGCTTCTCGTGGCTATTTGGGACTTCGTACAACTCGTGGCTGATAGGTTGAACAATACAGACTGGTAAGTCTTACTCTGTATGCCTCCTCTTCATCAATCATTCAATGGTTTTACTGTCACCGCTACTTCGAGTTTTTGTTTTATGTTTTACACGAATAAATGTGTTATAGAACCCTCGAGCATGTTCAAAAAGGGTTGGATTAGGAAAAAACTGTTCGATAACAACGCACTTTCATATTTCAGGTAGTTTTATATTTGTGAGTCGCGGTTAGGGAGAGAGAAAGCTGTTGCTTTGTTGCTGTATAGCAGTCTTTTCCTGGCGGGCACCTTCAACCCCCACAGCGACGAGCACACGACGAGGAGAGAGTGCTCCTAAGTATTATCGACTACCAGGTGTCAAGAGAGGGAAGGGGGAACAGGCTAACATAGGGGTGACATGTGACATTGATGACCACGTGTATGTGAATTACAGAATCTGTGGACGAAAGTTTAGAATAAAAGGACTGGTTTAGACAGGCAAATTATTTTCAGCCCTAATTTTGTGACAAATTCCACCAGTCTATTAATTTCTTTCTTGATAATTATGGTGGAAACGCTCTCCACAAAGTGTGAAGCCTTAGACTTTACAGTTTTAAAAATAACGACCAGAGTGTAGTCGTGTCCAGCCTTGTTAGCCATGCAACAAATCCTGGTTTGTCCGGCAATTTGAAACATTCGCTTAAAGGTCCCGTCTGACCTCCATGTGGTAAATACTCGCAGTTTTAGCAAGAACAATAATAACTGTAGAACGAATTCAGTCTACCAGATCTAGCTAGCTCATCTGAGCTTGTTTCTTTCACCCCTCCCTCTATTTGATGCATTGGTGATTGCTTTAAACTGAAATTCCATACTTTCTTGTCTAAAACATTGAATGTATTATGGTAGAATCCGGCAGGCGGAAACCAGATGATAATTTAGAGCTGGAATAGGAAATTTTAACTGCCAATAAATTTTTTTCAAAATTCAATAAACATTTGGTTTCTATCCTTTTATCTGAAAAGTTAGAAAGACAGAGATAATAGCTCCTCCCAAAAGACTATATATGAACCGGTCCAAAGTTAAGTGAAAAATGTGAAGAATCGTTTGTCTAGCAGAATCAGTCCTCTGGTTTAAATATTTATATATATATAGAGAGAGAAAGGTACCTTTTACAGTAGACTTCTGTCTTTCTTGAACAAAGGGCAAGAGCGAGGAGAGAGCGTGACGGACAAGAGAGACGTCTAGTAGAGATTTATCGGTTGGGATAGTGGGGAAATACTTTATATCGCAGCAGATGGGTCCCTGTTGGGCCTTCCAATGAGGTGTCCCACGACGTAGAGCACGCGAAGTATTCTTCACACAAGGGCTGGGGGGGGGAACAATCATAACTCTACAGTCATCCCCCGACCCATGATACCACCCGCTAGCAATCAAAACCGATGCTCGCTCACTCCCAGACCACCTGTGAGCAGCAGAAGAATGCCAAGACTGAACGCTACAGGTCGGGAAAGAGGCATCGGACGACTGCAGACTGGAAACCGCCCAAGCGTCGTCGCACATGCACAGGGTGTGGCAGTTTCCACAATCTGTCGTTTGTGGTTCGCTTTCAAGCCACTGGTAGCACTCTGGATGGAGTCGGAAGCGGACGACCTCTTGTCACGACTGCGCTATTGGACAGGCAGATCTACCGCGACCACCTGCGCCGACAACTCCTCCGTGCTGCAGACACGGCCCGAGTCACAGTCGGGAGCCTTGGAGCTGCAATCGGCCAGCAGACTAGACGTCACCGGTTGCCTGAGCAACAACTGTACTGCCGCCGTCCTGCACGGCGGTCAACGCTGGCTGCACGACATCGGCAGCAGAGAATGCAGTGGGCCCAGCAGTACCTGAACTAGACATGGCTGCAATGGGGAGACATTATCTTCTGCGAGGAAAGCCGCTTTTGCGTCAGCCACGACGTGTCAAGAACACGCTCTCTCATTCGCTCAACCGCGCTTTTATGCGTGCTCTTATTCACGACTCCACAGGTAAAGCTCACCACATCCTTCCTGCAACAGAACAATGTCCAAGTGATGCCTTGGCTCTCTATGAGGCCAGACCTCAACCCAGTCTAGCATCTATGGGACCATCTGCAGAGAGAGCTGAACGGTCTCCAGCCGAGACCGGCAGGGGTTAGGCAGGGGAAGATTGCGGATCAAAAGGCTACGCTGTTAAAGCGTAGTGTCGATCACCAGGGTTTGTTGTGTGACCCAGGGGGTGTGATCCATCAGGGCCCGATATTAGCTCTGTCCACTCGAGATCCCGCGCAAGGCCACCGCGTGACGTGTTCTTGTAGTTAACGATGGGGTTTATCTCTTGCTGTCTCTGTCCTGGTTGGTTGATGTATGCAACTAAATCGATGAACACGTGTGTGAATGCAGTAATGTTTGTATGAATGGTTAGAATAAAAGGACTGGTTAAAACGCCAAATAATCATCTGCCAATGTTCTTGCTGGAGATCTGCTAGTTTTTTCCGGCTGGAGATAAGTTTGTGAGAGACGTGTTGTGGCGAAACTGCTGCTGAAGCCTGATGGTGTTAAGGCTTGTCGCACAACCAAGTGTGCCCTTCTGCTGGACTTGGGTGAAGTCTGTTATCAGCTGCACGTGTCTTGAGTAGACCAGCTGCCTTAGTGTGACTCTTGGCACGTGTTCCTCTGCTGTGGAGAATCTCTACGCTAACAGGGCGAGAGGAGTGACCGCAAAACGTAAAGGAGGAAGTCGACGGACAGTGGGCAGACAACCGTCTAAAGCAAAGGCAAAATTCCAGCCTTATTAAAGGAAGACTGTCCTGCAACTGAACTCTAGTGTCGCGAGTTCAGAGGTCGAAGGTCGACCTAGAAGTGACTTACAGTGCCCTGGCTGTGACGATGGCGATAGCGCATAGAGGCCAAGGACAAGATGGAGAGAGCTCATCAACGCGAGTCTGATTTTAGCAAGAAGCAGGCAAGACGACTTTCTTACATGTCAGCATTTTAGGACAGCGAAAGGGGGCGCCTCGTATGAAAACAGACTCTACACTCATTGTGAACTTTTCAGACAACCAGATGAAGAATTCTGTGTATTCTACACGCGGTCATACTGCGTGTGCTGTTCAAACAGATAGGTGTGTCTTGATGTTATGTTCAGTAGGGCAGGTGATGGCAGGAACCGGGTGTTAGCTGACCAGAAATAAAGCCTAGACTGTCATTTCATTCTGCAAATACTCGCTATCTTTAAATGTGTTATGGAGTATGTTGTTCATTTTTTGTGGGGATGGGGGCTAGGGGAACGGTGTGCAGCTAGATAGTTATATGAAAACCATAAGTAATACAATGATTACGTTTCCACCCATGCATATTTCCTCCTCTTAATAGTGGTCGTGTGGAGCGAGCCCAAGACGACACGTTAAGGTAAAAAGCAATTTCCCATGTGACGACAAACTTACACAAACGAATATTATATGTGTTAAGAAAAGATTGTTTGAGGTACCTAGCTAACTTATCCCCCCATAATAATTAAAAATAATTCGTAAGAGGTGATGTTAAACTTTAGACCGTGTTGTACGTATTTATGTACAATGCCTACTTGTAGAACTGACCTGGCTACCAGCGTCTTGTAATTGTCACAGGTCATGTGACTGTCAGGCCCAGACACAGCCACACGTCGCTGCCACCAGTTCCCGAGTTCCCTCATCACGTCACTACTGACGTCCCATGGTGTCTTGGGGTCAGACAACTGATCAGAGCACACACACAGACCGGGGATGTCCGCGGGATCTGTTGTTCCCAAACACCGACAGAGATCCTGTTTGAAAAGCATAGCGCAAAATATGACAGAAGACTTCTCAAAAATTCAAAACTAAACTGAACTGAAAAATCTTTACTCATCCACACAGGGCAGTTCTTAAGACATATGTGCACGATACACTTACAATGTTAATCAAATATAAAAAAGGCACAAGGGCACAAGTGACACAAAACCCAACACCAAAATGTAAATACACGTGAAATACTAAAAACAAATCTAAAAACATAGTGTCCCACTCTATACCTATTCAAGTTAATTCCTCTCCATAGGGGAATCCTTGCCTGCATGAGCTGAGGGTCACCAGAGATGGCCTGTTGTACCTGACGAGCTGTGAGGTTAGGGACCACGATCGTCTTAGTGATGGGCAGACCGGGAGTGACGTCAAACACCAGATGTGACACCATGGCTTCTGCCTTGTCCAGTTGTAATACGGCGTTTGTTAGTCTGCGTCTGATGTTCTTGTCTATATCTTGCTGTGACATATTAAGTTTACCCACGTTGTCACCGACAGCTTTCACCTCGCAAACGACAATGCCGTACTGTCTGTGAATGAGCAGAACATCAAAGTCTCCCTTTTTGTGTTTAGGCAAAGCAGTAGGTAAACTGTCGGGTAGAGGTAGGTGAGCAGCCGCAGCCGCGTAACAAGATTCACGCAGGTACTGTCCGAACACAAGCTGGGTCAGTCCAAACAAAACTTCTCTGTTCTCTTCAGACATTTTCAGCAGACAGAAGAGAAACCGCTGCATGACTGCATCATCTCTGACGTCACAGTCCTGAAGGTTAGGTGGCTGAGAACACTTACTGCCAGAGGGTGGATTCATTGCCTGTTGGCTGGACTGACCACCTTGTCCAGATGTTGACTGTCCAGCCTCACCGTACGCTTTATGAAGGACCAGAACTTCCAGACCAGCAGCCGACTGTCTTGTCATCGGCACACGGTTGAAGTAGACAGGAGGCAGGAAGTAGGCCTTAGAGTCGAGATCAGGAAACGCGGCCTCAGCCCACTGTCGCCAGAATGTCTGGGCTTGTTCTGAGATGGTCTCCTGTGGTCGTAGGCACATAACATTAGGTAATGATTAGATATTACAAAGTAAAGCATGACTAAAGGGGACGCTGAAATACACAGAATTTTATATAATTACAATAACTACGACGAAAGGCTAAGAAATGCAGATGAACAGTTCAGAAAGAGATGAATATTCTAGAATCAGTAATGACATGAACTTTAATCTTGAGATGTTATGAATACAAATGGAAGACAACATTTTAAAAATTTTCTTTACTTTTCGAAGTATTTTTTTAATTACCCGAGCCCCTGTCTCCTGATTGATAAGCCTGACTGCTGCCTCTATTTGAGGGCGAGTTCCCCGGATTATAACAATCTTCGTGTTTTGTACGTCCGAGGCGTTAGAGTCAAACTCTACATCGGCTCCAGTCTTCTGTTTGATTTGTTGACATTTACTTTCTGTAGATAAAAAATTGAAACAACTCTTAATTTCTGCATCGAACGCTTGCTTGGGCAACTTACAAGGCACACATGCACAGTCACATACGAAAATATACACATGGAAATGAAACGTCACGGAAACGTGCCATGCAACGACAGGTGCGTTCGTGAGTATGCTAGTCCGTTAGCGTGAGGTATGACTAAGCGCTAATTTTAGAACGCTGACCTATGGTCAATCCGCGCGCGCGCGTGTGTGTGGGGGGGGGTGGGTGGGGGGAAGGCGCGCTCCGGTTTGAAAGGAGTAGACAGTTGATGCTGAGAGAGAGAGAAAGAGTGGTGCCGACGACGTGAAGGGACGGACGGACTTTTCCTGCGAGTTCCCAGACACCGTAGCGGAGCCCTTCATCGGCGCTGGAAGGTTGTAAAGAATCAACCTGGTTTTTGTGGACCAACCCTTCTGCCCAGACGGGAGGTAGGCCAAACCCTCTGTCCCACTTTATTCTACATCGGGGAGACAGAACGCACACTCAACACCCGCTTCACAGAACATTTGGCTGACACTAAACACCGCAGAAACACACCAGTTGCACGTCACTTTCAGCACACCCCCACATACAGCCGACAACATGAGGGTCTGTGGTATCTGGAGAATGAAGGGCGATTCCATTGACAGTAAGAATATGGAATCCTACTTCATTACCCATTTCGGTACCATGGCACTCACTGGACTCAACCTCAAACACTGACCCTCCACCTTCCTCTTTCTCTTTACCCCTCCTCTCTCTCTCTCTTATTTCTTTTCTCTCACCTCCTTCTCTCCCACACTGACACCCCCTTACCCACGCTTCTCTCTCCACCCCGCCCCCTCTCCACCCCTACCCTTCCCTACCCTTTCCTACCCACCTGGCGTTTGGCTGCCCCTCTTTTTAACCCTGTTTACTCACTGTCCCTTAGTCATTTTCCTGCTGTCCAGCCCATGCGCCACATCTACTGAAGCTAAGTCTTTTTCTTCTGTTTTCGTTGTTGTCGTTTTTTCGTCGTTTTTGTGTCGTCCTGATGAAGGGGTAGTGCCCCGAAACATGTAGATTGTCTGTGTCTTTGTCATGTCTTAGCTTGGTCCAGTTCCCTTGTTTTAAATTTAAGAAAGATTTTTCTCCAAGCGGCAGTCACCAGTTTTTCTTAAACAAGAGATATGTGTGTACAAATAATATATATATATAGAGAGAGATATACAAACCATAAATAATGAATATGTCGACAGACAAAGATAGACGGTCACACAGACATACATACATATAGACAGGGAATAGAGACAGGCAGGCAGGCAGGCAGACAGGAAGGACAGACTGGCAGGGAGGAAGGCAGACAGAAAGACAGACAATCCTTACCTGTGAGTAGAGCAGCCCCCACGTCAGTGACAGAGTGAACATAAACTTGACCTCCTCTTCCTGCCTGTGGTACACCACGTTTACGGGCCCTGTTCGCATTTCCGGTCTACAGAGTAAAAATGAATACATAGATATAAAACGGTGAGCCTTAATTCAAATCAGTTATCAAATTGTGAGATTTGCAGCATAAATATAAAAAATGACATTTTTTAGTGTACAGATCACTACCGGAAACATAATTGACAAACTTCCCTGAATTAAACTGCAAACATAAGTACATATGTGTGTGTGTGTGGGGGGGGGGTGGGTGGGTGGGTGCTGTTAAAGTATGTTATAACTACTTGTATGTCAAATACCGATTCCATTATACACAGAGGATGTCCAGGTTATACCACACTCTACGTGTTTGACGGTTGATATTACTTCCGTTGGGTTTGTTTGACTCTTGATGCTCCGGAATATTGCTGCTGCGTTCACTTCTGTTTCTTATGGATGTTAACGTTATTTGTTACTATTGATCGCAAATACTCTGAATAAGGATGAATTGTACTGCAGTAAAACCTCCCATACAGGAACTTATGTAATACGACTTCCTCCAGCATATGACCCAATACTTTTGACGGAGACCATTTACTATATAAGCCAACTCCCATTTACGACTCATTCCTTAACCCGACTACCGACCGATGAAAGTGGCCGGTTTTGCATAGTATACGACTTTCTCTGGTCGCAAAAAGTTTGCAGACTTCTTTTTGCAAAGATGTTCAACGAGAAACGAGAAATTTGACCTCAAATCCCACGAGAAGCGCAAAATACCTGTTTTTAAATCTAGAAAAGACATTGAAAGTGCTCCTAACAAAGAATCAACAAAGGGAAATCGGCAATAAATATTGCATCCGACATCCATTTACGATTTTAGGCCTAACGGACGGAAGGAAGTGACAGTTTTGTACAATATACGACATACGTGTCTTTTCGAGATTTCGCAGTAGGGCAAATAGTTAATATCACAGATTTTGCTGCAATTAATTCCTGACTATTAGCAGTAATTTTATATTCTATGTTTAAGCCTTTGTTTCAGCTGGTTCGCCGCATTCTGTAACAGCAAGGTCAGGTGGACTCTGCAAGGTCCAGTCTTGGCTGCCATGATAAAATACATACCGATGTGTTTATTTCTCACCCCATCAATCATGGTACGCATACCTAAATGTTGTACTAACAGTGCAGTACAGCTAGTCCTTCCGTATAAGACCCATCCTTTATAAGACGTGATTTTTGCTGTTTTTTCAAAGTCATATATTGGAGTTTTTACTGTACATGTTTTAATGACACTTATTATGCGACCTATTTTACAGAATTTATACCGACACCAGTACATCTACTCCTTATCGATATTGTTGTAATTCTGCCTTTCGTATGACTTGACTAAAACATCAGCGTGCTCTGCTAAAGGATTATGGTAATAGGATTACCGACTTTTATTTATTAATAGTAATTTTGATTTTGCTGTGAATTGTGTAATGTTCTGCTGCCACTTCAAAAATTAATAAAATCAGTATTCTTGTAAACTGAAATGTTAACCAGCTGTTGATAACCAAGGTAACGCTGTTGAACCAAGCTGTTTATGGCTCATTGCAGACATTTGGCAAGTGTGATGTGACAACAAACACCCGTTACGGCAGTAGGTGTGCATTTCATGTTGTGCCAAGGTGAAAGTATTCTTGTCTCACCTGTTTTGAAGAAGACGGGGTTTGACTCATGGCTGACAGTGTACTCTGACTTCAACAAGACAGTTTGTCAGAACCAGCATCTGCTGGCTCAGCACTGAAGCAGTCTGTCTTATGATGAACACTGGAGTAAGGGCTACACAGATCGTCAGTGTCACCTGTACTAGGACTGTGAGTGGGCCTTGTGTCTCCAGACTAAACATGATGATAAAATGGATTGTCAGTGACTGAGAGACAACGTCACCTCCCTTAATGTATTTTAACGCAAAACAAAACTTTTTATTATTTAGAACCAATAATGACTTACGTATTGCTTTTTAGAAGTTTCTATTAGCTGAGACATACTGACACTGACACCGACATCAGTTTACTTTTGTCAGCTTTTTGCACATAGCCACATACAAGATGTTAACAGTTTTCGGCCACAATTCCAGGGGAGTGAAAAATGGCTGTGACGTTTGTATCCACACGTGCTCTGTCACTTGAGAAATGCTAGATTTACTCTTCGAATGACACGCTGATGAGGAAAATGACATTGTTTTGCAAATTTATTGTGATAAAGTGGATGAAGATAAGTGTATTTGTGCCTGAAAGATCTAAGAGAGTGATTACGAAGAGAAAAACGAGCGAGCACGTGGTGTAAACAGTATCGAACAGACTGTGTATAAAGATTCGTGAGAACGTTTTGATTACTTCAACTTCAGTTGTGTTTCCATCAAAGGATTTATAAATTATGGAACAAGGTCCAAGAAACACAGTAAGACGTGAGTTTTCTTTGTTTCTTGATGTTTGCAACCAAGTTTAAATAACTTTTAGATTGGTTTTGGTTATTTTTAAATGATTTTTTTAAAAAAAAAGGCTAAAAACCACGTCAGCCGGGACCGGTCACGTACAGGCCTACACAGTAGAATCTGTTGGTAATACAGACACATACAGGCCTACACAATACACTCTGTTGGTAACACAGACACATACAGGGCTACACAATACACACTGTTGGTAACAGACACAGGTTTGTTGTTGGACACAACATCTAGGGACATAGGCTGGCCATCGCGCTTGCTGCTTCTGAATTTTGAAAGCGTCACCAATGAATTGAGCTAGTTAGCCCCATACTTACAAGATGTTAGCAGTTTTATTACACTTCTTTCAAAGGGCTAAAATCCTGGCATATTCGCGCACGTTGGTTATTATCATCTGTGTACCATCTTCTCTGGTGATTTAATTTATTGACTGAGAGAGACAGAGAGAAATTAGAGAGTCATAACGGGCATCGAACTATGCTCATTTGCTTATTCATATGATATTTCTTTCTCTTCCGCAGTCGATTTATCTTCACACACCCCGCTCATACCCCTCTCTTTTGTATAACAGTGTGGTCTGTACAACCCTTTAAAATGCCAAGAACTTTGACTAATTGAACGAACAAAGAATGGAGTACTGAAGGAATAAATATAAACTGATAAATTCCTCTCTTTTTGTTTTAAATATCTAAGATCTCAGTTATATTTACTCTCACCAACTGAACGTAGGTATGAAAATAAGCGAGTAGTTAATATTTTCCGGGTGACGATACCGAGTAATACTGGTACGTATATTGGGTCTAGTAATGGAGTGTCTTTCAAACAATTTTGTCGCTGCACAACGAAACCATCTTGAGTAGGAAACTGCGTACTTTGAGTGAAAAATATTTTTGAAATCTATAGTGTTTCCTGATCATTTTGATCTAAGAACCATTGTCCTATCTTAATTAGTAAGAGATCGAAATATGGCATGCTGAATGGATTGTCAGTGATTGAAAGAGCCAGAATGTGGGTGGTAGCCATTTTGAGAAAACACGATCCACAGTTTCAGCATGCAGTACTGTACCAATTTCCTAAGCAACACAAATATTTACCTAATTCTATTTAAATTTGAAGGAAAATTTCGCGTCTATTTGATAGAAGACATAGAAGCTGACCGACCGATTTCTCTGTGGCCCGCGTTACGTAGTGTGACTACTGACATTTAAAAACAACCTGTCTTTGATAAAGTAATGGATGGTTGAAGCTCTAGCGAGGACTATACCCGACGCATTACCTTCACACGCTCGTTACGCGGTTGACTACATTTTTATGATCAAGTACCGTATTCAAACTTACAACACAACACTAAGCATACTATTATACTATGCAGCAACACATAAATCACTCACCTATAGCCGTCAAGGCCTGTACCGTCACTAAGTTAAGCGATAACACAAGTTGTTCCTTGTTTTATGAATGACAATATCCTACAGGGACTGTTGTGTGGGCTTGAGCCCTTTTTCTTGGTCCCGGTGTCATGCGTAAACCACACAATCAATCATTGTCAAGACTGACTACAGGGAAACATTTTATAGTGTGTGCGTGATTGGGTGTCTGCTGGGGCGCGCGTTCTTCTGAAGATCAGTTCTGATCCTGTTCTGTTTGGCGTTTAAGTTCATTATGCCGCTTTTCCCATTTTATTATTGTTATTTTGATGTTTGTCTCCAGCATCGAAGAAACTGCGATGCGCCCCAACATGAACAACACATTTGTACCTGTATGTTGTTTAGTCTCTTAGTTTGTCTGAGATTCTTTACTAGAATTGAATTTAATTGACGTTGTACTTCTTCAGTGATAGTCTCCCTTATTTCGTATACTCGTGAAAACCAATTTCATTTCCTTAACAGTCAATAAAAAGCAACAGGAGTATGAAATGCAATGGTGATGCTGTTGATAGTAAATCTGCTGCTGGTGGTGTTGGGTTGGTGGGGGAGGGGGGCTGGGGAAGCGGAGGTCAAGAGTAAAAAAGGGTAGACACCATAAGAAGTCGTATAGACTGTAAATGAGGGAGAGAGTTTGAGGAGAGGAACAACGTGTGTGTGTGTGTGTGTTTTGGGGAGGGAAGAGGACTGGTGGTGCGTGAGCACATGTGCATGACCCTGTGTTATTGTTGGGTGATTTTTTTTGTTTAGTTTGATTGATTTTTTCATCCAAATAATTTTGGCTGACAAAATATCATACTGCTATACCTATAAATTCTGAAGGAAGCTTTATAATAAAATTTTATTAAAGACTACTTAAACCAGCATAAGCAAAATGTCCTAATAGGACTGCAAATCGCTGGAACTTACTTCCGACTTCAGGTAAAATAGCCATGGGTGGTGTTTCTCTTCCGTACTATGCGGAAAATGAGTAGTTTCATTTTGAGTCAAAATGAAACTTCCGAATTTTGATATTTCGCGCAAAAAAGTCAAACCGAGAACAATATTGTCGCCTGTTTCCACCCCACCCTCCCCAGTCCCGAAATAGAAGAGCTAGCTCACGCATCACAAATTCAAGAAAAAATTACGGTTTCTTTCCGTGTTAATGCCATTACTTCCCCTAGAGTGCCAACGCGGGACTTAATGTGCAAACCGTCTTCCACATTGTGTACCTCAGCGACGTCGCATTGTACACTGTAAGTACGATCTAACACTCCTTGGATTATTGTGCATGTGTGC
Source organism: Lanistes nyassanus (assembly GCA_004794575.1). Lineage (NCBI taxonomy): Eukaryota > Metazoa > Mollusca > Gastropoda > Architaenioglossa > Ampullariidae > Lanistes > Lanistes nyassanus. Next base: position 52,907 of record SMGT01016483.1, on the reverse strand, counting down.
TAACCGTAAAAGTTTTTAGGATCTCAGTATCTTCAAATGGTAAAACAGGAATTGAAATATCTGACAGATTTGTAAGCGAAAACTATGGCAAGGGGTAGTTTTTCGTTCGTTCTTGCGATCTTACAATACATGACCAATTATCTGAATTAAGAAATTTACCCTGATAAAAATTTTCTGAACAGCAATACAATAAATATAATTATAAAAGAAAAACAAGTGACTGCCGCTTGGAGGATAAGCCCAAATTAAATGTAAAACAAGGGAACTGTACCAAGCTAGAAAGAGACAAAAACGACGAAAAAACGAAAAGGATAAAGACTTATCTGCAGTAGAAGTGGCGCGTAGGCTGCATAGCAGGAGAATGACCAGGGGACAGTGAGTAAGAAAGGTTAAAAAGAGGGGCAGCCAATCGCAAGGTGAGTAGGAAAGGGTAGAGAGGGGTGGGGGTGGAGAGTGGGCGGGGGAGAGAGAAACGGAGAGAAAAAGCAGCGGGGTAAGGGGGCGTCGATGAGGGAGAGAGAGAGTGGGAAGGAGGTGAGAGACAAAGTGAGAGAGAGAGAGAGAGACAGAGGGGTGACGGGGTTAAGGGAAAGGAAGGGGAGGGTCAGTGTTTTAGGTTGTCCAGTAGGTGCCATGGTACCGAAATGGGTAATGAAGTAGGACTCCATATTCTTACGGTCAATGGAGTCGCCCTTCATTCCCCAGATACCACAGACCCTCATGTTGTCGGCTGTGTGTGGGGGTGTACTGAAGTGACGCGCAACTGGTGTGTTTCTGCGGTGTTTAGTGTCAGCAAGATGTTCTGTGAATTGGGTGTTGAGAGTGGGTTCTGTCTCACTGCTGTAGAATAAAGTGGGACAGAGGGTGCATGTGATGGCGTAGACGATGTTGCTGTTGGTGCAGGTGAAGTTGCGTTTGATGACAAAAGTGGTATTGGGTGTGTGGAGTGTTGTTGCAGTGTTAAGGTAGGGGCAAGTGTGGCAGCGGGGGACATTGCATGGGGTGGAGCCGCAGGAAGGGGGAAGGGAGGTAGTCGGTTTTAGTTTAGAGTGTACTAGAAGGTCTCGCAGGTTCTTGTCCCGCCGAGATGCTAGGAGAGGGAGTTTTTTTGAAGAGGTCGGGTTCAGATTTGGACAACAGGTGCCAGTTGGAAAGGAGGATCCTACGTACTGGGAGGTTGTGGGGGTGGTGGGTCAGTACAGCGATTGGCCTTGGTGCTTTGTGCCTTTGGTGGCGGGAGGGTTGTAGTGTAAGTGCTCGTGGTGTGGCGGCAACTTTCTGTCTAGCAGTGTGTAGGATTTTGGAGGAATAGTTGCGGGCGAGGAAAAAGTCCATCATTCTGTCGGATTGTTCACGGAAGTCAGTGTCGTCAGAGCATAATCTACGGAGTCTCAGAAACTGCGAGTAGGGTATGCTGTGCAGGGTGGAGGTGTCGTGAGATGAGTGGAAATCAAGGTTGGAGTGTGATGGTGGTCGCTAGGTGATCGTTCTGCAATGTTATGTTGATGTCGAGGAATGTGACAGAGGTGCATGAAATGGTGTAGGTGTATTGAATGGAGGGGTGGAAGTGTTGTATGTAATGGATGTACTGCAATAACTGAGACTCAGGGAGGGAAGTGGCGCCTAGACCGTCGTCGATGTAGCGTCTGTTATAACAATATGGATAGTAAGCAGTATATTAGACGTATGGTCTTTAGTGGATAGACGCAGGACACATAAGTACAGCACATTCTATAGTTGACAGGGCTGGGAATTGACCTGCAATACACTCAGACAGACTGCCTAGTGTGGACATGCATGACAGGTCAGACACACTATTTTGAGCTACTTGCACTCAGTCACACAAGTACATTGACAACATAACCCAAACTACAGCAGTCAGGAGGGCCCAGCTGCCCATGGGAACCTGACCCTTAGTCCTTAGTTTAGGTAGTATATAGAGGCTGGCACAACCAGGGCTTGGGGCTTTTTGGGGATCTTCTTTTGGCTTCTTTCCGCTTTTGGCTTTGGGCTTGTTGGTTTCTGGACGATGGACTGGCCGGGAGCAGGGATGGTTGTAGAGGATGTGAAATAAAAGAGAGAGTGGGAATGAGGTGAGAGAAAAGGTTAGAGAGAGACAGAGGGGTGAGGGGGTTAAGTTAAGGGAGAGGAGGGGGAGGGTCAGTGTTTTAGGTTGAGTCCAGTAGGTGCCATGGTACCGAAATGGGTAATGAAGTAGGATTCCATATTCTTACGGTCAATGGAGTCGCCCTTCATTTTCCAGATGCCACAGACCCTCATGTTGTCGGCTGTGTGTGGGGGTGTACTAAAGTGAGGTGCAACTGTTGTGTTTCTGCAGTGTTTAGTGTCAGCTAGATGTTCTGTGAAGCGCGTGTTGAGAGTGCGTTCTGTCTCCCCGATGTAGAATAAAGTGGGACAGAGGGTGCATGTGATGGCGTAGACGATGTTGCTGTATATGGAGAATATTTCGGTACCAAGGCACTTACTTAATCCCCTGACCCCTCTCTAACTTTTTCTCTCACCTCCTTCCCACTCTCTCTCTCTCTCTCTCTCTCTCACCGACGTCCCCTTACCCGCGCTGCTTTTTCTCTCCCTTTCTCCCCCCCCCGCCCACTCTCCACCCCCACCCCTCTCTACCCTTTCCTACCCACCTTGCGATTGGCTGCCCCTCTTTTTAACCTTTTTTACTCACTGTCCCCTGGTCATTCTCCTGCTATGCAGCCTACGCGCCACTTCTACTGCAGATAAGTCTTTTTCGTTTTTTCGTCGGTTTTTTCGTCGTTTGTGTGTCGTCCTGATGAAGGGGTAGTGCCCCGAAACATGTAGATTGTCGTCGTTTTTGTCCCTTTCTAGCTTGGTACAGTTCCCTTGTTTTACATTTATAATTATAAAATAAAGGAAACACAACTTTAATTTATAATTACTACCAGACTTTCTTGGGTTCACAAAATGACGTCAGAGTCTCACTCTAGGGGAAGTAATACAATCTCTAGGGGAAGTAATACAATTTCTACGGTTATAGCCCTAGTTAACCCCTAGTATATCGTGCTTTATTTAGCTTTACACACCACTTTTTTCACAAATCTTCGTAAAAGATGACTTTCATGCTGACTTTTGTTTTATAGCCAGATTAAGCTGGTCCGTGTGCCTGTGGCGATCTCAAACACAAGCGCTATTGTGCAGAGGAGTCGCGAACGTCCGGCGTTCATGTCCGCAGAACAAGTGGAACCGTACGAAACGTTCGGTTGTTTTACCGACTTAAACGTAAAAGGAGGGCGTCATTTGACAGAACGTTCGCCTACCGGAACGAACGGACTTGGGAGGTGTTTTCTAGGCCAACAAAGATGGTGGACACAATCTTAAGTAATGTCGAAGTAACTCTTGAGAGTTCTTACAACTTATCGGCACAACATCTATTCTTATCAATAGTAAAAGTTAATTGTAATCTTATGTGTGCAAGAGATAAATGGTCGCAAGAAGTGGTTACGCTAATTAGTAACATATGTGAGCGCAAGAATTCATGAAAAAAAATGTGATCGACAGACAATAGAGTACCCTCGGTGCAAAACAGGCTTTAGTTTCAGTGTAACAATAGATTTTACGGGCTAGAGGTCATTTCCGGGGGCAAACTGAAGGATTTCAACATGCTAATGAGCACTGCTACTGGGATAAATTCTGATTCCTGGTACAGTGATCGAGATTTAATGAAAAATCTTATATTCCTTATATGAAAAAATTCCTCAGTCTACGAAGATACGACATACATATATATATATATACTGAAAACCAAAGAAACGCAAAAAGGAGTTGGTAAGTTTATGAGTTTTTTTTTTAAATTCCGGTTAAACCGTTTGAACAGATCCATTTCCGAGAAATGCGTTCTTGTGAGTCTCTGCCCAATGTGTGTTCATCTGCCATGCTGGGAAAGAGTTCAGAATGTCCCAAATGTCCAAAGTCAGCAGCGGATGTGTTCCCCGCTGGCATCAACGGCCTGGCACCTGGCGGGCATGGAGCGCACCAGACGGTTTGCGCAGATCTGCCTGAGGGCCTGCTCCAGCTGGCGAGCTGTTGTCGCCCTCGGCTGGACAGCGTTCATCTCTCTCTACAGATGGTCCCATGATGGTCAATTGGGTTGAGGTGTGGGCTCATGGAGGGCCAGGGCGTCACCTGAACGTTGTTGTGCTGCAGGAAGGCTGTGGTGAGCCTTGCCGTGTGTGGGCGGGCATTGCCATGCTGAAAAGGGAGATCGCCGTGCTGCTGGAAGTATGGCACGACGTGGGGCTTCAGCACCTGTTCGACATAGCCTTGTGCTGTCACGCCGTTTCCTCGTCCAGGGCCGATGTTCCGGAAGACGACAGGGTCGACGAGACGGTTGAGGCCAAATCTAACCCAAATCATGATGCTGGGGCTTTCTCTATGGTCGTGCTGCAAGGTGTCGAAGTTGGTTGCGGTAGATCTGTCGTGGATTCGCGGCACGAGGTCGTCCGCTTATGACTCCCTCCCGAGTGCTACCCGTGGCTTGAGAGCGAGCCCATTAACGACAGACTGTGGAAACTGCCACACCCTGTGCATGTGCGACGACGCTTGGGCGGTTTCCAGCCTGTAGTCGTCCGATGGTTCTTTCCCGATCTGTAGCGTTCAGTCTGTTATTGCTGCTGGATTTTGTGCTTGTAATCACCCGGGAAGATGAGGGTGACCGAGGCTGGTGTTCCCATTGCCTTGCCAACATGGAAACAGCCAATTAGACGCCCAGTAAAAGGCGACGCCAATTTCCGTCACTCTGCCTTACCAGCTGATTCCTGCTGCAGGTTCCTCCGTACCCATCAAGTCCTCGATCAGCTGGTTGTTTTTTTTTTTTTTTGCTATTTCCCCTCTAAATCAGAGATACCGTTTTCTCAGCAGTAGATTTTTCCAATACAGTTGTGTGAACAGCAGCTGTTAGACACGTATTCAATAGAATAATCTCCCTTTGCACAATCATCTAGATGCCCATTGGCCGCTGGGTGAACTTAGGGAAGCGTGGTGCGATGTGAACCTGGGGAAGCGTGGTGCGGTGCATGGATATCGAACCTGCTCCTCCGGGCTCGGAGTCCAGCGACCTAACCACTCGGCCATCCGCATGCCCAGTGGAATGAAACGAAGTGACTTTTGTCCCGTCCCTCCTTTAGTTGCTGAGATTTTCTGTCATTAAATCAGCAACGTCGTCTTGATAGAAGTTGCCTCTGAAAAGCATGTTGTTCCTCATAAGCAAAGTCGTCTTGATAGAAGTTGTCTCTGAACAGCATGTTGTTCCTCATAAACAAAGTCGTCTTGATAGAAGTTGTCTCTGAACAGCATGTTGTTCCTCATAAGCAAAGTCGTCTTGATAGAACTTGTCTCTGAACAGCATGTTGTTCCTCATAAACAAAGTCGTCTTGATAGGAGTTGTCTCTGAACAGCATGTTGTTCCTCATAAACAAAGTCGTTTTGATAGAAGTTG
>SMGT01016483.1:23193-43899 GCA_004794575.1 Lanistes nyassanus | reverse complement strand
GGGGGGTGGCGGTGGAGGTAGATGAGCGGAGTTCGCTGAAACAAGCTGACGACGGGAGGATGAGCGAAACTCACAGGAAGTGTGGGGACGAGTGGGAGTCTGAGAGTAGAAAGGAGAAATGTACGGGCCGGTCTCAGGACAGGCGTCGCAGGCGTACGAAGCGGGAGATTTTTTTTTTTGGCTGGAGAAGCGAGCAACAGGCGGAATAAGGAGTAACTGGTGACAGCCACAAGGTGTGAAATGGACTTACCTGTGTGCGGTGTGTATGAGAGTGTTTCTGCAGACTTTTGATTCCCATAGAAGTTATTTGTGGAATGGAGTAATGTGTTGCTCGCAACTAATCCGCAGTAAAGGTGATATCTGGCCCCTGTGGAATAATCTTCCAGGGTATGGAGATTAGAGTCTCATTCTTAAAGTGTGTCTGGGTGAAATTCGTGCTCCTTCATAATTCGCTGGATTACCTTTGCTGTTGAGTCCACCCGTGGATTCCGTGGCGACTTGGAGGTCAACTCGTCAACATTGTGGGACAGGGATGAACAGAGCAGTCCTTTGATTTTCGCTGTTCCGGTGAGAGATTGGGGCATCACTACAGTGACCAAGTAGCAGACGGATGTATTAAAGTTTCAAATATTGGTGTAGAGAACGACTACAAAAAACAAACCTTTCCAAAGGTCAGACTGAATTTAGGGGAGCATTTGTAAACCTGGCGACCTATTTCACGGGAAGGAAGTTTGATTCTCAGGGATTGGGAATAAGCCTTTAGAAGAACTACGATTATGTGAACCAGTAATTCTGGCGGTAATTAAAGCATTTATGAATGTTCCCAGAGTGTGACTGTAGCTTTTGGACAACCACTTCAGTGGATAGGTGAGGACAGTGGTGCTGGAGAATTCGGTTCTTTTGCGGGATAATGGGAGATGTATGTATGTCTGTTAGTTGTGGGAAGGGAGGTGCTTGTTATATTAGTGAAACGTGGATTTAATTCGATAGTGTTGGACTCCGGAAAAGTCATCAACTTTGATCAGAAGATGTATGCAGTGAAGACTGACCAGTGTTAAAGAGAGCATTCTGTTATTGCTGGGGTTTGTGATTTATATTATTGAATGTAGATTGATAACATCTCTGTGTGCGAATGTCTTGGTGTATTGGGTTGAATATGTTGTGGTAGATGGGAGGAAGTTGTAGGAGTATATGAGAGATTTGGGGTATGAGAGCGGGCGAGGACTTAATGAATTAAGGCAGATTTTCTACATTTATTTTCATTATATTGGTGATGATGGAGTACATCCGATTTCTCTTGCACCATATTGAATTTATCTGTATCTAGTGATTCATGACATAACATTGGTTGATTTTGGAGAAGTATGTGTCTCTTCTCTTGCACATAGTTAAGATCTTGTTTTGTGTAGAATTGGAAGAGTGTTATCCCGTTGTAGTTGCTGTTATCGATTAAGTAATGGGTCAATAAGACATAATTTTGTACGGGTTTCCTGTCTTCAACTTTTACACGTGTTTTGTGTTGTAAGCCCCGTGTATAGTGGAGATTCCGGATTGCTTGGGAGAACGAAAGAACACGCCACAGCTTTTGTGTGTGACTGGGTGCGTACATGTGTGACTGGTTGTGACAGATCTTCTCCAAAAGCGTGTCTTGGGCTACCATTTCCCTGATCAAAGTGATAGAAGATGATATAATCAGTTTAACACGATCGTATTGACATAAATGGTCTCTGTTCTGTACACGAATCGTCATGAAGAGTACAAAAGCCGAAGCTTCAATTTCAACAACAACAACATAAACAACAACAACAACCGACTTCACTGGCAGGGTGCTATCAACGCTATCAAGTAATAATGCCGACCGTATGGCAGGAAACGTATCATCATGTGGACGGAGTTACCAATGATTTTTGTCCCAGCCACCCTTTAGTGTTGGGTATTTTGCAGTATTTGTTCAAAACGAATGTATTTACATAAGTTGTTTCTGTTCTGTATACGAATCGTCATGAACAGTACAAGAACAGGGGCTTAAAAAATCACTTTTCTGGAAAGCTATCAAGTTATTAGCAAGTTATTACTTGACAGCTATCAATAGCTATCAAGTAAAAATGCTGACTGTATAGCCGTAAACGTATCATCGTCTGCACTGAGTTACCAAGGAAAAGGCGTCATGTTACGGCTGACACACAGTGTCCATGTCAGTGGAATATCGTAAATACCTTTTTATCAGTGCGCCAGTTGTATGTAAATACAAATTAACTGATTGTTTTAGCAATCATTTTTTCTATTAGTGGTTGATGTAGTGGCAGGATGTGAGCTGTTTTGGGGTTTATTTATCTCTCTTTCTCTCTCTCTCTCTCTCACACACACACACACACCCAACCCTACACCCACGCACACCCACTCACACCCACCCACCCCACACACACGCTCACGCACACACGCACGCGCGCACCCACTATCTCTCTCTGTAATGGAAACTTGAGGTACTTTTGAGGCTACTGCGAGAGGTTATCCCTATGCTTCAGACATGCTCACCCTGAAAATCTGAGTAATCTCAGTCTCACTGGAGACAGTTTGAGAAACAAAGTGACACAGACAATGTTATTTAAACACCAGTAGACACTGCCGATGTTAAAAGGCTTTTAAGTTTCGAATCATCCGTCAACAGTAATCTGAAGTTCATGCAAAGACGAGAGAGAGATAGAGTGTGGGAGAGATAGTGAGAGAGAATGTTGCTGATATTTTACTATACTATGGTTACATGGCTAAATTATTATGATGCTAGCCACATTGCATGTAGTACCCGTGATTATTGTGTAATACTCTTTATGTGAAAGTAAAAATGTTAAGTGCACTGCTCATTTTCCTTTTACATATTTTGAATATTTTATTGACTATATGCCTTAACTACAAAAGGAATTGACTGAACAATGCACATCCAACTGCTTTGTTAACTAACATCAGTGTGTTCTAAGTAAGTTAGGATTAGACAGTTAATTTCATAACAAGATGTACTTTTCCTTTTCCTGGAAGCTTTAGCTACAGTGGATTAAAAGAACTTGAGTACTAAACAACTAAAGCAGCAACTTTAAAGAGTTTTGTTTTCAGGATTATATTGCAACAAGCTTCACAGATTATAGAACTGCATAGTTCACTTATAAATATTAAAAGAACTGAACTTTTTAATGTCAATGAGTCGTGACTTTTTAATAAGTAGTGTGTGTGTGAACTGTCTGCAACCTGTTTAGTGCAGTTTTTTTTATTACAGATCAGCGGGATTGTATCCAGTTCAGATATTTTTTATTCATTTGATAGTTTAAGAAAAAGTGGGCATGTCTGGAAAAACCTTGTAGAGCTCGGAAAAATTAAAACTTGTGTGGATACAGGTATCATTTTATTATACATTTATTATGTGCATTTCACTGTCTGCATATTAACAAAAGCATTCGTTATGCTGATTGGAAAAGTTATTAGAGTTCTGTCATGCAATTGTGATCAAGAAGACAGCTGTTTAAAAATACATTCCGAAAGCATTGCCTCATATTTTTATAAGAATGATGAGTGTGTGAGAGTGTGTGTGCATGTGCTTGAGGAGAATTTTACATTGAAGTGATAAAATTTATCAGCACTCACCACACATCACACATCACACATCACACACCACTCATCACACACCACTCACCACACACCATGAACATTTCACTATACCATCTGCAATTAGTTGAAACTTTATCACCTCTCTCTTACAATTGAACATGACAATTGCAACAAAAAGAAGTCTGAGTGTCTCGAATTTAATTTTGTCACCTAGAACTTCTGAATTAAATCTAGAAAACTTTTCTTATTTGTCCATGTGTTGATCGACCACCTTGTCTAGAAGTTGACTGACCACCTTGTCCAGGTGTTCACTTACAAGCCTCACCGGATGCTTTATGAAGGACCTGACAAGCAGCCGACTGTCTTGTCATCGGCACGCGGTTGACTAGACAGGAGGCAGGAAGTAGGCGCGAGAGTCGAGATCAGGAAAGGTTAATAATTTATTTGGTGATATATTTATTTTTGTTAATACTTGAATGTGAAATAAGCACACATATGACTTATCATGTATCAATAAAAATTATGAAACTGTATTAAAATAAATGCACATTCTTCATCCATTTGCTTCATCACTATTAGAAACATTTTACATAATGTACAGACAGTTCAGCTTTATGTTTAATTATGTCTTTATTAATAATTATTATTATCCAATAATGACTTGTGATGATCCACAGACGCTCTATCTTCTTGGAGCTTGAAAAGTCGAGGTTTGACGTCTGAAGAATAGCGTGTCTCGGATTGCACGTCTGACAGACAGGCAACCCCCTGAGTGACGTCAGATTTACCCTCTTTGGTCTGCCGCTCTGTGAGGACTTCGCCACGCTCCGGTGATAAACTGAACGCAACTCACTTGTTAGCCATGTCATTAAGTTATGATCCATAAAATTCAAACAATTCGCAGATCAAGTTGTAGTATTATTATACGACTTATTACTATCCAGTGGTTAAATTATGTAAGGTTTCTTCAGGTATGGGACTCAGTATTTTTCCCACTAAACTCGTGCAGCGACTAAAGCTGTCCCCTTCCAACCAGCCTCTTTGACGTGCGAATCACCGCACGTGGAAGCACAGTCCCTCTACATGATTTATCCAGCATCCTGAAATCAGACCACATGAGTTTGCACGCCTCTTGGCCACCAAACAGGCTGCCTCGTCCACTCATTGCAATATGTTTATAAAAAGCTAAATTTGGCTCAGCACAAGAGTCAAGATTTTGAAAGTTCAACCTCCCCCCATCTACACTAGGTGATATTCAAGTAGGCTTCTAATGTTTAGTGACTTGCAGGTGCTGGCACAATTGTGTATGTTTATTTCACTAGATTTACTGGAGACGTTATTTGTAAGACTGTGTTTGTTCGGGTTAAGACCTTTTCTTGTAATTGTTTTCTGCTAGACTATTTCTGATTCATGATGCCCCACAATACATATTTCACCGTGGACAATGAAGATAACAAGCAAATATTAATTCGACCTTTCCTAAAACTTGCTTAGCTCACATATTCCATAACCTTGTTTGAATCATAATCGAGAGGAAATAGTCCTATCTCTAGATGTACTATAAACATTTTAATCCCCCCATCCAAACCTCTTACCGCACAAGATTTGAAAAGCAGCTGGGTTAGAGATCTATGTGAACAGATACCACTGCGGACAAAATAGTTGTTATGTGCTTAGAGACCAACCAATAAGTGAGATTATACTATTTTTTCTACACTTTACTTTTCTGTTAAGCGTCTCTGCGCAAGAAGAGAAAAGTCAACAACACTTCAGCTCGAATTTTCGTAGAAGAAATTGAACACAATAGTGCAGCGGGTGTAAAACCTCATAAACCTTCCCCATACTACCCCTCTCCTACGCTGGAATAAAAATAGCACAGCCGATCTCGCAAAAGGATATGCTACCTCTGGTATATTCAGAACGTAAGAACGGACCAACGATAAGTGTGAGAGACGAGTCGAAGTGCAATTTTAGGCAATGCCCTGGATTTACCCAATTAGAACACAGCAACAACAACTGGTTCAATCAGCTTGGGAAAGTTCTGATGAACCATGAGACGCGACACTGTCGAGATAACTTACAAGCTCTGACGTTTCCGTTTCTTTCATTTGACCGACCGTCACCGTCCTCTCCCCGTGGATCCTTCTTTCCGCTGCCCTAGAGACGACAAACTAGGAGTGCACGTCCCAAACTTTATTCGTCGTCTATAGTTCGTTGCAGTTGGTGGCCGGCTTAACCATGCAACCCATTCTTTCTCCAATTTGTCTAGTGACTAGTTCTACCGTTACCCCCTCCCAACTGATAGTAAGCACTAATCAGCAGAGGACATGATGCTACAACCGGCCATCACCACATGCACCCAGTTTAACCCAGGGAGATTGCTGTAGTCAGGCACAGTATCATATTAATTGATTATTGATTGTGAAGTTTAAATTTAACTTCTCTTTTTTTATCTATGAAGCGTGGTGCACAAATATTTTAACACAATCATGCAACATGGGCACATTTTAGGCCAAAGCAGATCCATAACACATTTCAGACATACTGTTTGAAATTCAATTAGAAAACAGCTAATGGTCTAAGGCAAAGAAATCTTGCAATCGAAAGCTGAATGATTTTTTCATGTGTTTGAGAGTGATGTTTAGGCGAAGTTTCTCACCAAAATTCTGTGCGAATGAAAAATGGCCGAAAGGTGTGTATGCATACATACTTTGTAATTTGAGGAAGTTTAGATTCACTTTATAACTTGCATGGCAATGAATAAAACGATTTTTAGTGGTCTTCGGTCATTTCTGGACCATGTCTGTGCATTGAAGTTGGTTTCTACTCATTGGCTTGTTTTCATAGATTTATGCGGATCCTGTGTCTGAATTTTTTTTACCTCAACTTAAGCTGTGTGGCTATAAAAGGATTTACAAATCACTAAAGAATAAGAAAAAAACAGGGTAATGACACAAGTTTTCTTTTAGCATTGATGTTTACAACATAGTTTAAGACAGCCCCGGGGTTCAAGAGGTTAAGGCCTCTGCTTCCAAGGTAGGAGGTCGGTGGTAACATCCCGGCCGAGTCATACCTAAGACTTAAAAATTGGTTGGTTAACGGCGCATAGTTCATAAAAGCCTTCGGTGGAAGTACAGTTCGCACATTTATCGTGTAAAACATACCTGGAGCTATTTTTTTAAAAAATATATAAATTACTGTATTCTAGATCTATAGTACAGTGTTTTTTTGTGTCAAACTTTATTCCGGATGGAACATCACAAAAACGTCGTATCAAAAATATGCAGAAGAGGTTTTGCATCTGAGCTCACATTATGAATCGTATGACAGGCATCACGTGAACATTATGAGCTAATATGAGTTAGGTTAATGGAACGATAACAGCAGTCATATCACAAAAATATGAATAATGTACAAAAATGACAATGTTCTGATACAGTAAGATACTCGTGTTACATACTGAAATTTGGGTCAAAGGTCGCAGGTAGTCAGACAGTCTTGTCAAGATCACATAGGGAATCAATTGATCAATAAACGTGTTGAAGCTGGTAGACACTTCCGAAAACATAACAAGATTACTGCTATGCAGTTTAAGATTGTTAGATAATAGGCATCAAGCTGCTCTGTGTTATTGGTGAAGGAAAAACATATTGAAAGGAGAAAATATAATAGCGAAAATATTTCAAACTAAAGGTTTAAAGAAAGAAAAATCCTAAATTGCATAATAGCATTTTCCCAAAACAATGTAATCCTTTCAAACCTACATTGTTATAGCTCTTTATCAAATACCTGCACTGTAGGACTTTTAACGCTATAACTCATATAACGAAACACTGGGTTAACTAAGTTTTTTTCGGAGGAGTGATTCGTTATAAGTATCTTTGTTCTTCTAAGAAGTACTCTAATATATCAACCTGTGAAATCCTCAGTCTTTCTTTTCCTTCCCTTCCCTCTAATAGCCCGCTCCATATCTAACACCCGCTATCCTCCAAACGGCCATTGTGTCTCTCTCCTCATCGATAATTTCGTTTCCACCATAATCTTTGTTCTGTTCTAATAATGTTATGATGCTGTATGCGGAAATAGTGAGAAAGAAAGGCGAGCAAACAGAGAGAACAGAGCTCTTCAGTGCAAATATGAGAATGTTAACTTGCTCTGTAAGCCCGTTTCAACAGAGACTGCCTCGGGGGTCTAATAGCCTAAGGCGTCTTGATCTGCTTCCTTGGCTGGAGGTCGGTGGTTCGAACCCCAGCGAGTCATACCAAAGATATAAACATTGACAATCTAGCAGCTGCCCTGCCGGACGACTGGCACCATAGGACAAGACTAGGACTGGTTGGCCCGGTGTCACTATAATGTGACTGGGTGGGACTGAAGCCCGTGTTGTGACTGTTGTCTTTTGTGTGGCAGACGTTGTCTTAAGCAATACAATCCTGATACGCACCTAGTTTGCGACTGGGTGTTCATCATTACTTTCTCGCATAGGCCTGATATCCCAGTTTTTCTGAGACAGCTTTTATTTTAGGTAGTTCCTTCATAATTCTAGCCGTGGTGCTGCTGGCTTGCTGGAGTAACAGTGATTTCAGTTTAATGGTCGTGTACCAGTGTCTTTACACTTGTTTTTTTCTCGCCCTGCGTTACATCAGAGATGTCCATTGGTTCACAGCTGTCTTGTCGGACTGATTGGTTAGTGATATTCACATCTCCTTTCATTTTGTAAATGTTGACGACACGCGTCATCCCTTGATGTTTACCAGGGGCTTCATCTTCAGTGTGTGACTGAAACACGAATCAGTAGTTATCTAAGCTGTGCAATAAGGTTCAAAATATAATTTCAGCCCTGAAATTGTATATAATTTTTCCATCTCATTTCTCGAGTCAAAATTTAAAAAAAAATTCGCCACAGTTAAACATCGCATTGGTTATGCAACACTCGAGTTTGGTAACCTTCAAGCCTTTGATGAGGCGGTTTGCGCAGGAAAAAAAAACGAAAAAGGCAGGCAGATCATTACATAGGACTCCCGTCACCCCCTCCCCCTCCAAAAAAATCTACACGAGGAAGCTGCGAAACTTCAGTTCAGAAACGTTTTCCTGGTGACCTCAAAGACAACGCAAACCGAATCATATCAAACCGCAGTAGTCGTTACAGGGTAAAAGTGAAGGGACACAACAACCTGCTATCGGCACAGACCTCAAAGTACAGCCAAGAAACAAGTTTGTCGAAATCAGAATTCTAAAGCTAACAAAACAAACATAAAATCACGAGGCCTTTTCTTCAGATTAGTAGTTACTTGCCATAGAACCAAACATTTTAATTGTTGCGAATTGCGGGGTTTAGCCTAAAGACGCTAATGATAATGAACGATTCTGTATTGGTCAGCTTAAAGAAGGCAAAGTAATCTTCACTTCACGGAAGTTACCACGTACAGTACAGCATGCGTCACCACGTACAGTACACTATGCGTCACCACGTACAGTACACTATGCGTCACCACGTACCATATACACAATACGTCACGTCCACGCATGGACAGAATAAGAAAACAGAAAAACAGACACAGTCAGGATCAGACATGGCTAAGAAGTATGTCTGTTGTACACTTCAAAGCAGAATGTTAATTAACCTGAGGTGTCGTGAGCAGGTAAATAGAAACTAGACAAGGACAGAAATAAAAAAAATGAAAAAGCTAACATAACAGCTAACAGTACACACATCAAGACTAAGACATTAGCGACTGCATGCCCACGGGGGGTGGAGGGAGAGAGAAAAGGGGGTGGGGGAGGAGAGGGGACAAAAGGACATGAAAACAAATATAAAAGTATAAACATTTATATTACCTGGACATCAAACGTGAGGTGTGTCACTGTCGGGGTAGGATTCTCTATTACAGAATTCCCCGTTTGTACATGTGAAATACGAAGGGTAACGTCTAGTCTTTGAGGCAGCTTTTTCTCTTCGCATCTCTTACTCTTCAGTTTCCATGTGGGGCGGAAAGGACCGAGCTGTGTGTACTTCATCACCTCTTCTGAGCAGTTCTCGCAAACTGCTTTGCCCCAGTTAAGACCAAAGATCTGAAGAAGAAAACATTTATTATTTTAATTTTTGCTTCAGATCATACAAACAAAAGTACTCTAAAATAAAACCTTTCTTAAACAGAGGACTACTCTTTCAAACTAAACAGTGAGAACATGCTGAGTGACATGTAGACTCTAGGGCTTTGAATAAATAAATATAGATCTTCTACCAAACAGTTAGACCATTCATTTCTAAGGTAAAAATATTTTTTCCTATAAAAAATCAAGTACTGACTGCCAAAGCAGCAAGGTAGTCTCTCTTCTTCTGTGGTGCTGGAGAGGAAGTAAGGGCTTTAACTGTAAAGCACAGCTAAATTTATGACTTTCAAATTATTTGGCTACCTCATTGTGAATATTACTATTTATGCAATATAATATTTTTAGCATTTTTTAAAAATGTAAGAATCGCTTTGACAGATTAAAATATTACATTTGCTTTTTCGAATGCTTTTCGTAAAAATTGATTGGGGCAGAGGAGGAGATTGATGGGGGGGGGGTGGGGTGAGGTGAGGTGACTGTAGCCTGTAGCTGGATGTATATTTTTTCTTCACTCGCAATTGTTTGTCTCTGGTCCTTAATTATTATATTTTACCTGCACGATGCCTCTTCAGTAAAGTTCAGCTCAGTTTAAAAATCTTATTATTTCTATTACTTTTTTTTACAAGATATATCCAGGTTTTACTAGAACACATTACTCATCCGCACGTGACAGTATTGCTGACAGAAACGCGACACGTCACACCGGGGATTCCTAGCTGCCCTGTTAATACTGACTCGGTGGTCTAGAGGTCAAGGCGTCCGCTTCCGAGGCGGTAGGTCGGATATTCGCAGCCCAGTCGAGTCATACCTAAGACTAAAAAATTGGCAATCTAGTAGCTGCCCTGTAAACTAAGCAACACCGTCCTGATAGGCACATAGTTTGCGACTGGACGTTAAGCAAAACATGAAATAAATCACTAAATAGCAACCTGTTAATGATACAACGATACGTCAAGAGATTTTCGTGTCTTTGAAACACTGACTATAGCAAATGACGATGACATAAACATAATAGGTTGACTGCGCCAGGATAAGTGCTTCCTACTGCCAATGTGGCCGCATCCCACAATGAAAAGTCGAACACTGTGTAAGGTAGTATGTCCGTACATGTTTACTGTGATTTCCATGACCCACTATAAGACGCTGGAAAGGCACATCTTGTAACGGCACTTCATAGTTTGCTGCGAAGCATGCAGAAATTCTGATTTTTGGTATTTGACAACAAATTTCTGGCTTTGTCTAAAGAAAAACTACACAGGTTGATGCTGTCTGAACATATAATAAACGTAGGAAAAACCTTATAGGGTCTAGTGGATCTCAAAGACTTGTTAAGAAATACCTACTTGTTTTGGTTTAGGTGGCTCTTTGAAGTGCCACATGTTCTTCTCTGCTTTACCCAAGCGTAACTCA
Organism: Lanistes nyassanus; assembly: GCA_004794575.1. Taxonomy (NCBI): domain Eukaryota; kingdom Metazoa; phylum Mollusca; class Gastropoda; order Architaenioglossa; family Ampullariidae; genus Lanistes; species Lanistes nyassanus. The sequence goes on along the minus strand of SMGT01016483.1, from coordinate 32,778 downwards.
ACATGCAGCTCAGCTGGCTTAAACATCTGTCTCAGCTGAAAGATTTGGCATTTCCCTCTGCTGACCTCGGGTGCCTGCATGCCATGAAAATGTGCAATCAAAATTGTTTCGAATTTTATATTTCTCTGTATGTGGTTGTGTGTCTGACTGCCTCTTTGCATATCGGTCTGTACATTAATATGGTACAGGAAACAAAGACGACATAAGGTAATGCAACACAGAAATAAATGAAAGTAACCAAGATAGCCTAGCATATTACAATTTCATAATTTAAACTCGAAGAAAAATATTTCGTTAACATTTTACATATTTAATTACATCTGGTTCACGGATGCATTCGTGCATGTTTAACTTCAGTCGAATGCAACGATATTCTGTGATATATTAAAACCTTGTAGCACCGTTTCCGTGAAAATATTTATCCTTTATTTGTCCACACACAGAAGGAAAGAGAGAGGAAGAGAGTGAAACGAATTAATACACCTCGACTGATGTGCATGTCAACCCCCCCCATACCTTACATACCTCCTTTGCCATTTCCTCAATTAGTAAAGTCCCTACAACGCTGTTTTCCTCACCTCGCTATTGTCTGGAATCTGCAGCTTATCCCAAAGGTATGCGGCAAGAGACACTTCAACGGATCCGTTTCTATGGTTGGGAGACGCGGAGACCTCGAGTGGAATGTTCTGACACAGACCGCAGTAAGTACATACGTAGCTGCTAAAATGTGTCGTCATCACTTGTACTTCTATGTTTTCATTTACGTGGAAATAAGCTTCTGGTGTCACTGTGCCAGCAGTGTGTGACAGTGAACCTCGTCTTTCTAATTTCCTGACAATCATTTGCCCTTCTGGAGCTTCACGTTTTATGCAGTAGACGTGCACACGGTTGACGTCATAGTCAGAGGGCAGGCAGGTTGGCAAGGTGACCTGAACATGTTTCTTGAAGCGAAAGTCATGTTCTGCCCAGAACTCGGCCAGTGGACTGACGATGGTTTCTGTGGAGGGCAGGTGTAGTCGTTCCTTGACGTACACGTCATTAGTGCAGATGGCAGCGTAGACAGAAATGTTTGTGGCAACCTCTATGGCACCTGGAGGTACCTGGAGAACGACACCAGATCCTGGTCTTTTTAGAGTGGCTCCTTCAGAGCAGAAACAAAACCGGTTTTGCCAGCGTTTGCTGAAGACGGGTGACTGAGCGATGGCCTCGTTTCTTCCAACAGCTTCCCAAGTTTTGAAGTCGGTGCTATCAGAGCCAGGTGACATGGGGTCAGTAACGTCTTGTGAACCTTTCTCAGCTGTCGTTTCCCGAAGATCAACAGTGATTTTGTATTCAACTGAATAGCACGTGGAATCAGCAGTCACGGAAGTGTTGGTCTGCATTTCTTTGTCATTGTCGTCTTCCTTTATGTCTTTAGCCAGGGATTCGTCTTCTTCGCTCTTTCCCGTTTGAATGTAGTCGGCAGCCTGATCCTCGTCATGTGGACTGGCTTCACACTCACCGGAAGGGACTTCAAAGTAAAGATGTCGTATTCATGGTATTGATATATATATATATATGTATACTTGTTTTAAAAATAATAGCTTAGAATATCGTGACAACAACAACATGGTATTTATCCCTTAAATGACTTTTGGTTCAACATCGTGAGGGCCTACAAAGTGAAAATGCCGTATTCATGGTATTGAAATAATTATATATAATATTTGCTTTAAAAACGATATTATGACAAGAACAAGGGAATGACTTGTAAAATGACCATTTTTTTGTCTGAGAAATTCCAGGATTACCATGTAGAGGTCAGTATACAGCAAGCAGAGCAACAAATAACCCTTGGTGAAGGGGGAGGGGATAAGGAAAAGAGGGGTGTGTGTGTGTGCGCGCGCGCGCGTGCGCGTGCGCGCGTGAGGGGATAAGAAGTCTTCTCTCCACTTCCCCATCTCCTGTTTCTTTTTTTTTTGCAACACCCCCACCCCCTACACACCCACATACCCCTCTTTTCCCTTACCCTCTTCCTCCTCCCCCGACAGGACCTGTCATTCTACTGGTTGTATGGCTCGTCGCCACTGATTGGTGGTTCAGCGAGCTCTACTTTCCACGCGCTGTCCGTTCTCCACACACTTTCCTCCTGTCCATCGACCGGGGATGACCAGCATCTGTCAGCTAAGTGCCCGTTGTTTTTGGTATTTGTTATCTGTTTGTGGCGCCCTGAAGAAAGGGCCATGCCCCGAAACATCGACTTCCTGTCTAAGTCTCCCTTGAACAAGTTTTCGTTGTCGTTACCCTAAGAACCGTAAGCCGCAGTTACCTTTTTTTCTCTTTAAAGTAAGCTTTACCTACTCATTTAGTTGCTACTCCTACTCGTTAAACCAAATTATAAACACAGATTTCCATTAAATAATTGTCTGTAATGCATTAAATAATTGTCTGTGGACGCAGCCATCAGGGAGACTCCTTTGGTACCACACGTTCACAGCCACAGCGGCCGCTGGCGCGCGGAATCAGGTTACAGGCGACACGTGGCAGTGACGCGCTGTGCCATCTTATAGTGTTATAGGGCGTTGTGCTAGGATCTCTCTCTTTAAACGTCTGTATAGTCTTCTAGAACAGTTACAGATACCACCAACTCGCGTGCTCTGATTCTATTCGATCTCCTTTTTCTCTAGATAGTAAACTCAACAAACATCTTAATAGATTAGAACAGTTTGTAGGCACATTTCTTATCTTTACCCGTTCACCTTAGCTAGTAAAACGGCATTCCAACATTCTCGCGGCGTGGTTTTCAACCCGCTGAAGTCCATCGATCTGTTTGGCAGGAAGACATACAATCACAGAGTTACAGTAGTCCAGGCGAGAAGTGACAGTGGAGTATATGAGTTTAGCAGCAGCTTTTAGACGACAGATAGGGTCGGATACAAGAAATGCTCCGGAGCTCAAGAAAAGTTGCCCGACACGCAGAACCGATCTGTGGTTGCATGGAAAGTGTTCGATCAAGGTGTACACCGAGATACTTGACTAAGGATTTGAGAGGAATTGTTTCAACCCCACTGTCAGCGTACTCAGTCAGCGGACCTGAGACGTGTAGTAGAACCGACTCACATGACCTCATATAAAGCCTTGATTGAAAGCGCCAGCAGTAAGAGCTGGTATTCAGAGACAGGTATTTTGACCAACGTGGCTAACATCATTTGAACTTTTAGGTTTCAGGTTCGGTGGCAGGGCTTGGAAGGTTTCAAAATTTCAAGGTTTTGAAAAGAAAGCCATTTTATCCACCAAAACTCTTGACCAGGACCTGTTCCGAGCTGCTTCAACGCTTCAAAACCGATTCAAGTAGTTTCCAGTACCATAACCGCAGCCACGTTGGTCAAAATACCTGTGTCTCTTGCTGCATATAAATGTTAGCGCTTTGTATCCAGACTTTCTTCGCTTTCAAAGCCACGAAAAATTGAAGCGTATAAATCGGCCCTAATTTTTTTTCTTCCTGGAAGTATCAGTCTGATGGTCACTTTGAATATATTTATAGCCAAAATTTTAGAAGAACTGATTTTTAAATTGAATATCAGAACCATCGCACACTCAAGACAAACTTCAGTTTAAAAATGTTACAATAAAGGCGTACCTATCTTTGTTTGGGCTGTAGCAGAAGTTGATTGTAAACTTAACCGAAACGTTTTTAGTCATCTATGGTAACCTTTTTTTTTTTTTGCTTTTTCCTGCGGTTAGCCGGACTCTTACCAGCAGTCGACGGTTTGATCATTGGGACGCTGTCTTGGCTCTCCACAGTTTTAACTGATTGTGGTCCGTGGGAGACAATCACAAGTTGGGACGTACACCGGGACTCAAGACGAAGTGGAAGTCTTGACAGATTTTCAGAATCCAGACAGACGACGACTTTTCTCTCCAGACCACGAACATGATCCCCACCCGCCATCCACACCACGTCACTACGGGCCGTGGCCACGTCCTCAGTGTCATCATCCGTCATCACCCGCACTGGGATACCCGCTTCTCTCAGCCCCGTCACCAGACCCGACTGGTCACTGACGTCATACCACGACCACAACACAAACACGTCTCTCCACTGTAGGCGGGATGGTGTTGTGCTGCTTTTGATGGTGGTGACGGGGGTAGATGTTGTGGTTTTCACTGTTAACATTCAAAGAGAATTCTTTTGTTCAGTCACGTGTCATAGACACAACGTTCATAGCCACAATGACGTCATGCCGTAAATGTACACCCAGACAAAAACATGGACGTATACAAAGACGTCATTTTGCTATGACGTAAAACGTGTGGACAAACACACTAACACACTGTCTTCTTCATCTAAAAAAGGTTGTCACGTGACTGGCTACTGGATGACTTGTGTGTTTACTTGTTTGTTGTTTATCGCACAATTTATTATCACATGTTCAATCTCCCGTCACTACACGTCACACTACACACTATATACACACCTGTACCCGGAACACGGAGACTGTGTAGGAAGCTGGCCAGCTCACGACCACATGTGACGCAGTCACCTGGCCTGTCACCTGAGTGACCCTGACCTCGGTGATACAGTCGTCTGACTGGCGGGCCGTCTGTGTGGTCGGCCACACCACGCTCTGTGTACGGCTTGACATCACGTGACTCAGTGATTTCCTCGTCCTGCTGGACTTCCCTGACGACGACCGGCGGAGAGCGGAGGGGTCTGGTTAAATATTCCACATGCCAGTCGGCGGGTGCGTCTCCATGGTAACAACTTGCCGCCCAAAGATGGAGACCAGGAACTTGTGTCAGCAGCTTGTCACACCAAGTCTTGAAGGAGTCTGACCACTCCCTGTCACAGACATGAGTGTTACAGAGGACATAGAGATACGTGTCAGCAGCTTGTCACAGAAAGTCTACAGTGTTACACAGAAGATGAAGATATACATGTTACACTGTGTACTGTCAATGACGCTCGTGTCTGTGTTTGTCTAAAGTGTATCAACGTGTCACGCTATTAACAATGACATCACCACACGTGCTACACACATGACGTGAAACATGTCACACACTTACAAAGGAACTTCATCAGCGATGACGTACAGCGACCCGCTCCTCGCTGCCAGTGACAAGTCGTCCACGTCCTTCTTGGTGTCTTTCTTCTTATACAAATCATACTGCAGGAATTGAAGCTGTCCGGGTGATACCACTGACGTAAACTGCGTTTTGACAATCTCCAGCAACTGGTGGTACAACATGCTGCACGCTGCACGACTCCCCATCCAAGAACTCACAATGTGGACGTCGTGGCCACATCTCAACCATTCTGTTGCCTTCAGCAGCATCACCACAGTTTTACCTGTGCCGGGCGGGCCGGCTACAAAGACTCTGGGACGCGCCGTGTTGAGCAGGTCAAGTTGCTCTGGGAACAGAGTTATTTGAGCAGTATAGAACTCTCCCGTCATCGACACGGCCTGGCCCAGGGTCTTGACACACAGGCGTGGGGGAGATGTACATGGCACAGTCACTGTTGTCGCCGGACCACAGAACCTGCAACAGTCGGATGTTACTTCTTAGTACTTACAAGTAATATTTAATTAGAAGTATACCGAAACCTGTAGTGTTTAGACGTCGTTTCTTCTCCTAAAATTATGGCAGCAGACTAATCGCAGTGTTGCTTTATAGGCCGTATACGTTATTTATTTGTTTTTTTGACATTTTTATCTCTTTGCTAATATGTAGTCTTTCAACAAAAAATGCAAATTTCTTATCTAAATTTGTGTTTCTTTAACAATACTTAACATGACCCAAAGTGCTAAAATCTCATTTGGCGAACCCTAACTGCACCTTAAAAACAAAAATAACCCACCAAGGTAACCCTGGTAAGGCCCCTCCGCGCATGCGCACACCCCTTGCCACCCGTGCGCACAGCTCACTGACTAGGTCAATCTGACTTTCTCATGCCACAAAACCCATCAGCGGGGAGGAGGGTGGGTCTTTGATGGGTCATGGTAAGTACTGTTAAAGAAACACAAATTTAAATAAGAAATTTGCATTTTCTTGTCACAATACTGTACCATGACCCAAAGTGCTGAGTAGCACAAAAAGGAGGTGGGTGATACCACCACAAAAAAAAAACTTACCAAGGAACTGACCGGAGGCGATGGGTGACGAAACAAGTTGCCACCACAAATGCCGTCCTCCTGGCGGCCAAAAAGATCCAGAGGCATCAACTGCCTCACCTTGTCGTCTGCAGGCGCAGAAAAACCACCGCCAACGCGATGCCCCCAAACATTTAGGACTTTGAAGCCCAGCTCGCACTTGGTTGGACGAGCTGTCAAACCGCACTCCCGTAGACGTGACAGGAGCTTTTCCAGCAGTTCCAAGTGTTCCTCCCATGTTGCCGTGGCGACGAGGATGTCGTCCATGAAGTTAGAGAGGTCCTCCTCTTCTAGTGGTTCCAGGAGAAGACTCATCATCATAGTAAACAAGCTGGGTGCGTTCTGTAGACCAAACGGCATAACTTTCCATTGAAAGTTTCCAGCAGGTGTGTGGAATGCTAACCGATGTCTATCTTCCTTCTTGACAGGAATCTGCCAGAATCCTCGAGACAGATCGATTCTGGTAAAATATCTCGCTTTCGCCAGGTTGGCGAAAATCTTTCCTGGCTCGGGCATTGGTTCTGCCACGACTTTGTTCAGCCTCCTAAAGTCGGTGCAAAAACGATGGCTGCCATCCTTCTTCGCAACCAGCACGATTGGGAAGCTGTAAGGGCTTTCTGCAGGTTCTATGACCCCAAGTTTCACCATCTCTGCCACCTCCTTCTTCACTGACTCAATGGTGGAGAGGCAAGAGGGATCTTCTGAGCGGAAGTAGGCGACCCGCACAACTTCTAGGAGCCTGGGCACCTAAGAAGCAAATGCTTAGGCGCACGTCTGGCCCTCTTAAGCAGGCAGTAGATGGCATGGAGGAAGCAAGCCGCACAAAAGATGAGACACAGTGAGAGAAAAATAGATCGAATCTGTGTGTCAGAGGCTGTATGCACGTAAGCTCAGTCCGAGCTGCTGAAAAGTCCGGAGTGGAAGCAGGCAGGAGCGTGGACCAGGGCAAGAGTGTGACTATCAGGGACCAGTCACAGGGACTCTGAACCCAAGGTGTCAAGGAGAGAAAGAAATGCTCGAGACTGGGAGAGCGTCTTCGTCCAGCGAAGAGCAAGTTCAGAGGGGGCTAAAGGCCCAACATAAGATGGGACCAATCAGTCGCGTGCATGACTGGGAAATACAGCAGTAAAACCAGGCTGGAATGGGTGGGAAACCCGCTCCATTGAAGCTGACTGCAGTATGGTGGCCACCACTCAGTCCAGAGCAACCCGCTCACGTCTGCCATGAAGGCAGAGAGAGCGGGGAAGGACAACGTGCCAGAGGAAAGGGAGCAAGCTCCCAGAGCAGACTGAACCCTGTCCGCTTCACAAAGGCGCTGGAAGCACTGTGTGATTGGGTAGCTGGTTAAGACCATGAGCACACCGACAGCTTGAGGTCGAGTGCCTAGGTCCTTTGCTGGACGAGGACTTGGTGGCAGTCATTGGCTTCGAAAGCCACTGACCGTGGCCCATCGGGAGAGTGCTTGCATGACTCCTGGTAGGACAGCAAGGCCTCGAACCGACGCTTCAGAAAGCCAAAGCACACATCTGCCTCCTGTTGGGGAGAGCCCAAACAAGAGGGATGGTGTGGGTGGCGCTCTGTGCAAATTGGTGGACAGAGGCTGGTGACGTATGTCATGGCAAACAGGGAAGATTACCGCGTAGCCAGCACCAAAGTAAACAGTGTGTGCACGGCACTGCGAGCAGATGCCGTGGACACACTCGTCAGTGCACAAAAGCAGATTCGCAAGGCAGCGAAGTCTGTGTGTGGGCGGAAAAAAAACCCGCAGCCCTAGGTGGAAATGGACGGCTGACATCTCGAACCATGACACCAGACATGTCCATCGCATCCCAAACATGGTCGATCAGCGACCATCAGAAATGCAGGGAGGAAGGGAGGACTGGAGCTTGCTGACGCAAGACCAGACCAACCTTTGGGACTCAAGGGCCAGCCACAAGAGCTGAGCACTGAACCGTGTCCACCGGGCCGCCTTGGGTGGGGGGAGGAAGATGAGACTTCCAGTGGCTGAGGAGTGACGCGTGCAGGTGGTGTGGACCCAAGTGGTGTCCCGCCACTTCTCTCTCAGAAAAAAGAGCACCATCAGTAACGCATGCAAGCAGAGGGCCGCGAGCATGGTACCAGAAGGTGGAGGGAAGAGAACCAGGACAAGTCCTGTGTGTCTTCCTGTGTCCCTGCACTGGGCACTGTGGCGAGGTCTCCCGCAGGAGAGCTAACAACTCCAAAAGGAGTGGAGACGCATGCTATCTTCTCATCCGCCATAGCAATGCCGAAGGCATTGGAGAACACAGCCCCCATCGCACTCTGCTGACGTCACCTCAGGAGAGGAAACGAGAGTGTGGACAACGAAGCCCCCTCCGCAGGGTGCAAGTGCGCAGAGTGCACTCGCCTGCAACTGCGCACCCCGCGACTTAAGAGGTGGGCGATCGTTAACCCGACCGCAAAACCGGAACATGGGGAGGGGGGAGCCGGTGACGTGACCGCCGGTAGGAGACCACCCCCCCCACACTCGACCAGAACGACCACAGGGGTGAAACCGGGCGAGTGCACCGCGATGCCGTTGCCACTGGAAGCAAGCGCGAAGCACAGTGCAGCATTGACAAACTTGGCTTCTCTGAAGTAAGAGAAGAGGGCCATCGCTATCCCAACCGGAAAGCACAGTGTCAGAGAAGCAAAGCTCTAAGGCACTGACAGGACCGTAGGGCGATTGTCGGTGGGTGGCCACGTCAGGTGGGTGGCCAGAAGGTGGAGGCACGTTCAGCCTGAAAATTGCCGCGCAGGCAGGAAAACAGTGGGATTCTCACGTCACAAGGAAGTGGAGAAAAAACGCACCCACGCTTCTGCAATCACAACCGACAATCTCTCGAGGGAGTGGCTAACAGCCGCTTCCTCCCTCCCCCCCCCATCCGCTCCAGGAGCAGCGGGGGGGGGGGGGGGCNNNGGGGGGGGGGGGGTCGATAAACAGCGGAAGCACTCGACTGCGAGGGACGGTGATTTGACTGCATGGTGACTCGCAGCACCAGCGAGTCAGACACCTGTATGCTGTGGGGAAAATGAGCGTGAGCAAGTCCAACCCCAACCGCATTAGACCATAGAAACGCCCACCGGAGGAACCAGTGGCTGTTTCTCCCCAGAGGTTCCCACTAGAGTAGCCACCGCGCATTTACTCTAGCCCCCCAGCGGGTGAAATGGTCTGCTGCCCTCGCCACAGGAAGAAAGCGCGAGGCGCAGTCCACCAGTGACGTATCTCGCTGTAACGGGCATGAGCGAGAAAGGGCGAAAGCTCCCCCTAGACTAGAACGCACGAAGTCAGAGCGCAGGTGAGTAAGTGCGAAACTAGTAGGGGGGTTGTCAGAGTGATTCCACACCAGAAGCGCGGGTGTCTTCTGGTGGGTGGCCAGAGGATAGAGATGCACCCGCCTGAAAACCGCCAGAACTGGCAGGAAAACAGGCCAAT
>SMGT01016483.1:3103-16337 GCA_004794575.1 Lanistes nyassanus | reverse complement strand
CTCGGTCTAGTAGCTTATCAACCAGACGTCTGGCACTACAGGGAACCGTACAGTTATGGTAGGTAATGGTAGAGGAAGAGATAGGAGCCACGCACACAGCCTTACAAACATGCAGACATACAGACGCGAACACACAGAAGCAGTACGCACACGCATGCACCCTTGCATGTTGGCAGCACATAGGGCCTCTGTTCAGCTTTGGGGGGGGGGGGAAAGAGACTTTTCATGTCAAGAGGGGAAGGCAATAAAGCGATGATCAGTGGGATTTCCAGAGGAGGTCGGGGATGGACGGTGGTAGAGTCAGGAGTTTAGGAGGTGATGGAAGGGACAGGATAAATACAGATGGGAAGGGGGTGGAGGTGGAGAGGTTAGGAGTTGAGAGAAGGTTGGAGGAATTTTTGCCCGTGAGTCGCGGTTAGGGAGAGAGAAAGCTGTTGCTTTGTTGCTGTATAGCAGTCCATCAACCGGCACAGCGCCTGGACCCACACACTGGCTTCGTTTTATGCACACGACGAGGAGAGAGAGGAGGAGAGCTAAGTAGTATCTGTAGTGTATTGCGTTAATAGCAGACGACGCGTGGTTGTCTCCCTTGCGCTGGCTTTGTGCGTGATGCGTGGGCCGGTGAGTTGAGCGGACAGTTCCCCGAGAGCGTACGGCGAGTGAACATGTATATATCCGTACCGTAGCAGTAAAAGCAGATAAACTTTTCTTTTCTGAACTTCGAGTTCGAGTCTTGTTTGCTTCGAGCATGTGGTGCAAAACTGTGTGAGTGGAAAGAATACAGTATCGACTCTCTGTTACACAAAGACTGTGTAAGTAAATAACTTACTGGGTTGTATTGAAGCCTGTTTTGCGACAGCAATCTCAAGTGTAACAGCCAGTTACATAATACAACATGACGAAACTTTAAGCAACAACAAAACAAACAACATTTCATATACAAACTACCCCATAAACTAGTTTAGATAAATTTGCAGAACAGCAGCCAATTATGGACAGATATGTTCATTAGTCGACGGTTATCCCTTCTTTCGTAAATGAGTCAAAATAAATTATACATTCATTTATATTAAATCAAAAATCTGCATATAAACAAATTTTAAACGCACTTTGGCCTTTGCATTTAATCTTTTAAAAAATAAACTCAGGTATTACAATTTAGTAACATACAAGCAAACACTGTGTTTTGCAAAGATTATTTGAAGTGGCTAACTCTTCCCATAATAACAATTCTAAATATTTCGTAAGAGATGATGTTAAATATAGACCGCGCTGTAGGTATAAGTACATCGATTGTTTGTAGAACTGACCTGGCTACCAGCGTCTTGTAATTGTCATAGGTCATGTGACTGTCAGGCCCAGACACAGCCACACGTCGCTGCCACCAGTTCCCGAGTTCCCTCAGCACGTCACTACTGACGTCCCATGGCGTCTTGGGGTCAGACAACTGATCAGAGCACACACACAGACCGGGAATGTCCGCGGGATCTGTTGTTTCCAAACACCGACAGAGATCCTGTGTGGAAACCATTACGTCACATATTATGAAAGAAGATTCCTCAACATTTGAAAATTAAACTGAACTGAAAAATCCTTCTCCATCCAACTAGTAGAGTTCTCAAGATACATGTGTACGATATAATGAAAACGTTAATCAAACATTAATAAAGCAGCAAGGGCACAAGTAACACACACACGCATACACATCCTCACACACATACACATCCTCACACACACGCACACGTACACACCCTCACACACACACACACCTCTCTCACACACATACATTTTACATATATATATATATACCAAAAGAAAAGGAAAAAAGAAGTTGGTAAGTTTCTTTAACAATACTGTGCCATGACCCAAAGTGCAACATTCTGAAAATAGCGATCCCTAAACGCACCTTCCAAACAAAAATAATCCACATAGCAACCCTGGTAAGGCCCCTACCCGCATGCGCACAGCGTACGCCACCCGTGCGCACAGCTCACTGACCAGTTCAAGCGGACTTTCTCAAGCCAGAAAAACCCCATCAGGGGGGAGGAGGGTGGCTCTTTGATGGGTCATGGTAAGTATTGCTATAGAAACACAAATTTAGATAAAGAAATTTGCATTTTCTTGTCACAATACTGTACCACGACCCAAAGTGCCGATTCAGCACAAAAAGGAGGTGGGTTAAACAACCACAAAAACTTACCAAGGTGAGGAGGATGGAGCCGAAGAGGTGCAGGGAAAAACCGCAGCCTAAACCTTAAGTCCATCCTCCTGGCGCAAAGACAGATCCGGAAGAGAAGGGTTTTCTAAGTGCCTGCAGACCACCCACTGAGCTTCTTGGAGCGCGTGCACTTCAGACGCTAGGAGGCTGGTCCACGCCCGACCCTCCTGTATGCAAACAACTGCCAATGCTGGGAGGGGTCTGCCATCCCCACCTTTAGTAGGCAGTGTAGGAAATACACCCCACAAAATGGGAGGCTGAAAGCGAGAGAACGGGCGTTCGACCCTCTTGCAGGCAGAGTGCAGAAGAGAGCCCAGAGCCATCGCAGTAAAAGTGGATGGCCATCTGGCTTTCTCCTTCAGAAGAGAAAAGGGCGATCGCCACCCCAACTGGAAAAGCACCGTGTCAGAGGAGCCAAGCGCATGATTACAGTGGAGGGCGAAAGGGTGGATGCACAGTGCTATTCACTTCACGCGGAAGTGAAAAGAACGTACACCCACATATCTGCAGTCACAAACTGCCGAGGTGACAAGGGCTGAATCCCTGCTCATCTACCGAGCTGAGATTGGCAAAAGAACCATCTAACTGGAAGGGGTGGGGAACCCGTTCCACTGTGGCCCACTGCAAGAGGGAGGCAACGTCCAAGTTCAGAGCCAAACGTTCACTTCTGGCAGGACGGCAGAAGCAACAGGAAGGGCAAAATGCCAGTGGAATGGGAGCAGGCTCCCCCAGCAGGCGGAACCCTGCCTACAGGCGGAGTGTGACTGGATAGGTGCTGATGACCGTAGGCACCTCAACCCGAGCGGAGAGAGTGCCAAGGCCAAAAATCTTCCCACGACGCCAAACCAGCAGATACAGATATTCCACACTTAGTTAGATAGATTGCTATACGGGATTAGCCTACAGCGAGAAACCTATAGCAACAGTTGACCGTTAGAGCTTCACAAAACCATTAACACGTCTACACCTCTCGCTGCCTTTCGCCAAAGTCCTCGAAAAACGTTAAACTTCCCCTGGAATCACTTCATTTCCATGTCAACCAAATTTACTCTCTTCCCATTGGATGGAGAAGACCGAATCTTACGCGTTTTGTTAATGAAAAATGACGTCTTTTACTCCTAGTACTACGTACTTTCTATGCGTCACTAACGTTTTCAACTTTCTAAACGAAACAAAACAAATAGCGTTGTGGAAACCTTCTACAACGTAACAGTGACACTGACGCCAAAACCTTGTTATCCAGAGGCGATGATGGCATCGAGACGACAGAGGCGTAAGCCTGGTGTGCGGTGGTGAAGCAGCAGCATCGGCGGACGAGACCGAGCCAACCAGAAACGAAGACGACTGCCAGATCAATGCTGGTGGGAGAGATTCCACTGACGCCAAACGCTGTTGTCAAGAAGCGAAGACGGTATCGAGACGACAACGGCGTAAGGCAAGGTGTGCGGTGGCCAAGCAGCAAGTCTCGGCGGACGTGAACGAGGCAACAGGCAACGGAGACGGCCACCAGACCGATCGTGGTGGGAGATCCCAGTAATCCCGTCCAAACTGGAAGCAGGGAGGGATCCACGCTGTGTAGGTAAGTGAAATGGCAAAACACCTAGCACAAAAACAGGGGGAGTGACGAAAACACTAAGTCACGGTCCCGCCAAATAAAAACAAAGCGTGGAAAAGGGAAAAAACCCACAATGCATCACTAGGTGACAACAAAACATTTAGTACAAGAGTTGGGGGGGGGGTGACGAACATTGAGTCACGTACCCGCAACAAAACAAGCGTAAAACGTAGGCAAAGTACGTAGAAGCTGCATGGCTATGTGAAAAGGTAAAAACACCTAGCACAAAAGTCGGGGAGTGACGAAAGCACTCTGAGTCACAGACCCGTAACAAAAGTAAAGCGTGATTACAAAGAGATAAAAATCCTGTAACAGCTGCATGGCTAATGAACAACCAAAACACCTAGCACAAACGACGGGGAGTGACGAAAGCACTTTGCGTCACAGAACCGTTCAACAAAAACGCAAGTGCGTAAAGGAAAACGCGCTGGGTAAAAACCCAGCGATTTACTGTTAGCCGGGCAAGACGAAACAGATTATACGAAGTCAAACAACTGTCTAACGAAACAGAGTTACGTACAGACAGAGTAACAAGGAAAGAACACAAAGCGCACTTTCCTTTGTTCAACGTGTGTAGCGTAGAGTAGAAAGGGCGCAGGGACTGCCAGGCCAAAGCCACGTCAGAGTGAAGGCAGGGACGTAGGGGACTAACAGGTGACACGTCCGACCGACACAAAAACGCTTGAGAAAGCCAGCTTGACCTGGTCAGTGAGCTGTGCGCACGGGTGGCTGGCGCTGTGCGCATGCGCGGAGGGGGCTTACCAGGGTTGCTATGTGTATTTTTGTTTGGAGGGTGCAGTTAGGGATCGCCAATTGAAATTTAGCACTTTGGGTCATGGTACGGTATTGTGACAAGAAAGACGCGTTTCTGACTCGCGCATCTACGGCACGTGAAACTAACTTAACACCTTCCTAACTTTGAACGCGGTACTCTTAGCTACTGCCACGACCCACTGATCCCTGACATCCAAGAAGCTGAAGTACCAGCTAGGAAAGTCCGTCCTGTAGTTAAACAGTGACGTGAAACTGAAGATTGACAAGTTTCGCCTTGTTCCCGGAGCTGCGGTGTCACTGGGAAGAATTTCTTATACAGTACTAGTCGAGGACTATAACTTGGACAATACTGAGTCGAAACAGTTGTAGGAGGACTCTGTGCACAAAGGATCTTCCACGATGAGACCCCCTACCAGGGTCGCGCATTTTTTTAATCTCCCGCGACGGACTCTGTCGAGTCACTATGTGTAATGGATTTGAGAAAGAACTGAATCAGAAATGAGTATTGTGTGTGCATAACCACGACAGAGTGGGCGACTTGTCAAGGACTTCATCCGAGTCACAACCATTCATTCCTTTTTATATTTTGTTTACTTTGTATTCATTTATCATCTTTGTTATACTGTTTGAAAAATGAATACATCTCATTTAATGGCAACACAGACGCCTTTGTTTCTTATCCAGCTGAAGGTCAGATCAGCAATTAGCTTCCGTTACGACTGGACGTTATATGAATACATGTCTATGAGTGAATGTTTCTTTTAAGTAGGCAAATAAGGTTTGTGACACACGTTTTATCACCTCTGAAGCATTTGTACGCGTGTAAAGTGTGTGTAGTTTAGGTAACAGAGAAAGTGTTTATTTCATTTCACAATGTTGTACTATTCAGCACATACTGAAGGCTTATGATTAAAGATAAACTTTTCTCTCACAGAAAAACACATTCCCAGTCAGTAACGATCAGCTATTTTACGAACTGGATATTGATTTTAGTCTAATGTTATAGTTCTAACTATGAGATACCCAAACTACACAATATAACTACATTCGAATCTAATTTTCGAAACGTTCTTAGAGACTTGTCTTTCACTTCGTTGGCGACTTGACGTTCAACAATAAACAACAATTGTTATTTTTGGTTACACTGGTAAGATGTGTCCCCATGTGCTAAAACATAGCAATCGGCCGGAATGCTTACCTGCATGAGCGGAGGGTCACCAGAGATGGGCTGTTGTACCTGACGAGCTGTGAGGTTAGGGACCACGATCGTCTTAGTGATGCGCAGACCGGGAGTGACGTCAGACACCAGATGTGACAACATGGCTTCTGCCTTGTCCAGATTTAATACGGCCTTTGACAGTTTCCTTCCGATGTTCTTGTCTATATCTTGCTGTGACATATTAAGTTTACCCACGTTGTCACCGAAAGCTATCACCTCGCAGACGACAATGCCGTACTGTCTGCAAATGAGCAGCACATCAAAGTCTCCCTGTTTGTGTTTAGACAAAGCAGTAGGTAAACTGTCGGCTACAGGTAGCTGAGCAGCCGCAGCCGCAGCCGCAGTCGCGTAACAAGGTTCCCCAAGGTACTGTCCGAACTGAAGCTGGCTCAGTCCAACCAAAACTTCTCTGTTCTCTTCAGACATTTTCTGCAGACGGAAGAGAAACCGCTGCATTGCTGAATCGTCTCTGACGTCACTGTCCTGAATCACCACCGGTTGTTTGAGCTGACCACCTTGTCCATGTGTTGACTGTTTACCCTCCCCGATTGCTTTATGAAGGGACAGAACTTCCAGACCAGCAGCCGACTGTCTTGTCATCGGCACGCGGTTGAAGTAGACAGGAGGCAGGAAGTAGGCGCGAGAGTCGAGATCAGGAAACGCGGCCTCCGCCCACTGTCGCCAGAATGTCTGGGCTTGTGTTGAGATGGTCTCCTGTGGTCATAAGCACATAACATTAAATAATGATTAGATATTACATAGTAAAGCATGACTACACTGGACGATGAGAGACATTTTTGATGGATAATATATGATGACAGTGACGACGACGATAGGCTGAGCATACAGATGAACATTTCAGTAACAGATGAACATTTTAGAAACTGATGTCGTTCAGTTCTCTACGACATTTATGACATGAACTTTTAATCTTTAGATGGTTTTGATAAGGGTATTATTGCAAATGCCTGGTAACCGCTTTGGGTGTTTATTTTATTTTATTTTAAAAGTATTTTGTTACCTGATAACCTGTCTCCTGATTGATGAGCCAGACTGCCGCCTCTATTTGAGGAAAAGATCCCTGGATGATGACAATCTTCGTGTTTTGTACGAACGAGGGGTTAGGATCAAACTCTACATCGGCTCCTGTCTTCTGTTTGATCTCTTGACATTTACTTTCTGTAGATACAAAGTTAAACCACATCTTAATTTCTGCTATCGAACACTTGTTTAGGCAACTTACAAGGGCAGACTCACACAGGCAAATATATACATAGATTTAAAAAAAGACATTTATCCTAAAAAGCCGAATGTGTGTTTGTTTGTAGAGTTATATTTTTGTACAAATCCGCACGCCTGCACCCATCCACAATAAATGCTGGGGGGTCGGGGTGCGGGTGGAGTGGCTGGAGGGACCAGTAGAGGTGATTAGTTTCGGGGGAGAGGGGCTGGTGACGAGTGAAGGAGTGGGGAGTGGGGCGGGGTAGGTGGAGGCTGGGTGGGGTGGTGATTGGGTGCGGGGTGCGGGTGGAACCTGGGTGGAGATGGGGTGCGTGAGGTGTTGGGGTAGAGTGCGTGGGGTGTTGCTGGGGAGGGGGGTGAAGGGGATAGTGTCATTGTTATAAAACCAGACTTTATTCCAACCTAAATAGCTAAATAGCCTGGAAAGCTCAGTTGGGAGAGCTGCGGAGTAGCAAATGGAAGGTTGCTTGTTCAAATCCTGGTGTGGCCAATGATTATTTCCTGGAGTTAAACATTGTGCAAACTCCATTCGGCCATCTCCCCGCTCATTAAGCTGCCTGTCGGCACTGGCCATCTTACTGCAGCCATCAGTCTGGTGGTTCTTTCAGTGCATAGTCCAGTAATAGGACCCCATCCCCCAAAGTGCGAAATCACCTGGAGGTGGAAGCACTGTCCCTCTAAATAACAACCACCGTCACTTAAAAAAACCACCCAAAACAAAATCGCATGAAGGCTAGTGTGTATATAGATATATACAAAAGATAAATTATTCTGTGATATATATATATATAGACAGACAGACGAGCAAGACAGACAGACAGGCAGGCAAGCGACGGACAGATAGACAGACGGGCACACAGAAACACAGACAGACCATCCGTACCTGTGAGTAGAACAGCCTGCGCGTCCGTGACAGGGTGAAGGTAAACTTGAGCATTACCTCCCCTTTGACTTCCTGTTTGTAGTGTACCGCTTGTACTTGCCCTGTCCGCCCTTCCGGTCTACAGAGTAGACATCAATACATAGACATAGACATGAAACATCAGGCCTCAACTCAAATAAGGTATCAAACCGAGAGATTTACAGCATGTACATAATGCAAATATTTCTCAGTGTACACATCGCTACTCGATACCTAAGTGAACACATACGTGCGTGAAATAATCGCTTGATGGCTACAGTGTGTTTGAGTGGGGGGGGGTTGAGGTTGTTATAGTAAGAAAACCTTGCTACTTAACTGTCAAATACTGACAGTATTAAATTTATACACAGAGAATGTCCACACTGTACGTTTTTGTCAAATACTGATAGTATTATATTTATACACAGAGGATGTCCACACTCTGCGTGTTTGTCAAATACTGATAGTATTATATTTATACACAGAGGATGTCCACACTGTACGTTTGTGTCAAATACTGATAGTATTATATTTATACACAGAGGATGTCCACACTCTGTGTGTTTGTCAAATACTGATAGTATTATATTTATACACAGAGGATGTCCACACTCTGCGTGTTTGTCAAATACTGATAGTATTATATTTATACACAGAGGATGTCCACACTCTACGTGTTTGTCAAATACTGATAGTATTATATTTATACACAGAGGATGTCCACACTCTACGTGTTTGACCGATGATTATTACTTCCGTTCGCACTGTTTGACTCTTGATTCTCCGGAATATTACTGCTGAACTCACTTCTGTTTTTTGTGCGTGTTAACGCTACTATTGATCGCAACTTTTGTGAATATGGAGGAATTTTACTACGGGTTTTAATGACAGTTATTATGCGATCTATTCTACAGAATTTACACTGATACTATTACATCTACTTCTTATCGATATGGTTGTATTCTGCCTTTCCTATGACTTGACTAAAACATCAGCGTGCCTTTGCTATAGGATTTTAGTATTAGGATTACCGACCTGTATGTACTAATACTTATATTTATTTTGCTGTCAGTTTTTTTTCTGTTCTATTGGCTCGTCAAACATTAATATAAACAGTATTTTTGAAAATACCCAATATTACACTGTTTACACAGCAAGCGGTTTATGGCTCATTGCAGACATCGGGCAAGTGTGACGTGATTACAACAAGCACCTGCTACGACAGCAGGTGTGTGTTTCACACTGGGCAAAGCCAAAGTGAAAGTGTCCTTGTCTCACCTGTTGTGAAGCAGATGGAGGTTGACCAGACATGGCTTACAGTGAACTCTGACCTCAACAAGACAATGTCTGTCAGAAACAACGTCTTCTGCCTAAACACTGAAGTAATCTGTCTTCCGATGAACGCTGCTCACTGCCTGGAGTGAGGGCCACACAAATCGTCAGTGTCCGCTGTACTAAGACTGTGAGTGGGCCTTGTGTCTGCACACTAAAAATGGTGACATAATGGATTGTCAGTGATTTAGAGACAACGTCACCTCCGCGACTGTATTTTGTAGAGAAACAGAATCTTCTTCAGAAGGCATAATGCTTTACGTATTGCTTTTCATAGTTTTCTATCTACTAAGACATACTGACACTGACATCCATTTATTGTCGACAGTTTTTAACCCTACGACAAACTTGGGGCGGGGGGGGGTGATAAAGAACTAGATTGTAAATACAAAATACAGCAATCAGATATCACTAATAATTAAGATAAGCTGGTTACGTTTCCT
This sequence comes from Lanistes nyassanus, assembly GCA_004794575.1. NCBI lineage: Eukaryota > Metazoa > Mollusca > Gastropoda > Architaenioglossa > Ampullariidae > Lanistes > Lanistes nyassanus. The sequence continues at coordinate 6,593 of SMGT01016483.1, read as the reverse complement.
TTGACGATACAAGTTTATTTTCTTTCTCGCGCAGACACACAAAATATAATACACAATACGCTCTGTCGCTCTCGCAGAAAAAAGTTTGTTGTAGGACACAACATCTAGGGATTTTTAAAGCGTTCGCAATGAATTTAAAGTATTTAGAGATCGCCACACAATTACTAGATTTTAGCAGTTTGTTTACTGTCATGAAAACCACTCCTCCCCCGCTGTATTTCACTGACAAGAGATTGGCAACACAGTTACATCTCGCTGACAGTGAACCGCAACAGCCTGACTAGATCTAGAGCTGACTTGTAGCTGACTTGCAGCTGACTTACATAACTGCAACTCTGCAATATTGGTAAAAATCAATTTTAATTGTCTTGTGAATATTCTTCTCCTATTTAATTAGATAGAGGAGCTTTACAACAGTAGGATTGCGCTTAAGCGGGAGAGTGAATGTGACGTCAGCGAGAAGACGAGATGTGACGCTGGGTAGAGATTAATCGACAGGGATAAAGAGTGTTTTCTTTCTATATCGCAGTGGGTAGGTCCAGCTTGCAGGTGGGCCTTTCACACAGTGTCCCACGACAATTAACACGCACATTCTTCATACAGAAGGTCCATTCCTCACAATCACACTACTTTCAGGTGATAGTGTAATGTCAAACAAGGGTTACGATCGTGACATATTCTAGACGTTCAAACAAAAAACGATTTTCGTCTTCATAGTCACATGATACAATGGACAGGCGGTACGTTGGTTGTGATCATCTGTGTATCATATTCTCTGATTATGAGACAGAAAACCTAGGGACGCATAAAGCGCTTATTCATATACTCTTTTTCACTCCATCTTTCCCTTCGATCTCTCCCTTCCACCTATCTTTTCTCCCCCCCCCCGCACTCTCTTGCATAAAAGTGTAGTCTGTACAGACTGAGGTTGAACGAACAATTATGGAGAAAAGGAAGGAATAAATATAAACTGACAAATTCCTCTCTATTATTTCAAAGGTCTAAGATCTCATTTCCAGTGTCTCTCGCCGGCTGAACGTAGGTATGGAAATAAACAAGTAATAAATATTTTCCCGGAGAATGTACTTAGTAAGGGAAATTTCTTTCAAACAATATGTAACATTACCGTCTCACAAGTAAAGGAACGGCGCCACAAATCAGGATGTGACATTGTCGTTGCGCCTGACCACGCCACGAAAACCGCACAACGTGGTCTCGTTTCAATAGAGTTTTATTGAACCTTCTCAGCCCATGGCGTGACAGTTTTCCTCCTTCTCGCTACTCTCTATCTGTCCATAGTTGTTTCCATCTCCCTTCACCTGATGGTCGGGGCATCCAATCCTACAAGATGATCAAGTCCCACTCTGAGTCCTTCTATCTATCTCCCCCTATCTCTCAGTCCTTCATCCTCCCCCTCCACTGGTCCTAACAAGGCTTATATACCTTACTTAGGTGTTGGGATTTAAATTCCCATGGCCTGCACGTGTGGCTGTGATTAGCAGCTGTGCTCTGACTTCTGTAGACAGTGAATGTTTGGGTGATGCGGTGGCTGCACATGGGTGACCGAGTGCTGAGCATCTCCCTACAGTGGTTCTGACTGCTTGTATGTCTGCTATGCAGTCTGTTGAGTGCCTGGAGGCTAATTATTGTGCTTACTGAAATTTAAAAAAAACTGTCTTTGATTAACAGAAGATTTAATGAATGGTTGAAGAACTTTTAGGCGACACGGTCTTCACAAACGAACGCCCAATATGCAGTTTAGACTACAGTTTGATGATATGACGTAGTGTATCGCATAAAAACTAACAACATAACACTAACCATATTATTATAAAGAGTTGCTACACATCACTCACCGTTAGTCGTCAAAGCCTAACTCGTCACTGAATAAGCGATAACACAGTTTTAGTTGTTCCTTGTGGTGTGACGGACACAATCCTACAGCGCAAATGGTGTGCGGGGCTCAAGCGCCTTTTCCTTTTCTAGTCCGTGAGTCACATGCAAACTGCGCACAGCCGATCGTTGCCAAGATTTCTGCTGCAGTGGAAATATTTTTACTGCAGTGTGTGTGTGCCCGCATCCGCGCAATGCGGGCGTGCATGTCTGCAGGACTGCGCGTACATCTCAAGATACGTTCTGGTCCTGTTCTGTTCTGCGTTGAAGTTAATCATTTTTTGGTGTTCTTTCTTTCATTATTGTTATTTTGATGTCTGTCTCCAGTATCAATAAAATTGTGATGTGCCCTGACCTGAACAATACATTTGTACCTGTATGTTATTGTAATTATTTTATGTTGTCAAAAATCCCTTACACTCTTTAATTTACTTTAATGTCCGCTGTACTAAGACTGTGAGTGGGCCTTGTGTCTGCACAGTAAAAATGGTGACATAATGGATTGTCAGTGATTTAGAGACAACGTCACCTCCGCGACTGTATTTTGTAGAGAAACAGAATCTTCTTCAGAAGGCATAATGCTTTACGTATTGCTTTTCATAGTTTTCTATCTACTAAGACATACTGTGATGTCTGTGCGAATGCGTGTTTGTGTTCGAATTTCTTAGACGCCCTAATCACTTCAAAACAAACACAAGTTTGGATCTATTTCCACCTTTACCTCAGTATTAGTCCAAATTAGTTAAAATGAGTTTAAAAGCACTTACAGTCGCGTCATAATCTCACACACACTAATCAGATTTAGTCCTCCGTACCTCAGTCACACAATCAGTTTTTTTTCGACGAAACAAGTTACTGTTCATATACAGTTCCGCTCATACAAGATGAAGTGACACAATTATCCAACAGTTCACTCCAACGTTTGTGCCACATATATCCATGCACCCAGAGTCGAAGAAGAGACGACGACGTTACGGAAGATAGCGATGATTTTGAAGACAGGCGATGATAATGAAGATGAGCGATGATACTAAAGAGGGGCCACTGGTCAAGTCGTGGTTGTCGACGATGTAGTAAAGTTCTTTCAATGTACACCAGTATTTCAACTTTACGTTAACTGCATACAACGATCCAAGCTTCTATTTTTACTTTCAGTTCGTACGTTGGCGTTGAATGTAGACAACAGGCAAGAGCATCAATCTTTTCAATATTTGAGTTGTTTGTCGTTTCGCTCTCTGGAATGAGGGACAAACTCGGCAAATCCGCGGATTCCAACGTGACCTAAGTGTGCTCTCCTTAGCACTAATGTCCGTAAGCTCACCACGGGCTAGTTACGTCAACGTTTTTGATGTTTACTACAGGGTGTACAAATAAACAGGCAAAGTTTGAGGTGCTGCCGGTCCTAATATACTCTTTGGTCACGTTATATCTAAATCCAATAATATTTTATTGTTGGAGAACATTCTAGAACGTTTGTCTCCAATGATTCAGCAATTTTGTAAGTACGCAATACATTTTATCATAAAATCGAAGTGAAACACAGGGAAACACTCGTCACTTTTTTTGACAAGTTAAACTGTGACTTACCTGCTGCTGA
>SMGT01016482.1:403977-426325 GCA_004794575.1 Lanistes nyassanus | reverse complement strand
TTTGGGTCATGGTAAGTATTGTTAAAGAAACACAAATTTAGATAAGAAATTTGCATTTTAGCCACATTAGAGTACTAGGGGGTAAGGCCTTATTTTTACAGGTTTACTGATTGAGCATAGATGTATTATATAAAGAATGCTGGACTGAATACTGGTTAATGAAAATTTATTATTGCATAAAGTGACTTTTGTGACCAAGAGTTCAAGTTTGGTCAGGAAGCTTATTGGTGGGTACTAACAGGTAGAAACCATGGTACATGAGATGAAGGTGGGCTTCATGACAGCACTGGAACATCTGTCCTCTCTGCAAGATGGATCACTTCATGGGACAGAAGATGCAGCCAGTGGTTTGTGGGAGGAGCTGGACATAACTTGCAAGCGCCAGGATAAGCAGCTAACAGAACAGCTCCAGTCCATCAGCACTCTCAGGGTAAGCAGACCACATAGTTGGTTTTTGCAGTATTTGGACTTTGACCTGTGCCAGTAGCTTAGAACATGTAGGCATGGGTATGGCCGGTGGTGCCCTATAACTAATCTTTGCACTGAAACTTTCACCAGACCAATTGATGCAGTAAGGCAGTCAGTGCAGAGAGGCAGTTTACTGCCCACAGCTTTCAACGGGTGCATCCAATGCTGTACCAAACGATCTATCCAGAGTCCACAGATCACATAAATCCTCATTTTTCTGTTGTTAGAAACTTTAAAACTATAGAGTTCTTTAGTAAATAAGTCAAAGGGGAAAAGTTAATACAAATGTCTGACTTCTTTTTATCGATGGATGTGGTGGTGAGTGAAAGTCATTCACTTTTTTCCTGTTGACTTTTACCTTAACTTTATTTCCTTTACTTTTTTTCTCTTTGACTGTTTTCTTAAAATCTTGGACAGCAATCTGGCCAGGGATCTGCTAAGTTCCTTTCTTTCGACCCTCTCTTTGCTACGTGTTTGGGTACGGTAAGCTCCCTTGGTCACATGCTTCAGCATATGGTTATGTTGAGCATTTCAAGTACTTCCTGTTGGAGTGATAATTTGTACTAATGGTTCAGTGAAGCTAGTCTTCCATTATAAGACCTGATTATAAGACCTGTTTTTTCAAAGTCGTATATTGGAGGTTTTACTGTATAATGAGAATGCAGTGACACTATAATACACAGCAGTATTTTATATGCATGTAATAGCCATTCATATCAATATAAAGAACCATTTACATACATTTTCCAGTCTGTTACAATACAATGAGATTTTCATTTAGGGATTATAATTGTAATTCTCATTTTTCAGACAGGTATAAAGATACCACCTTGTTATTCAAATTTATTATCTGCATAATCTTTTATATGGAAAAGCAAGCATATTATAATAAAGTTTGAGGAATGCAAATAGTGACTTACAAAATCATCCAAAATAAATGTATCAAATAGATACCAAAAGCTATAAACAGAATACTATAAATACTGCACTTTTTCTCTGTTTTCCCAGCTCAGCCCCCACCCCCATAATAAAATGGACACAATTCAGTTATGCATAACTGCAGCTTCAAGTCCTAAAATTACCAGCATATCTTCCAAACTTTTCAACATTATCTTAATCGATAATTTGAGAAGTGAAAAGAAATCCATCATGGTTCCAAATCTTATCACCAATGTAGGCATAAACTGATTTATAAAAACTAAGCACATTATATTCTGATGTAAATACTGCATTATTCGCTGTCCTGGATGTATTATGTTAAGAGGAAGAAAAACAGTCCACTCTATATCACATGCATATTGCAAAATGGATCTTCACTGTTCACTCATCTTTCTTCTTCAGGGGGAAAGAAAAAAATCATTTCCCATATTCACTCTGGCTTATATTGGGCATTAAAAGTTAATCCCAGAATATAATCTGACGACAAAGTTCTTTTTTCCATTTTGTTGTCCTTGTTTCGATGTGCCATGATGGCATGGAGACTAACTCTTGGTATAGACACAAATTGATAGTGATCATAGAACTGTGTCCAGACAATATATCCATAACCACCAAATTACTAGTAACTAAAATCTGTCATTGCAATGAAAGCAAGCCAGCTGCTATTTTTGATAAGTCTTGGTGAAGCCTCAGATGAAACATTATCCAGAAACATAAGTCGTAAGGGGAAAAAAACATGGGGAAGGCACTTTAATTTTTAGCCCACTTTTTCCAAGGAATCATAAAGATTTGGCACAGCACTATAAACATTTTGGAGTAGTTGCCTCGTAACACAAAAAAGCGATTACACTGTAATTTAGTCATGTAATTTTCACAAAGTTAAAGTCAACTGTAAATGTTTTTGTTCTCAAATGCACTCAGATCTGAAGATACATGTACATGTATAGATATAAATATAGAGATATATTTGAAGAGGTTGACTGCATGCAGGCATGTATAAATTTGTTGGTTGTGACATGTATAGTTTGTATTATGTACACAGGGAGATGTGACAGCCTTGGCTGGTACTGTAGCTCAGGTGACCACTGTCCATCAGAGCCTACAGAGTCAAGTGAAAACTATACAAATCTGGCAACAGAAACTAATTGAAGAACTGGTCAATAATGGAGCTTTGTCAGAAAAGACAAGGTAAGTTTGGAGAGAATTCTAAGCCTCCTATACATCTTGCAGCAAAACTATCAAAGTGCCACAGACTTAAAATGTGTTTAGTGTGCCTTATTCAAGAGTTTGGTAATGTTCTGTCACATGTCACCCCTAGGTTATCACCTGTCACTCGTAGTTTAGCCTGTTAGCTCCTCCCCCTCCCGAACACCTTGGTAGAGAACACTATGTCATTAGCCATGACAGACTGATAGCTCCGCCCCGACCTAGGCTGCCAGAACTGGTTTGAACTAGAATAGGTGGTTCCTGGAAACGCAGTACGAGAAAGGAAAGGGTACTTTGAACATTGGATAGGTGATATACACAGATAGACACTCGGACAGGACATGGAGAGAGAGTTAACTCTTTGACCAGAGGCCGCATAGATTTACAAAAATACCGCTTAAAAACTACCACACTCACAGTAATATATTTTGCATATTTAGAAAGATCTATTCTTCGGCATCACAATGGAAACAAAACTTTTAGTTAGAAATATTAAATACTACTTACTATTTGGTGCCAGATGTAGTCCCTTTTTGCACACACAACAAACGAAACACGTGTATCCAATGTTACGACGGAAGTAGACCTGGACAGCAGCTACACTAAACCTCGTTTGGCAAGCCGAAACTGTTTCCTAAACTCATTTAGACAGTGCAGGGGAAACAACCGATGATAGAGCTTTACAATGATATAAGGGTTTACCTCCCTTACACCGTTAAATGCGTCGCTGCAAAGTTTTGAATTCGTCATAAGTTTGTCGAACCCGAGTCCCCGTGGCTCAATTAGGTCGTCGCCGGTTAGCCAAGCCCATAGTCGCCAAAGAGTTAATGTAGGGAGACCAAGAGAAGCGGACCCACGGACCTCTACCCCTCGCCATCTTAGCCAGGATGAAAGAGCTTCAGCTAGCAATCACGCGATTACACTGGGCTGTATTTCGCCGACTACGAGACCAAGTAGTAACTGACTGTTGACTGTGCCTTATAAGTAAGACTGCTCTTGCCATAAACTTATCTTAGAGTCTGGGACTCGGGTTGATTTAAGATAGGTGGTTTTATCCTGCCGGAGACAGGAGACGTCATAAGCTAGTGGCCGGGCAATAACGCCAAGAGGTGGTATAGAGTGAAGTGCTGGTCGTAGTGCAGTGTTGTTGCTTCATTGTTGGTCGTTGAATAGTTGTTTCAGTAGTGACGGGAGTAGGAGCTCTGTTGTTGGTCACTTATTGATAGCTTTAGAGCTGTGTATCGCAGAAGTTGTTGGTTCAGTAGTGACGGGAGTAGGTGCTCTGTCGTTGGTCACTTATTGACTCAGCGTACAGAGTGGGATCATAGGCCGTTTTGCAGTTTGATTTCCCTCTTGCTTTAGTTTGATTATCGTCATTGTGATTCTTTGTAAATAATTTGTAGATATATTTGATGTTGTCGAGCCAGTTAGTGTTTGAAATATATGTTGAATAATGGTTCGCTGCAGTTGTGTCTTTTATGAGGGTGGGGGCTCTTGAGCTAGAAGTGTTTTGCCTGCGTGAGACTGAGCGAATGTGTCAGAGTATGAGAATCTTTTCCCTCGGTAGATTTCTCTAGTTATTCACATTATTTCATAGCGTCGTCATCCTTTGGTGTAGAAACCATTGACCTGAAGCAGTAAAGGTTTTGGTGATGATTGCTCAATTAAATCTACATTTACGAGATCACCATAAAAGTTTGGAGAAGTTGAGTCCAGTAAGTTAAGGTACGGCCCGTCATGTCACATGTTCCTCATCCTACATGCTGGCAGCAGAGCACCCTGACATGTAACAGTGATTGGACAGTGTTCAGTGTATTTCATGCAAAGGACACAGTGTTCCATTTATTATTAATTCCCTGAACCTGACAAAGCATGCACTTGGCCGTTTTCAGAACAAGGTTGTCATCTGAGATGGATCTAGGAAAACAAGCCATGTTCCAGTCTAGCACGATGCTGCAAGGACCATTAGCCACATCTACCAACAACACGAGTTCAGAGCACGCTGACTGCCAAACACTTGCAAGGAGCCAAGGTGTCAGATTTACTTGCAGGGAGTAGACAGTATTCATATAGTCCCTACCAAGTAGCTGTCTGCCTGATTCATGCCAAATAATGAAATATCTACTTTTATTGATAAATTTACTACATGACATGATGGGGTCATGCACCACTTGAACCACACCATAAAAATGGCAGTTCACTTTTGTTCATCACAACAACAGCAACAGCAACAGCATATTTTTATTTAGCATTAAGGAAAGCGTACGTGCTTCAAACTTTGAGTGGTGGGAGAAAACTTTGTTGCTGGTTCTTTTGGTTTGGGCAGGTTGTCTTTTTAAAGTGGTGGAAAGGGAATTTTTTTTTACAACTTTTAATAACAATTTAGAAGATACAATTTTGTATTCAAATTTTATACTTCAAATTTTTATGGTCCTCAGTGTTAAAATTAAGAACAAATATAAAATTAAATTGTGGGATTCTACAGTTGGCAGGATGGTCATAGCAGATCAGGTCATATTTTGCTGCTGGTGTTGTGTGTGTGTGTGTGTATGCGTGTCCATCCATAAGTTTTAGCCCTTGTATAAAGAAGGTTAATGTCTACCAGGCATATGTTAAAGAGTGCCTGATTCCTGCCTGAAGCAGCCAATCAGAGTCAGCCTTTATTTTGGATTGTCAATGAATATTTTAAGTGTGCCTAGTTAAGAAAAACATAGATAGGAATTACTGTGTAGCTAGAGGCTAAGAAATAATGTGACTGCTTCAGGTGATAAGACAAGAGTGACAGCAGCAGCATGTAAGAGCCTGAGTCTGACTCAGGCGCTGGCAGCACAATGTCAAGACACTGGTTTGAGTGATTCCAGTGAGGAAGACACTGACACCCCGGTATCAAGAACCACTCATGTGAGATATTTGGTTTACCCATGAGCATGAATTGTATCATTTTTCTAAAGAGGAAAACCATTAGATGTTTCAGCAAAAACGGCAGATTATTTTTTAAAAAATTATACTTAAATATACAGGCCTGTTTACCCTTACGAATGGGTGTAGCATTTTGTACACTTTTTCAAAAAATGTGATGCTGTTACGAATGTTTTCCAGCAACCCAAAATGGGGGATGTGGCGAGTTGGTTCCCCACAATTACTTCTTTCACTTATTTTTAAAGCTGATACAACAGACTGAGGCCACAAAAAATTGCAGTTAACACCACTAAGTATCCACCCTATTTGCACCATCAAGTTGATTAATATGAAATATGGCCATTTTACCAACAGCCTGCTGGGTTGTGTGCAACAGTCAGCAAGAAAGCAATATGGCAGTGAAGTCAAATGAAAGTGATAGGATGACAATAGTAAAAGAACTGATCCACTGTCTGCAACAAAGTTTTAAGCTTATGTTTATAGAGACCTGGCCTCCGCTCCCCTCATCCAAAATGTCTCCAGATTGCAGAGAAAATTAATATGTGGATTTACACATTAGATTGAATTCAGTTTCGATGAAAGAATGATTTTGCTGCAGATGGTTGTGCCAATTTTTTGCACTTTTATCAAATGACTTTGTCAGATCATGTGAGATGTTGATGTTTTCTGGTCAGCATGATTATGTGACAGATGAGCTAGTTCTAGACTGAGTCGCCATACTTCTATATGGGAGCACACACACACTGTAACGTTTTATGGGGTGTGCTGAATTTTAGGGAAGAGATAAGAAATGTAGACACCTAAAGCAGACCCCACCTTTTCAAGCAAAAGGTACACGACCAGATAAATTAGCACATTTATTGAACTATAAACATTAAAAAGGGCAGCAGAGGAAGAAAAGAGGTAGATGAACAAATATGCAACAGTGCGTGTATGTGTGTGTGTGGTAGCAAAAGTGTGTGGTATGTTACAACTTTCAGAGCAGTAAGTAATACAACCGGAGTACAGTTGAACTAATATAAATAGTAAATACTACTTGCGGTGGATATATATAATCCATTCAGGAACAGAATCACAATCCAACCAGGAACAGAACAGTCAATCCAATGTTCATTCACAGTTCACAGGAACGCAAATGTTCAGTCTATGGAATGTAGTCTCGGGAAAGTCTGTCAGCAAGGCGAAAGGTGAATTAAAATCCAGTCTTGCCAAGCCAGTAGACCACAGCAGATCGACCTGGTCCTCAGGTATCAGGAACGCGGGATACAGGCAACGTACGATACAGCTCGGATGGCTGTCCTTGAACGTCCTTGCCTAACCGTTACGGGTTAACTCCTTGTTTCTCATAGATTTCAGATCTATGAGAAATGTCCACACTCTCTAGTGGGAAGAAAAGTTCGCTCAACTGCACACTCACGCCCTACTATTAGGTCGTGTAGACAAGTAGCAGTTACAGGAATGTATACTACTGGTAGCTCTGCCGTTAGGTATCGACTATCCTTCGATGGCCTAACAATTGTATTCTGCCTCTTTCGATATCCTGAGAAAGTGACAACAAATCTTGCCGTGACGAAGCCAAAAATCTTCTCACGGCAAGAACCAAGCTAATACAGTTATCTCTCGACTGTTTTCCCCCAGTACCTCTACAGGATCAGCTAGCAGCGACCGTTGACGTTTCTTCAACAAGAAATGCGTCCGATTCCCTTCATGGTCTTTGCTTGAGTCCCCGAAGAAGCGTTAAATTCCACCGAAATTCTTTCGGTCTCCCTTCGCAACTCGCTTTCTATCTTTTCATTGGCCGAGTCTTACGTGTTTTTGACAATCAACATGACGTCTCTTGTTCCTAACCCTACGTATGATTATTGCGTCACTTTCTCTTGAATGAAAGATTACGCAGCTACGGAAAGATACAATAAAAAGAACACAGTTCTTAAACAATAGCGCTGGAAAAAACCTTCCAAAACGTGACACACACACACACCCCCAAACAAGTCGATTGCTATCTACCCTCAAACATGAGAGGTGCCTGCCATCTGCATTAGCACCACAATTTTATACAAGCCAAGACATTTTGGAGTAAACTCTTGTGTTTTTAAAGCAGTTTACATTAATTAGATTTGTAAAAATGACAGAGAACTACTCCAGCGGTTCAAATTCAGTTTTCAGAAAATTTTGTAATTGATATTGTTAGTTGTAACAAATCTTTGCATTCACATGGCATAGATCTGTGCATGGTGTTGATAGTGCACACATATAGGCATGTTTCAAAAAATGCTGTTAATAAACTTAGACATTTGTAGTAAAATATACTTTATTTGGATTTGGAAAGATCAATTCTTCAACTTTAAAATTTTTCAAGAATTTTTATTGGAAAAGTTTATTACCATTTGGCGTTGAATGTTGTTACTGTATCAGTGTATGCATGAAATAAAAAACAGTCTAATAAATTCCGTGCATCACTGCTTGCCCACTTTGGACATCTCTGAACTGTATATTATTATCACTTTTTGACTTTGAATCAAATCCAAGATTTGGTAATTTCTCTGCATTTTTGGCCTAAATTAGATTTAAAGGATTTTTTCTTGTCACATTACTGTACCATGACCCAAAGTGCTATATTCTCAATTTAGCGATCCCTAACTGCAACCTCCAAAAAAAAAAACAACCCACATAGTAACCCTGGTAAGCCCCCTCCGCGCATGCGCACAGAGCCTGTATCTCGTGCGCACAAATCACTGAGCGGGTCAAGACGACTTTCTCAAGCGCTGTGCTGCCGGCAGGACGTGTGTGTGTGAGCTACCCACCTTCCTCCTTCTCAGCGTCGGCTTTGCCTTTGGCGGTCCTACTACCTCTGCGCTGCGTCGCTTCGGCTTTCAGGAAAGTGATGTGTGTCTTTTCCTTGCGTCCTCTGTCTGCGCGTTGCTTTTTCTTCAAACTTTTTCATCCCAGCGTTAAGCTTTACTGTCTTAGCCGTTTTACTGCAGTGGGGTGGGTAGCGCGTCTACGGGTGTGGACCCAGACGTACATTAGCTGTGCTCACGCAGTGTTTCTGGTTAGCTTTGCTGCTTGTTTTGCTTGGCTAGCGGGTGACTTCGCAGTAACTACTGTACAGTAACTCGTCAGCCCTGGTGCAGATTTCCTAAATCTTGCACTTATGCTGCGTGAGCCCCCCTCCTCTGCCTGTTCGGACGGTACTCTCCGGGACTGTAGCACACGCAAGATGGATGGTCGCCGTCGGTCGTCTGCAGCCACCATCACCTCTGCAGATGCTCCTCCGTTGCCACCGCGCACCATCACGTCAGCGGCCGTGGTCTCGCTTCCCGTGCCTTTACCGGAGCTGTTTGGAACCGCCTCTTGTCTCACCGACCAGCCGCTCTGCGTCACACCTTTCCAGCCGGTCTTCCGTGTCCGCCTCGGAGGACCTTCCACTTGGCCTTCCTCCGCCGCGTCCACAGACTGAGGGTTCTTCCCATCGGAGCAGTCAGAGTCGGAAGAGTGGCGCGGTGGCCACTCTTGCGGGACCTGCCGGGGAGGGGCGACAGCTGTTACTGCCCGGTACTGATGACCGTCCCTGTGGTCTCGCGCCCTCGGGTACGAAGGTGCCTCGGCCTCCTACCCAGGGCGAAGGGGTACTTCACTGTACAGCTACTGCGGCAGCCTCGCAGTTGAAGTCCCCGTCCCTCTCGGCCTGGATGCCTCAGTCGGTCAATGACCCCATTTCCGCTGCTCTCGGAGCGGGGGTGGGGGAGACCACAGCTGTCAGTCATCTGCCGGCGGGACTGTCGGGCGTGATGGAGGAGGCGTTCGAGCACGTTTTTTTATGCTTCCTTGGGATGCGTGAATCTCTGTGTCCCCGCCAGCTCGGGTGGGGCGCAGTTAGACGCTGCTCACCCCTCTGGCCACCCACGCTTCTGGTGTGGAATCACACCGACAACCCCCCTCCAGTTCCGTGCATCGGCATGCCTCACCCACCTCTGCCCTGCAGCGCAGGATGAACGTTCTTTTCACTTCCGCATGAAGTGAATGGCACTGTCCCTCCACCCTTTTGCCCTCCTCCTTGGTCAGGAGCTTGGCTTCTCTGCCTCGGTGCCTTTCCCGTAGGGTGGCGCTCGACCCTTTCTCTCATGACAAGAGAAAGCTTCTTGAGCATCCACATTATGGCGATGGCTTGGGCTTCTGTCTTCCTGGCCAGCTCTCTGGTCAGGATTCAGAGTCTTCTGCTTGACAGTCACTCTGGCCCCGTTCCACAATCCTGACCTTGTCAGTGATCCGGACAGGGCTTGGTTGTGTACAGACATGTCTCTCGCATTTTCCTCAGAGACGCCTCTTCTGCATGCTCACTGCAAGAGAATCGATCACCCGTTCTCTCGCTTCAGTCCCTCCTTTTGTGGGGTGTACTTCCTACACCTACTAAAGGTGGGGATGGCAGACCCCTCCTAGCATTTTTTTGCTTTTCGGGGGGTCGGGCGGACCACCCCCCTCGCTTCTGCTGGGCACGCACTCCTAGAAGCTCCGTGGGTGGTCTGCAGGCGCTGGGACAATCCTCCTTCAGGATCTGTCTTGGCACCAGGAGGACGGACTTAGGGTGTAGCCGACAGTTCCCCTACACCTCTGTCGTCTTCGTCCTCCTATCCCTGGTAAGTTGTTTCATCAGGAATAACATCACCACCTCCGTTTTGTGCTAAATCAGCACTTTGGGTCATGGTACAGTATTGTGACAAGAAAATGCAAATTTCTTTATCTAAATTTGTGTTTCTTTAGCAATACTTACCATGACCCATCATATGCCCACCCTCCTCCCCGCTGATGGTTCTTCTGGCTTGAGAAAGTCAGCTTGAGCCGCTCAGTGAGTTGTGTGCATGAGATACAGGCTCTGTGCGCATGCGCGGAGGGGGCTTACCAGGGTTACTATGTGGGTTGTGGTTTTTTTGGAGGTTGCAGTTAGGGATCGCTAAATTGAGAATGTAGCACTTTGGGTCATGGTAAGTATTGCTAAAGAAACACAAATTTAGATAAAGAAATTTGCATTTTCCTACCAACTTGATTTGATTTCAGATTTTCATCTTTCATTTGGCAGCCATTTCTTGTGAGTTACTTAACTGTCCTGGTAAGCAGGTGCTCAGCAATAACTATCGGCAAACTGAATCTAAATTTTAAAAACATATTTAAACAGTGCAGGTGATACAACCAATGGTAGAGCTTTCCAATGATCCCAGGATTAGTTCTCTTACACTATTAAGTGCATCTGCAGGATTTTTTAAACAGTTCCACGACATATGTTTTGACATGCCATGAAGGGTATTTGGACCATTGCAACTGACATTTCAGCGTGAGTGCAGAGATTTAAAACTTTTGAGTGGGCAACACAGCTTGACATGAACATCTTAAAGTCACGAGGTCATGTTGTGTGTCTAGTGTCACTGACATTAACCATTAATGCACATGCATTAACAGCAACTGTGAGGGAGATCCCTTGCCAAAATCTGTTGGAGATCACTTTGAGTGCTACTGCATGCTCTGTAATATTGGGATGAGTTATCTTGCCAGAGGCCATTGTCACGTTACGGATGGTTTTTCTACAGCGCTATGGTTCAACACTGTGTTATTTCCATTGTGTCTTTCACATAACTGCGAAATCTTTCATTCAAGAGAAAGTGACGCAATAATCATACATAGGTTTAGGAACAAAAGACGTCAGGTTGATTGTCAAAGAGACATAAGACTCAGACCCTTCCCGCCAATGACAAGATAGGTTATGTGTTGCGAGGGGAGACGGAAGAAATTTTGGGGGTTTTTCAACGATTACTGGGAGATTCGAGCGGAGACAATGAACTGAGGCGGACGTGTATCTTGCTGAAGGAACGTCAACGGTCACTGTCAACGGACTTTGTTTAGTTACTGGGAGAAAACAGTCGAGAGTTTACTGTTTCAGTTTAGTCCTTGCTGTTAGAAGATTTTTGGCTTCACCAGGCAAGACTTGTTGTCACTTTCTCGAGATTTGTGAAAGTGGCAGTAAACATTTGTTGAGTCATCAGAGGGAAGATTTAACGGCTAAGCGACCGGGGTTAAACTTTCTTGATCTGCTACTTGTTTAGACGACTTAATAGTAGGTCGTGAGTAGACAGTGAAGGAGCTACTATCCACTAGAGAGTGGAAATTTTTCTCATAGATCTAAAATCTATGAGAAGCGTGGTGTTAACTGTAACGGCTGAACAAGGACGTCCAAGGACAAACCGACAGACTGAATAACACATTGCCTGTGATCTGAGGATACCGAAACCGTAGGACCAGACCCATCTGCTGTTATCCACTGGTTTGACAAATTTGGACATTCTTCTTTCGCGGGGCAGACAGTTCATCTCGAATCTACATACCATAGACTGAGCACTCACATTTCCGTGAATCACGTCTACAGACATCAACTGTCTCAACCTGCACATGAACTTCTTCCGCGGTCTACATGTTATGTGGACGAACACTGATGTGTCCGACCCAACCTTGACTGGAATATAATTCTGTGCCGGTGGAATAACTGTACACACCGCAAGTAGATTTGCGATTTATTTTTTTTATTCAACTGTACTTCAGTTGTATTATTGTTCTGCGAGTTGTAACACATAACACATTGTTTCTATCATACATTCACGCACTCATACACGCATTTGTTACTTATTTGTTCATCTGTCTCTCTTCTCCCTCTACTATCCTTCTTATTGTTTATAGTTCAATAAATGTGTTAATTTATCTGGTCGTGTACCTTTTGGTTGAAAAGGTGAGGGTCTGCACTAGGCGTATGTATTTCGTATTTCTTCCCTAGAATTTCAGCACACCCCACAAAACGTTACAGCCATTTCTGCCCACTGATGTAACTAGCCTTCCTGCATATAGGTCCAGAAACTGAATTATGATGTGAAAGATTTTGTGCCTAGTGCAGTTACTGCAAAAATAGATATTTCTTTGTTTCTCATCCTAGCAAGTTTGGCATCATTCTTCACTTGAAAACACATTTCTTGATTCCAGCATTGCTAAACCTCTTGGTGTGTGATAACTGATTATTTGTATTTGAATTACAGATTACATTTTTAATACTGTAGTATATGTCTGGTATTGATTCTTGCAAAAGTACTTCCAACCGCCCCATCACCCCCTTTTTTTTGTCTTTCTGGTAACAGAATGGAAACATTATTTGTGGTGCCATAATGTGCTGAATGTGCTCTTTGAACAGTGAGTAGTATGGTGGCTATGTAGTATGAAGGTGGTCTGTGGTGGAAGTAATACATTCATCGTTCTTTTTTAAACAGTCAGTGGATGGTGATAGTCATGATGATAGGTATGGTGATAGTAGTGATAGCGAAGTGCAAGAACCACAGCATGCAGTCTGTCTTTATAGGCAGACTGGAGTTTTGTTATATTTACACAGTGGCGGTGTTTTTCACACCAGCAATTTTTGTTTAAATTGCATTGGGATGTTTGCTTCTGATTCAGACCAGGCATGAATGTAGAAAGAAGAAAAATCCTTATCACAACTGGAAGGGATCAAGGAAAACTGTTTCACATCCAAACATCATGGATTCAGGTAAATAAATCATTCCTCAGCTCCAGAGTAGACTACTTCTGTTGTATGTAGGAAGACAGTGCAAGGAGGTAGGTACTGGTACAGAAAGCTGTACTGATATCCCAAATGGTATTTTACAGTATTTTATACTGGTATACTGGTATGCACGCACTGGCTTTCTTTGAAGCAAAAACTGTTGACCATGCGTATTTAACACTGCACGCATGTCCATGTGTTAGCAGGCTTGGTTGTACACATATGCATAAGAGAGAGAGCGAACAGAAGCCAAAGCTAACATGAAATAAATGAATATTTTGTGCAAGTCTTTACAAGCAGAACCAAAGAGCATCAGATGGTGGCATCTGGTGTGTGTGGCTATATTGGTTGTACCACCTGCCAATCTGTAACGGTTATTTGTCGCAAGTCATGCTTTTGGGGTCATGAACTTCCTCCTCTGCTGTCGCCACCTTGGCACATACTTTCTGTGGTGGAGGGTTTGCGCCATCCTTCCACTGTTTTCTTTTTAATCAGAAGTGGCGTTGGAGGACAGAAGTTAAGGGTTAGGTTTCTGGTCTGGAATGCAAGTAGTGAGAAAAGCTGTCTTCCAGTCTTTTTCCCATGTTGGCAGATTTAGCACTGCTGCTCACTGACGGTGCTTCCAATTGTGTTTGCTCCCACACCAGAAGTGACTGATCCACGCTCCTATATGCACCCTCCCTTTCTGGTCAGGTACCTGTGGGTTTTTCACCTAGTGGAGGCACCTCTGGGGCTGAGAGGGTCATGCCTCACGTGACTGGAGAAAGTGCTACCTTCCCCAGAAGCAGTTGTGGTGGGCACCTACAGATCCCCTGTTAAGCTCTGTACTGTTCCTGCCTGGCTCATTTGCTCAATCATCTCTGCAGTTCCACTTCCGGTTTCTCGGGATGATATAGCGCTGTTTTCTCATGAGTCACAAGCCCCTGCTTCAGTGATCCTCAAATGGTCTCACCATTTTGAGATCAATCCATGGAGCCAGCACAAGCTAGTCACCATCATGGAGGCCATCATTTCTAACCAGATTGCCATGCTTAGTGAGGACGCCATGGCACCACAACAGATGTCTGTCCCAGACAAGATTTATGCCTGGCTCCATGCATTGCCTGGCATAGCTAACCCGTCAGCATGTTGTCACTGTCACACCAGTGCTGTGTTAGCCATGCATGTCACTTTCCTGGTGGCAGCTTCTGGTGTCCCTCGGCACATGGCAGCTGCCTTGCAAGCCAGCCCAGTGACCCTTCCTATGGGCATCAACTGTTCTCCCTGCTCCCTGCTTCCCAGAAATTCAAGGGCAGTTCCGGTAAGCCACAATACAGCCAACCAAAGAGATTCTGTTTTAGCCAGGTACACCAGTAGAGGTGGGCAAGGGCCTCCGTGAGGTGACCCCAGCTGCCCACATTCTTGCAGAGATTTTTAAATTGTTTTTCTGGATAATCTTCTACTGAGAGTTTCAGAGTGATACGTGAAAAGATGGTGGTTTGGTGCTGATGCAGTTAAAGGCATGTTCTTTATTTGCTGGTTATGTGTTTCATTTGAACATGTCCCATGTCACCATCAGTTATCTTCAAGCATAGAAAAGAGAGTTTGGTTTGGATGTGTGATATAAACGTTTGCTGAAAGGCTCTGTATAATTGATGGACCAAGGCGTACACAGGCAACTGAACTTTGATCATATATGGCAACCACTACGACTACAACTGTTTGCTGACACGGACAGTGACATTATCAACATCATGCCCGATCGATGTCAAGTGCATGCAGTAATCTATAATGACAATAACAAACATCAAAGGACCCATAGCCTCTTGACTTGCTAGCCTGCACACTGGTTGGTAGATCTGCATATCAGAAGCAAGAACATGCAAGGGCATGCAGATTGTTTTGTTGATGCACAAAATCTCAATTTTTATTAATCCTTATTAATTTTCAGTCTGTATTACCATACTTTACTCATGACAAACAAGTAGTAATTAAATGCTTGTAGATGTAGAGGGAAAATCTTTTTAGAAAATCCCCCCTGAGAATTATTTTTTAAAAGAAATGTTTAGTTAAAATAGGAATGATAGTACATTATTATCTTGGAAAGGGGTGAAAACTTTCTAAAAGTAATAGTAACAGTTTATAATTATCTTCAGGCAAGACCTTAGCAATGGGCGTCTGTAGAGGAGGTGATGCCATAGACTAGAGGAATGAATATACACAATTTATTTGGTCACAAAATGAGTTTGTCAAGAATTCATTCTTGTACTGCACTTGTTCAGAATCTAATTCTGAATTTTGTGCTATGTAGTGGTTGCAAATATTGTATGCTTAATTTACATTTAATAAAAATGTGTTCTGTAGCTAAATATTGCATGCAAAAATAATGGGGTTTTTTATATAGAAACAGCAGATTTTGATGAAAGAATGACATTATTTATTACTAATTTATTAATGTTATACTTGTACAAGCTTGTAGATAAACTGTACAAGCTTGTACATAAAGAACTTCACTGGTCTTACTCTAATAGCATTTCACAAGACCTTTGGTTTGCTTTAAAATGCACGTTATTTGTGCTTTTATCACCACCTGCTACATCAGAACACTTAAATGCATGTACATTTATGAGATTATAAATATTTATACACACATATATTTATATTAATTTTGGTGGGAGAGTATATAACACCTGCCACATTCAGATTCAGTTGAAATGAGAAATATTATACATAAACATGAAAATTGTGTTTTAATTAATCTAGGTTAAGGGTGTACATATCTGAACACTATAAGTATACCTGACAACTTTAGTAACGATTCAAAGCTGAGATTTAAGTGTGATCTTTACAAGTTGCTTTATTAGACAGTTCAGGACTATATAATTAAACACGTAAAACAAATACAACCTGAAGTGCCTAAAACACAATTTGAATAACTCAGAATCTGCTGAGGACCAGATCTAACACCAAAAATTTTCCTAGTGCACTGCTTCATTCACCAGTAGGAAATAAATCTGCTATTTGGATCACTCAGTGAGTTAGACTGCAAATCGCCATCGTGCTGTGTAGCTCATGTTGTGGCTTGTTTTGCGAGATCTGAACTTGAAGGCCCATATGGTTTGGACTGGTAAAGCCCTTTTTCAACATTAACATCATTAATGGTGAATTCGTCACTGTCACCAGTATCATTGCTTTGGCAGGATACATGAAGCAGTTCACTCTCCTCACCACTGCATGCAAGCAGACGATCCTAGCTCACACAGTCATGACGCCACAGGTTCTGCCCAGAAAAGGAAATGTGGCGATGTTTTGTGCGGGCAGGTGAAAATGTCCATATTCCTGGTCAAATATCTCTAAAACAGCTTGAGTTTTGTCATGTGGTTTGCGAATGCAGTATTTGTTAAAGATGCTTAACCGTTTCGTAAAAACGGTTCTATATGCAATGATGGAGACAATGTCTGTGTAGAAATTTCCAATAAAGACCTTTAAAACATTTTGCAAACTTTTGCGTAGCACCAGGGAAAATGCATCTATTTAACCTTAGATAGATGCATTTTCCCTTCAACTAAATGTAATAGCCCAACTGTAGCAAGCAGTGCTAGGAATTACATGACCTTAGGGGCCTGGATAGCTCAGTTGCGGACTAGCAGGTGAAAGGTTGCTGGTTTGAATCCTGGTGTGGCCAAGGATTTGTAGCCGGGTGGTGATTACGTAACCCCCGGGCGCCCAGCCTGTCGACCCCTGAACTCTTCATAGCCGGCATGGCGTGGATAGTAGCATCATGCACCTTACTGGTCGTCTGTTACTCAAGAGTGGGAAACAAAGGGTATCTGTGCAGGGAAGGGCCAAGGACTCACTGTCCGAGGCCACCGTAACCCTTTGACGTAATCTAGGTGCGACCAGGCTTCCCCAGTGAAGGGTAGGGCAACTTAGAGTCATAAGGGGGTCAGGGTCGCTCTAGAACAAGGGGGGACCCAGCATCTCGGCGGGAGGCAAGGGCGAAAGGTCAGCGACAATGTGCGAGGAGCTTGGGTAAAGAGAGCGAGATTAAGAGGAGTTCAGTCAGAGTTGATTGGAGTAGTGCATTCATTCAGAGTGCGAGCTTCGAGTCAGTCGCTCGTCCTTTAGTTGCTGGGCTCTCACAGTGACATGAGGGAGAATAAAAGTTTACATGGAGCTGTGAAGACGACTTGTTGCTGTGTCCAGAGTGGAAGGGTGATAGAGCCATTTCCACAATTAAGAAAGTAACAGACCCGCTACCGCTCGACCCTGTTACAGATTATTCCCTGGAGTTTAACATTGTGCAAACTCCATTTGGCCATCTCCCCGCACATTAAACTGCCTGTCAGCACTGGCCATCCTACTGCAGCCATCAGTCTGGTGGTTCTTTCAGTGCTTCGTTTAGTAATAGGACCCCATCCCCCATAGTGTGAAATCACCGCGAGGTGGAAGCACTGTCCCTCTAAATCACCACAACCACCATTACATGACCTTTTATTAGCCTATTAATGATGGGGACAGTGCAGGATATTCTAGAGCCGCTAGAACAATAATAATACTGGTCAACACTGAAATTGTTACTGACTTAAAAAGGTCCTAATCTGTAGTATCTTGGTGTGCTAAACCCAAATATGACCATGAAAATTTGTATTGGCTCTCGTTTTGAAGATATTTCATACAGTTCATTTTCTATGTTTCACCATGTAAATTTATCCAGTAGGACTGTAACAGCATCCTAAATAAGCCTAGAATGATGTAATATTGCATCACATTGCATGATAGCATCATGCACACATCATCCAGAGTCAATTGCATCATTTTCTGATGCAATGCAGTACTACTGGCAGGCGGTTGCTGAAGTAAGCTGGCATCAGCAGTGTACAGCCCAGTCGGAAAGGTTGAGCATTTAAAATATTTCAGACTTTGTGCGATATAGTTTAAGCGCCACCAGCAGTTGGAGCCTTTCTTCAGAAAGGAAGGTAATCCTGTATTCTGTTCCAATATTGAGGGCCTCATGAATGCCTTAGAAATCACTCATGACCCACAAGAATGGAGACTATTTGTAGACTCTTCGAAACTGAGTCTTAAGGCTGTGCTTTTGCACAATGGAAACTGTCTTCCAATTCCATCTATTCCAGTGCCGCCTGCTGTCCACATGAAAGAGACATACAATAACTTAAAGCAGCTACTGAATTCCATTGAGTATAACAAGTACAGCTGGCACCTCTGTGGTGATTTGAAGGTAGTTGCCCTTTTAATGGGACTGCAGCAGGGATATACAAAATACACGTGTTTCTTATGTGAGTGGGATAGCCGAGCAAGGGAATTGCACTACTTGCGGAAGGAATGGACTCGCAGACAAATGTAGCAGTTGGAGAGAAGAATATCCAGCACCCAGCTCTGGTCGAGGCTCACAAAATGCTGCTGCCACCCCTTCACATCAAACTAGGTTTAATGAAGAACTTCGTGAAAGCCATGGACCGGATTTCGGCAGCTTTCCGATACCTGCATGAAAAATTCCCTCGACTCAGCGAGGCAAAGATTCAACAACTTGCTGCAGGGTGATGCGAAACAAGCATGGAATGCTTTTTGCCTAATGTCTACAAACTTTCTCAGGAATGTTATGCTGATGCAGTATCTTAAACTTGGCTGCAATATTTCTCTAAAGATCCACTTCCTTCATTCCCATCTGGATTTCTTTCCTGACAACTGTTGTATGGTTAGTGATGAACATGGCGAACGTTTTCATGAAGATATCACAACAATGGAACAAAGATACCGGGGAAAATGGTCCACTACTATGCTGGCTGACTGCTGCTGGACACTCCCCAGAGATTCTCCCGAACAGCTGTACATGAGACAGGCAAAGAAATCTAAGAAGTAGTCTATGACTTTTTACAGGTGTTAACCATAGGCCTATTACTATTGGCATGCATTTCATGATGTAAACAATAATGATTGCAGATTACAAAAAAATAGAGCAAATTTTGCATTTTGACTGTCATATTTGTCAAATGACAACCCAACAAAGTACTGGCAGCGCTAGACACAACCGTATGCTGACGTATGCAATCAAGGGAGCCTACCGTACCCAAACACGTAGCAAAGAGAGAATCGAAAGTAAGGAACGTGGTATCTGCCACGTTCCTTACTTTCGACTCTCTCTTTGCTACGTGTTTGGTATCTGCCACGTTCCTTACTTTCGACTCTCTCTTTGCTACGTGTTTGGGTGCGGTAGGCTCCCTTGATTGCATACGTCAGCATACGGTTGTGTCTAGCGCTGCCAGTACTTTGTTGGGTTGTCATTTGACGATTTATAGCGCTCTGTCCTCATTTGTTCCTTATTGTCATATTTGTGTTGAGCACATAAATATTGATCAGAAATGACTAATTTTATTTCAGTAACATGACTTTGGTAAAAATTTGTTGACCAGTAGACAATATAATATGTTCAGTGTGATTTCTTTTAATTAAACAGCTGATCGACGACAGTCAGTGCAGGAAATTGTGGATGCTGAGCAAGAGTACTGCATGCAGCTGTGGACACTGATCAACGTTTTTCAACTGCCTCTACAAGATGGTCGCTCCATGAGTTCTCGTCAACTATGTCTTCTGTTTCCTGCACCCCTTGGTGATCTGCATGACCAGCACTGCCACATGCTTCTTACTCTAAAAGACAGATTGGTCCAGTGGTCTTTTGCTGGTTTTGTCGGTGATGTCTTTGCCAAAATGGTGGATAGTACTAATGTAAGTGCTAATAGATGACTTGCGAACAGATACAAATGACATTTTCTAACAGATGCAGATGACATTTGCTGACAGATGAAATTTGCCAAGAAGATGCAAGATTTTGTTTTCTAGAGTGTTTTTTGTTTACTTGCAGAATCTGTTGGGGCTTTATCAGGAGTATGTGGAAAGTCTACCAGGCTCTATCAGTTGTCTGCGTCGCCAACTGGCAGTATCGAAGTCTTTCAGAGAATTTGTCAAAGTAACAAAATTATTATACAATTTTACTTATATTCTGTGCATAAAAATACTGATTCCAACAGTTGTCAGACAAAGAATGTGTAATACAGTGGAACCTTTTCATTAACTCTTAAAGTGTGCTGTCCAAAATGTTCCTCATTTACCCAAACTCAGAAAAAGAGCTGTATAGAAAACTCAGATTTTTACCTTTATAGAAAAAACAAAAGCAATGACTTTTGTTGCAGACAAGTACTGATTTCATTCAGCTGTGTTGAAGGCTATGAGACCTGGATGAAACTGTAACATTCTATCTCTCCTCTGCCACACACTTGGACATAAGGAATGAACATAAAGATATCAAAACATTGCTCAGGTTCATGGTCTATAACATACATGCAGTACTAATGCCAAAAATGGCATATTCCAAAGTGTTTGAAGTGACATTGGTAGAAATCAATGTTGCCTGTCATTAAGAGTGACAGTTGAAGAAATTTTTTCACCAAGACAGAGGCTGTTGACTAAAGTAGTTTCATTTAAAGTAGAACGGAAGTTAACATATGGGGGGTAAAAAGCAAGGTGAACTGCTGGCAGATTGGTTGGAAATTCTACACCTGAAGCAGTGGAGCTATGGGGGATGGGGAGTGGGATGCCATACAGAGCGCTTGATTGATTTATAATGTAAAGTCAAGTCAACAGAGAAGGCCATCTTATTGCAGTGGAAGGAGGGGATAGACTCGTGAAGGGTGGGAGTACAGGAAACAGAAGGCAACCAGAGAACCTTGAGAAAACTGTCAGTGGCCTGCAGTGTAAACTAGTACTTTGTGCAGACAAAGTATGAGTGTTGAACAGGGGATTTGAACCCACGACACTCTGCATTGGTGACAAGCACACACTACTGCTATGCTACAGGCCACCCTGCAGACAGTGAACATTACTATCAACATGTATGTCACTGGACTTTTTAAAAACTTGTTTCTTGTCACAATACTGTACCATGACCCAAAGTGCTAAAATCTCAGTGATCCCTAATTGCACCTTAAAAACAAAAATAACCCACCAAGGTAACCCTGGTAAGGCCCCTCCGCGCATGCGCATGCCCCTTGCCATTTGTGCGCACAGCTCACTGACTAGGTCAATCTGACTTTCTCTTGCGCTGCTGGGCCGGTCGGACGTGTTTTTCACCTGTCGGTCTTCACGTCCCTCCCTTCCCTCAGCGTGGCTTTGGCCTGGCAGTCCCGATGCCCTTTTTACTCTACGCTGCGTCATGAAGGAAAGTGAGACTTTGTGTTCTCTGCTTGTTGCTCTGTCTTTACATAACTCTGTTTCGTTAGACAGTTGTTTGACTTAGCGTAGTCTGTTTCGTCTTAGCCGGCTAACAGTTACTACAAAGGGAGTTATACATCGCTGGAGTTTTTTCCCCAGCGTGTTTACCTTTACTCACTTGCATTTTGTTGTACGGTTCTGTGACGCAAAGTGCTTTCGTCACTCCCCGTCGTTTATGTTAGGTGTTTTGTTTGTTCACTTAGCCATGCTTATTCCTTAGGCATGCAGCTTTTACATACATTGCCTACATTTTACGCTTGCTTTGTTGCGGGTACGTGACTCAATGTTTCGTCACCCCCCAACTCTTGTGCTAAGTGTTTTGTTGTCACCTAGTGATGCATTGTGGGTTTTTTTCCCTTTTCCACGCTTTGTTTTTATTTGGTGGGACCGTGACTTAGTGTTTTTGTCATTCCCCCTGTTTTTGCGCTAGGTGTTTTGCCATTTCACTTAGCTACACAGCGTGGATCCCTCTCTGCTTCTGGCTTGGATGGATTACCTGGGATCTCTCCCACCAGCATCGGTCTGGCGGCCGTCTCCGTTGCTTTTGCCTCGTTCACATCCGCCGAGATTGCTGCTTGGCCACCGCACACCTTACCGTCTCCTCATCCTGACAACAGCATTTGGCTTTAATGGAATCTCTCCCACCAGCATCGCTCTGGCAGGCGTCTTTGTCACTGGTGGACTGCGCCTCGCGCTTTCTTCCTGTGCAGCAGACCATTTCACCCGCTGGGGGGCTAGAGTAAATGCACGGTGGCTACTCTAGTGGGAATCTCTGGGGAGGTTCAACCACTGGTCCTCCGGTAGGCGTTTCTATGGTCTAATGCTGTTGGGGGTGGACTTGCTCTCGCTTGTTTTCCCCACAGCATGCAGGTGTCTGACTCGCTGGTGCTCCAAGCCACCATGCAGTCAAATCACCGTCCCTTGCAGTCGAGTGCTTCCGCTGTCCATCCCCCCCCC
>SMGT01016482.1:372103-403954 GCA_004794575.1 Lanistes nyassanus | reverse complement strand
CCCCCCCCCCGCTTCCGCTGCTCCCGGAGCGGATGGGGGGGGGGGCGGCTGTTAGCCACTCCCTAGAGGCTGTCGAAGAGAAGCCAAGTTTTTCACTGGTGCACTGTGCTTCACGCTTGCTTCCAGTGGCAAAGGCATCGCGGTACACTCGTCCGGTTTCACCCCTGTGGTCGTTCCGGTCTAGTGGGGGCAGTCTACTACCGGCGGTCACGTCAACAGCACGTTGCAGCTCCCCTCTCCCCATGTCCGGTTTTCCGGTCGGGGTAACGATCGCCAACCTCTTTTGTTGCCGAAGGGTGCACTCTGCGCACTTGCACCCAGCGGAAGGGGCTTTGTTGTCCACTCTCTCGTTTCCTCTCCTGAGGTGACGTCAACAGAGTGAGATGGGGGCTGTGTTTTCCAATGCCTTTGGCATTGCTATGGCGGATGAGAAGATAGCATGCTTCTCCACTCCTTTTGGAGTTGGCAGCTCTCCTGCAGGAGACCTCACCACAGTGTGCAGTGCAGGGATACAGGAAGACACACAGGACTTGTCCTGGTTCTCTTCCCTCCACCTTCTGGTACCATGCTCGCGGCCCTCTGCTTGCATGCTTTACTAATAGTGCTCCTTCTCTGAGTGAGAAGTGGCGGGACATCACTTGGGTCCACACCACCTGCACGCGTCACTCCTCCGCCACTGCAAGTCTCATCTTCCTCCCCCCCCCACCCCAAGCGGCCCGGTGGACACCGTTCAGTGCTCAGCTCTTGTGGCTGGCCCTTGAGTCCCACAGGTTGGTCTGGTCTTGCGTCCAGCAAGCGCCAGTCCCCCCTTCCTCCCTGGATTTCTGATGGTCGCTGATTGACCATTGCAGACGTATGTTTGGGATGCCCTGGACATGTCCGGTGTCATGGTTTCTGCTGTTCGAGATGTCAGCAGTCCATTTCCACTGAGGGCTGCGGGTTTTTTTCCGCCCACACACAGATTTCGCTGCCTTGCGAATCTGCTTTTGTGCACTGATGAGTGTGTTGACGGCATCTGTTTGCAGTGTCATGCACACACTGTTTACTTTGGTACTGGCTACGCGGGAATCTTCCCTGTATGCCATGACAGACATCACAGCCCCTGTCCACCAATTTGCACAGGGCGCAGCCCACACCATCCCTCTTGTTTGGGCTCTCCCCAACAGGAGGCGGATGTGTGCTTTGGCTTTCTGAAGCGTCGGTTCGAGGCCTTGCTCTCCTACCCGGAGTCATGCAAGCATTCTCCCGATGGGCCACGGTCAGTGGCTTTCGAAGCCAATGATTGCCACCAAGTCCTCGTCCAGCAAAGGACCTAGGCACTCGACCTCATGCTGTCGGTGTGCTCATGGTCTTAAGCAGCTACCCAATCACACAGTGCATACACGGCCTTTGTGATGCGGGCAGGGTTCAGTCTGCTTTGGGAGCTTGCTCCCTTTCCTCTGGCACGTTGTCCTTCCCCGCTCTCTCTGCCTTCATGGCAGATGTGAACCGGTGGCTCTGGACTTGGTGGTGGCCACCATACTGCAGTCAGCTGCGATGAAGCGGGTTTCCCACCCATTCCAGCCTGGTTTTACTGCTGTATTTCCCAGTCGTGCACGCGACTGGTGGGTCCCATCTTATGTTGGGCCTTTAGCCCCTCTCTGAACTTGCTGTTCGCTGGAAGAAGACGCTCTCCCAGTCTCGAGCATTTCTTTCTCTCCTTGACACCTTGGGTGTTTCCATGGTGTCTCGGGAGTTTCTGTGCTCTTCAGCACAAACGAGGGGTTCGCTTTGTGCATACCGGGTAGACTGGGTGCTTCTTGCAGCAGAAGCTAGCCTGTGACACTTGCACACGTAGGTGTCCATGTCGCAGGCGTGTCTGCTGGATTTCCCTGAATCTCAGCAAGTCACTCTTCATGCTGTAGTCCTTTTCTTGTTCTCAGCATGACATTCGACGCAGTTGTCTTGACGGTCCTTTTGCGCTCCGACGCATCGACCTCTCCAGCAGTTAGTTGGTACCCCGTTGGCGGGTGGTCCACTTCACTGCACAGCAACTGCTGTCGTTGGTGGGAACGATGGTGTCACTGACTCCTCCGCTGTCAGTCCTGCGACCCATCCAGTGGCCCTGCATTGGTTTCAACACCACATGCTTCAGCCTCAGTTCCAGCCATAGACCTTCCGGCCTCCTGTCTGCAGGTTTTCTGCACCATGTCGCTTCTCGCACTTGGTCAGAATTGGAGGCGAACTAACCCTTCACCCTTGGGTATTGTGTACAATTCCCTTCTCCCCATTGTGCTGCCCACAGCACACAGGGACACTAGACCTCTCCAATTACCTATTGGTCTTGGCAGACGGTCCTCTTCTCAGTCTCAGCTGCGTGGGTGTGCAGGTATCAGCCCTTGCCATCCTCCGCCGCTTTGTGACACAGGAAGTGTGGTAGCCGGTCCTTGTAGGTTCAAGGTGACCGTGCCTCCACCTTCTGGTCTCCCACCGGAAGTTTCACAACTTCCAGGTGCGAGTCACCGGCAAACCCTTTCCGTTTGTCCCATGCTCATGAGCTTTGCTCTTTTGACAGGGTGGTTTTTCCGGTGAGGGCGGCGTTCATCTAGCGGCAGAGAACGCAAGTTTCCTCTCTCCTCCCTTTGAGGTCTGCACGCAGCTTCTTTCGCTGCCCTGACTTGCAGTGGTTTTTGCAAAGCCAGGAGTGGCGTTTGGCCGTCTCGTCTGTGCGGCCCAGACTGCTGGGAGGAAGATGAGCGTCCACCATGCGTGCATTGGCTCTTGGTCTCTTTTCTGGCCATCGTTATGGTCCTGTTCAGAGTCCTTGTGACTGGTCCCTGACAGTCGCACTCTTGCCCTGGTCCACGCTCCTGCCTGCTTCCACTCCAGACTTTTCAGCAGTCCGGACTGAGCTTGGGTGCGTACAGCCTCTGAGACACCTTTCTGCAGTCAGGCAGACTGCAAGAGATTCGATCTATTTTTCTTTCACTGTGTCTCATCTTTTGTGCGGCTTGCTTCCTCCATGCCATCTACAAAAGAAGGGTGTCAGAGCTCTCCCAGCGTTGGTTACTGCCTACTTAGGAGGGCCAGACGTGGACCTAAGCATTTGCCTCTTAGGTGCCCAGGCTCCTAAAAGTTGTGCAGGTCACCTACTGCCGCTCAGAAGATCCTTCTTTCCTCTGGATCTTTTTGCCGCCTGGAGGATGGCATTTGTGGTGGCGACTTCTTTCGTCACCCATCGCCTCCGGTCAGTTCCCTCCTCCTAACCCTGGTAAGTTTTTTGTGGTGGTATCACCCACCTCCTTTTTGTGCTCCTCAGCACTTTGGGTCATGGTACAGTATTGTGACAAGAAAATTTCTTATCTAAATTTGTGTTTCTTTAACAATACTTACCATGACCCATCAAAGACCCACCCTCCTCCCCGCTGATGGGTTTTCTGGCATGAGAAAGTCAGATTGACCTAGTCAGTGAGCTGTGCGCACAAATGGCAAGGGGTGTGCGCATGCGCGGAGGGGTCTTACCAGGGTTACCTTGATGGGTTATTTTTGTTTTTAAGGTGCAATTAGGGATCGCTAAATGAGATTTTAGCACTTTGGGTCATGATAAGTATTGTTAAAGAAACACAAATTTAGATAAGAAATTTGCATTTTTCAACAAAATTTGAATGAGTAGGAACTTCTGATTCTTCCTCTGTGGACAGAAGGTGCACTGACCCAACTAATTTGGTTTGATATGGTTGAGAATTGGGGAATATAAGCAGTTGCTTCTTGTCTTCAGAACTTGTGTTAAGGCTGATCT
The DNA here is from genome assembly GCA_004794575.1 of Lanistes nyassanus. Lineage (NCBI taxonomy): Eukaryota > Metazoa > Mollusca > Gastropoda > Architaenioglossa > Ampullariidae > Lanistes > Lanistes nyassanus. The sequence goes on along the minus strand of SMGT01016482.1, from coordinate 400,176 downwards.
TAATTGTCCCTCAGAAGATTGTCTCATTAAGATCAGCCTGTAAGCAGACTGCACCATACATGTATAATGTACAGTCAGAATTTCTGCCATCTAACATAAATAGTGACCTTAGCAAGGAATGAAAAAGGTCTGTGTTTGAGACAAAGATAGCAACAGCTGTTCACCGACACGTTTAATAAAAACAGTGACAATGAATTTGTATGACTAAAGTATGACTCCGCATTCCTTTTACATATATGTAGGGATGATTTTAAAATGTCAGCAGTGTTTGAGATTCTCTGCCATCACTTTTTGCATTGTTGAGAGCAGCTGTGATAGTGGATAATCAGATGAGATGTGAAGGCCCATGAGCAATACATATTTGACTTTCATCATCATTTTTCTTGTGGAGAAACTTGCATATGTGTTTCTGTTGTTGCAGAACATCTCAAATGTTATTTTGCCCTGAAATAAATTAATGACCAGTGGAACCCTAAATGGCTGAAAGTCACATCTGTTTTCTGTGGGAGGCCACTGTGGTCAAAAAGATAATACACTGTATTTTTGGCCTTGGTTTTGCTTGGAGATTGATTTCAATGAAACAAAATCTGCCCAGTAAGTGTCCTCATTCAGTGCAGTTGAGGACCTTGGAGACATGCCTTGTGCATAGAAACTACTGATTTCAGCAATGAGCCTGGGAAGAGTGATGGACAAAAATACAGACATATAACAAATAATACAGATTTCCAGTTAGGAATTTAAGTGATTTGCTTCAAATATTTTCACTATTAAGACCCCTTCCTTAAGGTGAGTTGATTTTAGCAAGTTTTAACTGAGAGGTTTGACTGCAGATATATTTTTTTGCAACAACTTGATTTTGGTAAGTTTTGAGAGGTTCCACTGCAGATATATTTTCTGCAGTCTTGTTGTCTCCCCCTTTGTTAATCCACATTTTGTATGCCTTTAGTGAGATGTAATATACTGTAGTCAGCAGTGCTTGCACCAGACCTTACAAAGGCATAAGTCATGGGTTTTAAACCTGAAAAAACCATGTGCCTTGATATTCTATGGATGTGTTCTAGGCTCAGAAACAGTCCAGTACCAGTGCTGACTTGACCTCACTACTAATCCTGCCCCTCCAGAGAATTCCAAAGTGCATGCTACAGCTACAGGTAAAACAAATTTTCTTGTCATAATACTGTACCATGACCCAGAGTGCTAAATTCTCAAGTTAGTGATCCCTAACTGCACCTTCCAAACAAAAATTTTGAACACAGACCCTGGTAAGGCCCCTTCGTGCAGGCGCACACCGGTGTGTCACCCCATGCGATTTACTCACTGGCCAATTCAAGCCGAAATTCTCAAGCACCTTGGCTGATGTCGAACGTCCCTCTGTCTGCTTCCATGGCGTGGTCTTTGACCTTAGTCTTCCCAACCGGTTCACGCCTCTTCCACTGGTTTCAAAGCTGACAAGGAACCTGAGCTTTCTCCCTTTTGCTTGTTTTTCACCTGTTTGCTTGTTATTTTTGAGCTACAGGGTGTTATGCAGTGAGTTGCGTGCATCATCTTTTCTCGCCTGTCGCCTCTGTGCATGATTTGGATGCTTTTTTTCTCTGTGACCATTTTAACCGGTGTTTTGTATGCGAACACTCTTGACTTTTATACAGATTTGCGGACTGCTGCTTTGCCGTGTTCCTCTTTGGTCACGCTTTGCTTCCAGGGGTTGGGTCTTCTGATGGTTTGGCGACCCTGCCTGTGGACGTTCTGGGTGACGTGGTCTTCCTGTTCTTCCACTATTTCTGTGGGCCCTGCCTTGCTGGCTTCCTGTCTGCCATGTCTGTTTGGTTCCCTGCATAGCCACCCTGCTGGTGTCCATGGTGGGTTCTGCTGAAATCACTCGGCCAGTTCTGGTGTCCTGGCCTCCTACGCAGACTTCACCTCGGCAGTTTGACCTGTGACAGTGCTACGTCATCGGGCTTTGTCATTCGCAGGACTTGTGGGGAGGGGTTCCCCTCAGTGCCTCCTGTGGTGCTGCACAGGGGTCCCCTCAGTCCTGCACCAGTGGCTGGGTTTTGTAGCTGGGGCACAATTCCCAGCCCTGGCAGTGCCCTTTGGTTTTGGCTCTGGCACTCGCAAGTGCATTCCCCACCTGCTGCTCTTGGAGTGGAAGGGGCTGAGGACGTCCTCGTTAGATGTTCCCTGATGGTTGGTGGTTGGATGTGATGGAGGGGGAGATTGCGCTCTTCTTCCAGTCCACTTCCGCCCTCTCAGATGGAGGGGAGGGGGGCAGTGGTCTGGTTTGAGCCTTCTCTCCTAGCCACTCACCGAAAGTCCCCACGCTTCTGGTGTTGGTCACATCTGACCACCCCCCCTTCCTCGAGCCCTGGAAAGGCACCAGGTTGGGATTGCGCTGCACCCCTTGTTCCCGGTTTGTGAAGCTAGGTCCTATGCCAACTTCCAGCGGGGTTCTTAGCTCCTCCGCCTCTCGAGATGCGAGGCGGAAGTTCACACTCTTCCAGTGCTGGAAGTGCCCCGCCGCTTCTGGTGCTGGTTGGTGAAGCTCGCCCTCCGGTTCCATGAGTTCAGCTGCTCTGGGCGTGCTAGTGCCAGTTATGCTAGCAGTCGCCCCCTTGGCCTGCCCGGTTTGGCACTGGGCCACCCACTTCCTGTGTGTTTTTCATCCTTTCTTGCCTGCCGCCTTCATGCATGACGTTGGTGTATACGTTTGTGTGTAGGTGCTTTGTATGCTGCACACCTGTTCTCATGCATTATTTATGCTTTACTTGCATGCTTGTGGACTTTAGCTTTGCTTTATTTCCATTTTTAGGTACTTTTTTGTTTTACTTTTGTTTACTGGTGCTTCTGTCTATTAATGGTATGCATGTTGTGTGTGTACGGGCAGGATTGGATGCGAGTCTTGTTTGTGGCTGATGTTCTGTGTTGGTCCTGTATCTCTTGACTACCAGCAGGTTTACGGTCCACTATTGCCCGCTGTCCTCTACTTACCAGCAATACCATGACCTATCATATGCCCACCCTCCTCCCTGCTGGCCTCTTTGGCTTTCAAAAGTCAGCTTGAGTTCCCAGTGAACTGTGCGCATGGGATGACATGCGGTGAGTGCACACCCACATAGGAGGACTTACCAGGGTTATACTTGCACTTTCTTTTTTTTTTTTTTGGTAAGCTGTGGTTAGCCATCGCTAAATTGAGATTTAGTACTCTGGGTCATGCTCGTGCTAAAGAACCTCAAATTTAGCTCAGAAGTTTAGCTCCTTCCACCAACCCCAGACACTTCAAGGATGTTTCTCTATAGCAAGTGCAATACATTTATTATTTTTTTTAAACAAACAGCATTGACAGAGGTCACTTGCAATGTGTTATGATTTTGCGGCTCGCCCTAGCCAATCGGGAGACCGCGCAGAGGAGGGAGGGAGGTGGTCGGGTGAGAGGCAAAAGTAATCCATCCCCCTTCCCCAGCTGACCCTGTCACCCTGGATAGGTGGCCAGGTGGGGGGGGGGGGTAGAGCAACCTCCTGGCATAACCCACCACCCCAAACGGGTAGACGGCCCTTTCGCGAATTTCTGGCAAGTCCGGGCCCAGGGCGTGATGTCTGCAGTAAAGGGTACGGTTCCCTTGTTCACCGATGTGAATTATCGGTGTCATAATTGAGTTATAATCTGGTAAATAGCGTGTCGTTGCGAAGAGTACATGAGCGTGCGAGTGGTTCGTCAGTATGTGTTAGCAGTTGTATAGTGGAGTATCTTTCGTTGTATAGTGGAATATTATATGTTGTAACTGTAAAATAGAGTAGTATTTTGTTGCTGCCATCTTTCATTGAGTTGTGCATGTGGCAAGTAAGGGGGTGGGAACTTGAGCCAGAACATTTGGAGATTGACACGAAATCAGGCAGCTCTCACATTGCTAGTTTCCCCCTTCTTGACATGTATTTATGTTGTCGTAGTTCTGTTTAACGAGCAGACGATTGAAAGTACATAAAAGTAATACCCCTAGACTCACGACCAAGTAATACCACAACACAATGTCCTCAGGAGTCATATTTTTTACATTTTTCCTCCCTATCTGCAGCAAGTGCTATGTTACACCAAAGAGGACCATCCTGACTTTTACAACCTTCAGATGGCTGTCAGCAAACTGCAAGAGTTTGTGGAGCATTTTAGTCAAGAGATTGTCCATACAACTTATGCCATTTCACAGGATGTTCAAGACCTTCAGTAAGTCTGATTCCATTGTTAGTTTTGGATCGTTATAAAACTGTTTGACTTTTCTGGTTTTATTGGGAGAAATCTTCCAGATTGACACCAGTACCATGATGTATATCTTAGTGACTCACAGAAATCTTACTTTTCCCTCTCCCTTCTCTCCATCTCTCTCTGTCTCTCTGTCATGCACGTGTGTACATATGTGTGGGGTGGTGATGGTGATCCTTGGATAAATGTTATACAGTTGACTTCTATATGTTTAATTAAAAAGTTATTTTAACAATTCAAAAAAAAAGAGAAAAAAATCCAGAATCTTTGTTATACATCACATTGGCTTACCCTAAAACATAAGTTTTTAACTCTTTGCACTCATACAGTATAGATGTATGCATGATGTCAACAGCACACAGATATTGGCATGTTTTAAAAAAAAATACTGCTAATAAACTAAGACACTTGCCGTAATATACTTTATTTGGAAAGATCAATTCTTGGACTTTTAAATTGTTAAAGAATTTTTATTGGAAAAAAGTATTTAAAATCTTCCCTTCCATCTGGCAGCCATTTCTTGTGAATTAAATAGCTGTCCTGGTAAGCAGGTGCTCAGCAAAAACTATCAGCAAGTTGAATCTAAATTTTAAAAACAGTGCAGGGGATACAACTGATGATAGAACTTTCCACTGATACCAGGATGAGTTCCCTTACAGTGTCTAGTGTGTTTTGACACACCATAAAGGGTAATTGGTAATTGCTGATGTTTCGACGTGAGTGCAAAGAGTTAATACTTGCTTTTAAAATGTTTAAGCTAAACAGCGTCTCTGTATAAAAACTGGGTTTCAAATTCTCTGATGTCTTGCCCTTGTTGAAACCATTCCATTCCACCCCTGTATGATCTGACATTTGACGGTGGTGGTGGTGGGGAAGAAGTGGGTGGAGGGGGGAATAAACAGCCCAGTTAAGACTGCAACCCTTGCTGGTTTCTGGTATACCACCTGTACCTAAGGGGTTAATTCACTGGGGGGGGGGGGGTTTGGGTCATGACAGTTTCCAGTAACATTGTCACCAAACCATGCAGAGAAACCTAAAGGGGGCAGCTAAGTATGTACCTGTCTTGAACCACCAAAACCACACAGATTCATGAAAGGAGACATAAATAAGTAGAGAGATATAGGTAGTAATGTTAAATATCTACAATTTTAAGAAGGAAAAGTAGAAAATTAGTAAGTCTTCATCCATTCATTCTTTTTTTTCTTGTCACAATACTGTACCATGCCCCAAAGTGCTAAATTCTCAATTAGCAATCCCTAACCGCACCTTCCAAAAAAGTTTTCACTAGCGTAACCCTGGTAAGGCCCCCTCCCTGCTTGCACACACCACGCGTCACCGTTGCTACAGCTCACTGACTAGATCACCCTGACTTCTCAAGCGCTCCTGCTGGCTAGCTGTGTTTGGATTACACTCTGCCTTCTACCTTCAGTATGGCTTTTGCCTGATGGTCCCTTCACTCCTACTGCACTGCACTGTCGGCGGTTTCAAGGAACGTGAGCTTTGCTTTCCTCCTTGTTCTGTTTTTACGCTCACTGTTTTTCACTAGACAGTTGTAATTTGGCGTGGTGTGCTTCGTCTCTTTGCCGGTCTGTCGGGGGGGGGGGGGCATGAGCATTGTCTGATTTTATCACTTGAGCGCTTTACTTGTACTCGCGCTTTGTTTGGTTCCATGACTCGGTGCTTTGCCTTTGTGCAGTATGTGTTTTTGCCTTTTAGGGTGTTTTTTTTTTTTGTCTTACACCAGTTATGCTGCGTGACTCAAAGCATGAGTCACTCCCGCAGTCCTGTTTGGACGTTAGCACTTGCCAAGACCGTACAACTTTGCAAGGTTGCCATGGTAAGCACCGTTCCGGCGCTCCTTGCAGCTCCCATGCTGCTATGATCACCTCTGCCGATGTGGGTTCCGCTTCACCGCGCACCATGAATTCCTCGCGGTTCTGTCTCTTCCAGTTCCACTCCCTAACCTCTTTGGAGCCACTTCTCTGGCTACAGTCTCGCCAGTCTCCATGCGCTCGTAGTCTTCAACCCATTCCCTGCTGGTTCCAGTGGTGGGACCGGATGGGGTTCAGCACACCATTTCCGTTTCCCATCAGTCTGTGTCTTGAGCTCAGTTGCCCACCAGCCATGGCCGTGTGAGTAGTGCGGTGGCTACTCTTGTGGGACTTCCTGGCCAAGAATCAGCTACCTGGTGACCCGTCCCCAACGGTCTCCATCCTGCCATTGTCCCCGGTCTTGGCTCTGTCTGAACCTTAGTCAACTATCCATGTAGCGTTTTATGGGGTGTGCTGGATTTTAGGGAAGAGATAGGAAATGTAAACCCCTAAAGCTAACCCCACCTTTTCAAGCAAAAGGTACACGACCAGATAATTCAACACATTTATTGAACTACGAAAATAAGAGAATAGCAGAGGAAGGAAAGAGGTAGATGAACGAATATGTAACAATGGCGTTTGTGTGTGTGGTAGCAGCAGTGTGAGGTATGTTACAACTCTCCGAACAATATGAAATACAACTAGAGTACCATTGAACTAATACGTAAAACATAATATCGTAAAAACTACTTGCGGAGGATATATAATCCAATCAGGAACAGAATTATAATCCAATCAGGAACAGAACAGTCAATCCAATGTTTGTTCACACTAAATAGTGGTCTGCAGTAGTAGTTCATACAGCAGAAGACAGTAACTGACAGTTGACTCGGAATGCAGAAACGCGAAGTCCGGTCTGTAGAGCGTAGACTCAGGAAAGTCTGAATGCAAGGTCAGAAGTGAACTGAAGATCCAGTTACACTCCGACGGAGATTCACAGCAGATCAACCTGGTCCTCGAGAAGGTATCAGGAACGACGAACAATGTACTATACAGTTCGGCTAGATGCCCTTGGAGCGTCCTTGCCTAACCGTCACAGGTAAACTCCTTGGTCCTCGTAGGTTTCAGATCTAGAGGAACGTCCACTCTCACTAGTGGAAAAGTTCCCTTGTCTGCACACTCACAGCCTACTATTAGACTGACAATGAGGAGTGCAGGTACACGGAGATATATAATACTGATAGCTCAACCGTTAGATCCTCTATCCTTTGAAGGCCTAACAACTTATTTTGTCTCTTTCAATAACCCGAGAAAGTTGACAAACAAACTCACTGAGAAAGCACACAATAACTTCTCACGACGAGAAACAAGCTAATTCAGTTATCCCACAATTGTTTACTAAGTAGCTATACAGGACTAGCCTACAGCGAAACACATATAGCGACCATTGACCGTTAAAGTTTTCTCAAACTGGAAATGCGTCTTATCTCTTCGCTGCTTTCTGCTAGACTCCCCGATGAAGCGTTAATCCCCACAGAAATTCTTTCCGTCCCCCCTTGCAACCAAGTTTCTATCTTCTCATTGGCTGGAGAAGACCGAGTCTTACGCGTTTTTGACAATGAAAATGACGTCTCTTGCTCCTAACACTACGTATTTTCACTGCGTCACTAACGTGTCAACTCTCTCTTGAATGAAAGATTACAATGCTATATGAAGATACATTAAAAAGAACACAGTTCTTAAACAATAGCGCTGAAGAAAACCTTCCAAAACGTAACAGTCCAGTCCGAGCATTGTGTGAGTACAGATGCCATATGTGCCCCTTAGGTGATGCTAACAGGCAACGCTTATTCGTCACCATGCAGACTGGCTGCACTCGAGAGATCTTGAAGACCAGCATCTCACGCTGGATCACAACTGTTATCCAGCGAGCGTATGCTGTGGCAGGGTGGAGCCCTCACTGCCCTTGGCTGCCTCATGCATGCACGAGGTGAGGGCGTGGGCCACCTCGCTAGTTTGCCAGTCATCAGCACTGACAGACGTTTTGCAGGCTGCCTACTGGCGCACAGAAGACCCATTTGTCAACTTTTACCTCTGGGACCTCTCCTGTTGCTGAGAGGATGGACGCTGTGGTGTTGCAGCTGCAGTCATGACGCAGCACCTTTGGAGGGCGCCCTCCTCTTAACCATGGTAAGTTTTCTTCACCCACCTCCTTTTTGTGCTACTCAGCACTTTGGGTCATGGTACAGTATTGTGACAAGAAAATACAAATTTTTTGTTCTAAATTTGTGTTTCTTTAGCAATACTTACCATGACCCATCAGAGGCCCACCCTCCTCCCCGCTGTTCTGGTTCTCTGGCTTGAGAAAGTCAGGGTGACCTAGTCAGTGAGCTGTGCGCGTGGGTGACATATGGTGAGGGGGCCTTTCCAGGGTTACACCGGTGAAAACTTTTGGAAGGTGCAGATAGGGATTGCTAATTGAGAATTTAGCACTTTAGGTCATAAGTATTGCTGAAGAGAGACACATTTAGAGCAAAAAATTTGTATTTTTCCTGATTTCAGTTTGTATCTTCCCAGTTGGCTAGAACAGACCACCTGGCATCATGGCATTGAGCCTAGTTGTGCACAAGTTGAATCAGCATGCCAGGATTCCCCCTTGCTGTCTCGCCTGTCTGCTCACAGCCAGCCAGATCTTACCTACACTGGCATTACCACCAGTGCTGCTTCATTTCAAGCAAAGAAAGTTGCGCCACAGTTTCATAGTCAGTCTACACTGCCTCCTTCAGGTGGTTGCAATGTTAGAGTGCGTCGGTTCAGGATTAAGAGATCTACTCAAGGTCTTGACCATTTCCTTTCACCTTTTCAAAATCAGGAGTCATTACAACATCGCTCAGTATCTGCCATTGACTTTGCATCTCAGAGAATGCTGCAGCAGACACAAGAGGGAGGCCAGCACCTTGTTCGGCCACATTCAGTCTTGGGCCAGTCTCATAGGGCTGCTGAAAATGGAGTCATTCATGTACACAGTCAGGTCATCCCCAAGACTGCCAGTGGCGACCACCAAGCCAGTGATTCTGGCATGTCTTCATCTTCCTCGACTGCACGACAAGAGTTTGCACCACGCTTTCCTCAGCCACACAATAGAGATGACAGACACTGGGCTGAAGCAGATGATGGGAAGGTCTCTGTTTTTGAATATGTGGGTGTTGGGGAGGATGACACAAGGACTGCAAATGTTTGCCTCTCAGAAGTAAGTCCATTCAACAAGTCTGACAACAGCAAGTCCCAGGATGTTCATGATGAGACAGACAATTCTGAAGACTACAGTCAGGAGGAGCTAGCTGCCTGCCTGTCCCAGCACCTAGGAACAGCAAGTGGGAGTGGTGGTGTACCTGTGGCTAGTCTTGATGAGGATGCTCTGTGTCCACATATTGTGCATGATCAACAGCCTGCAGCAAGGTGTAAGGGTGATGACTTTGAAAACAGAACCAAAGGAGATCAGAAGCTTTGTGATACAAATCTAACCATGATCAGACAGATCAAGGGCCTGAAGACTGCTGCTTTCCAGCAGCCACTTCCACACCAGAATGACATAACATCTTGCCAGAATGCTGATGCAGCTGTCCCATTTCAGGCAACATCTTCCCATTATACACAATTGAGCAATAGATTTCCAAAAAATTGGCTAAGCTTACAGCCAGCAAATGCAAATAATTCATGTGAGAATTCTACTTTGCAGTCAGAGACTGAGAGCCAAGATGGTGCTGTGCACAATACTGTGAGAAACCCTCAGGAAAACAAAGAACAGAAATGTGCAGCAGCTTCTCAACTCAGATCTGTTTCTGGTATGACAGGCAACAATGCTAGTCACAACTTAAGCTTTAAGGAGTGTGGCATATCACACGAGTCAAGCATACTTCCTGAGAGGCCTACATCGTCATGTGCCGTGGCTGGTAATGACTTTGTCATCTCTTCAGATAAACTGAATTCACAAATCTCACTAGGGAAAGAAAAAGGCAAGCACTGGAATAAGGACACCATGAGGACGTCTACTGAAAATGTACATTGGTCAGTAGCTGATGTATCACCTGTGTCTAAAAAGAAAGCCTTCAGGACTTCTCTAAAAAACTTGTTTCACAGGAAGAAGTGAGTAGACAGCATGCAGCATGATACCTGGCACACAAGGAGGCATGTAATATGTGTGTAATGCTTGGTATGCCTCAAATAGGGAACATTCATGTTCCATATATATACACATACCGCATGGTTATGTAAAGAGCTTTAATCTTCCATACCCACACAGGGCATGGTTAGTGTAAGGAGCTTTCATGTTTCACACATTCCAGGCATGCTTTAGTGAGAAGCTTTCATATTCCATAGTTACAAACAGGATATGGTTAATGTAAGGAGCTTTCATGTTCCATAGATACAAAAGGGACAAGGTTAATGTGAGGAACTTTCATGTTCTATAGATGCAAACAGGACATGGTTAATGTAATGAGCTTTCTTGTTCCATAAATACAGGGCATGGTTATGTAAGGAACTTTCATGTTTCATAGATGCTCACAATGCATGGTTTAGTGTAAAGAGCTTTCAGGGCATGAGTGATATATGGCATGCTGCTTGTAGAGAACATTCGTCAGAACCTAGGATGTTTCACCAACTGCAGTGTTTTTTGTATGTAGGCAGTAAATTTTTCTTTTCTGCAGGAAACAGTACCTCATTTTTTTCCTGTACAGACTTACAAAAACTGCTATTTAAAACACACAGTCTTTAAATGGAAACCTGCTTTGCATTAAAAATTTGCTCGTTTAAAAAGATTTGGATGTCACATTTTACACAAAAAGTCAATTCTTCACAAATGATGAATCTCCCGAGTCAATCTTTCGAGTCGCTTACTGTTCTTAAATATCTGGTTCTCGTTTACTGTAATTGTTTTCACACAGACAAAATAAACTAGAATAATTATCCACAAGTATTTCAAAGTGTTGTCACACATACTATCAAAAGTAACTATCCACAAAGGATTTCAAAGTGCTGTCACATAGACGTACTATCAAACATAATTATCCATAAAGGGTTTCAAAGTGTTGTTACACAGATTTACTATCAAAGTAATTACCGACAAAGGATTTCAAAGTGTGCGTAAATCGGACAGTTTCTTTTCATGTTGTCATGACGAGGATGTCACATCGACATAGACAGTAGTGGTGGTGGTGGTGGTGGTGTGGGGGATGGGGTCCTATTAACTATGCACTGAAAGAACCACCAGACTGATAGCTGCAGTAAGATGGCCAGTGCGGACAGGCAGCTTAATTAATGTGCAGGGAGATGGCCGAATGGAGTTTGCACAATGTTTAACTCCAGGAAATAATCCTTGGCCACAGCAGGATTTGAACCAGCAACCTCCATCTGCTAGTCCGCAGCTCTACCAACTGAACTATCCAGGCCCCCTCATGTAGACCATAATCTTTAGGGTCTCAGACTTTATAGGCACAAAGCCTCTCGAATCCAACATAAAAAAGTCAACTTAAACCAGCTCCAGCTCAATCGCTATTTATAGTGTCTATCCACAGGTCATAACATTGCGCCACTATGCTGGGATGCGTTACACTAATGTAGAAAGTCCATAGCCATGACTGAACACAATTTTCTCAATCAATCCTCAAATTTCTTTTAGGGGCTGCACAGCCTAGGTATCAGGTATCATTGCAGAGACAATCACACTAGATATCTCTCACTTGGGGGGAATATGTCTGGTCCACACTCTAGCAGCAAGAATTTCTAAAGCTGTCCCAGCTGAATCTGTCAGTGGGTACACAGGGACGTGCACTGACATCGCAGCTGCCATGTCACAGTCCGTAGCTACTGGAACATGTTCCCTCACTTGGGGCTCAGACACTTCACCAGGGGGTGCTGACTTTAACTAGCCTTGAAAAACACAGAAAAACCATAGGCGCACACATCACTATAGTATTCAGAGCTCGTACAAAATAAACATGGGTTATAAAATAGAAAAAAAGAACTCCCATGGAGTGGTTTGGCCTACCTTTCATCTGGGCAAAGGGTAAAAAAAAACCAGGCTGATTCTCCTTTGGCCTCACAGTGCAGATGAAGGGTTCTGCTGCGGTGTCTTGGCAATCATAGTATTACTCCATCCTTCTCTCACTAGGTCACTGTCCTTCATGCTGTCTGCACTGTTCTCTCATTGTCGACAGTCCACTAACTTTCAAACTGTGAACGCATCTCCCCCAAATATGTGGGTTGACCAACGCTCAACATTATAAATTTAGCGCTTCATCATCGCTCAGGATAGTCAAACTAGCCTTCTGACTAATGTGTCTGTAGTTATATGGCACATTTCTGTGACAATAGTGAAATATGGTGGCTCATGGCCAGTGGAAATCTAGGTGGGCAATCAAAATTGTAGATCTGGTGATCGTTTTCCTCACTGCCGTAGCAGTAATCCCGAGCTTCCAACTCCTAGTGTTCTTCACAGTGCAGATCATCATACCAACTGATTTATCTGCTCCAGTCAACCGATTGCCAACATTCTGTAAACCAAAGTAAGACTGAGCAGAAAAGCCTGAAGGCACTTAGCTACAGCATAAAGCCACTCACTCCAGCATATGGCCCTTGTCTGATAGCCAGTTCCCCTACAGTTGATAGTGAGAATTACTTCTGAATTATGACTGCCTTTTAGATACAGCTTAATATCACACAAAACTCAACTCTGTGACGCAGCTCCCAAAAATGATTTGCAACCATGTTAACTCAATCCCATCTCTAGATCTACAAGATCTGCAGTTCACGACATCACCAGCATCTCAGCATTTTTGATGGTTTTTAAAAAATTATTAGTGATAAGAACATAATTCTAAGGTAGTTTGAAAATACAATGAAGAATGTTAATTGTTCCTGCCCAAGATCCACCTGGTGTTGATGGTGTGAGAAAGACTGTGTTGAATAATTACATAACCAACATGAAGGTAATCAAAATGTTAGATCTACAGCCCATGACATCGCCAGCATCTGAGTATTTTTGGTGATTCGTTATTTAATATAAAAAAGTGATAGAAACATAATTCCAATGAAGTTTGAAAGAACAATTCAAGAAGAATGTTGTTCCTGCTTGAGATCCACCTGATCCTGATGCTGTGTGGAAGACTGTTGAATTCCGTAATCAAAGTGAATGTAAACAAAATGTTCTGGTGACACAAACACTCGGCTATTACAGCCATTTGCAGCAGTTGTAATCTATAACACTTCGTGGAAATCATCCATAAATCCAGAAGTTTATCGAAGATCAAAGGCTGAGTTTGGCATCATTTTCATCCTTGGGTGAAAAATTTCAAGATTTCAAGAGTGCACTGGGGAGAGAAACTCTTTGGATGCATATAGTGGCTGGCCATTTTTCTAAGACTAGCTGACTAGCGTGGTCATGAGAGCACAATTACTTTGTGGTCTCAGGGAAGTAAGTATAGAAAAATGATTCTTATATTTGAAAACACCAGTGACATGCCTTGTCATCATTAACACATTCAATTCTCGCTATCTTGAATTGTCTCTGGTCATCACTTGTGGTGTGTGTTTTAGGCTGCATGTGTAAAAATCCCAAAAATAGCCATAAGCACCACAGACAAGAAACAAACTAATCTTTCAATCTAAACAAATGCTGAATAAAATCTTTCTTACCTTAATCTTTGCCGTCTTTTTAAAGTTAGCTTAAATCCAGCAGCAATGAGTCGAGGTAACTGAAATGCACTGTGCATGAAACCACCTTATGCACTGTCACATACACCATTTTGTTCAGCCGAGGCCATATGTGAAAATCCATGTTTTTCCAAACAAACCTTAATTCATGGTCAAAGGGAAACAAGCTTCATAAATGGAAATGCCTATGCTACAAGTTAACCCCAGTTTACTCCCTTCATGAAGTGCATTGGCAGAACTGAGAATTCCTGAAACTTAGCCTGCAACTTGGACAAAGCCGTCACTCAAATGTATGCGACTGGCACTCAATGATCAAGTTAAACCCACTCAGCGTGCCAGCCACTATACCAAATATCTATTAGGGATTAGTTATTCTTGCTCTTATGGAACGTGTTGCAGGCATGAAAGGCCTACTTGAATATGGCAACAAAAGCAATTTTGAACATGACACCTTGTGGATGTTATCTTCTTGCTAGTGTGGGAGCTTCTTAAAAAAAACTGATGCAAAGACCATTTTTAGTTGTTGCAGGATTTTGGTCAGGTAATTGTGTCAAGTGCTCAACCTGAATAGAGTCCTGTTTACACATGTACTGTTTTAATAATACCGAGGGTTATGCTAGGAAATTCCATAAACTATTCACCAGCTCACAATTTTACCTGACCAGGTTTGGCCTGATTCACAAACAGTACAAATCATCAATTGTTTTGGTCTGTGTTCATAGCCAAACGATGAAACTCCAGTCCAGATTGTGTTCATTTATGTGGCATCACTATAGGTTTCTGACACTTGTGCTGACATATGTTACAAACAATAAAATTTTTATTTTATTATAAACATTGCATAATTTCCCACAAACATATCACTTTTTACAAGCAGAGTTCAGAGATCTAAGCCAATTTTATCATATTACATTAAGCATCATTTGTTGTAATTTTTTTTATCACATTCCACCTGATCCCTTTAAAGGCTGCCAGCCATGGGCTACATTTGGATTTAATTGAAAATCATGACTGCGAGTGTATGTGTCAGCTAAGCTGCTGTGACAACAATTCCTGTAGCAAGATTTATTCGCAAATCTGGTCACAAGGAGCTCTATTGCTTTTTCCGAAAAGTGATAAATGACTTGTGATTACATTTCTGTTTGATGTTGAGACTTCTGATGTTGCTGTGCTTATGCAAGTGCATGTTGACAGTGATTTTTGAAATCTGTTGTGCATGCATGCTTATGTTTTGAGTGATAATCCGAAATCGCGTGATTACGGACTTGTTTATGAGTACAAATTTGATGTACTTTGTACGTCATTTTGTCAAATGCATTCCCAAAAAATGTCAAGACAGGGTATATCATGACTTGTTGATACCATCAATATTACTGGTATTTTTGGATTTATCAACAAAGCTTATTTAGAATGATGAGGCAATAAAAAGTTACATTAAACATTGGTTATACATCATTTTTTCACAGTAACTATATATATATATATATAAGTGACATTAGCTTTGAGCTCACACCTTTGAGTTTGAGCAAAAAATAGGGCAGTATCTGAGTGCAGAGCCATGACATTACAATCAGTAAGACTGTCATTAGAACTGACCTTCGAATCCTTGAGGTCAGTTGTGAATCTGTTTTTAGCCAGCCATTGCAGCAAGATGTTATGCAAACCCTGACATCACCTTTAGCTTGAGTGTCACTGCACACATCCTTGAGGCATGAGGTGAACCTAGTTTTGGTCAGTCACCTCAGCCAGATGCTGCCAATATGATTATGGTCCCAATCTCTTTTTTAAACAAGTTTGACTACCAAATGCACAAGCTGAGCAGTTTCACAAGTCATTTTGTCAAAAGAAGTATTCACACAAATGTTTAATCACCTCTAAAGTGTGCTCCTGCCCACAAAATGCTCTTTCTCCAAAATATTAAGTTGGTAATTTCAATTGTCTGCTGCCTGTAGAAAAGATATTCTTCTTGTTTAGTCTCATTGAATTAAATTAATAATGTTTACTACAGAAATTTAATAGCATTTTACTGACGATGGACTTAAACATGATTTAATGTCAAAATTCACAAATAAGTTTAATAGTGGCAGGTTTTTTAGCACTCACAGTCTGGATGCATTTGCTGCAATTTTTGCATGCAGTATCATTGTTTCTGTTTAAGGCAGCCAAACTTATAGTGACACTGCAATTCAGCCAATTAAAGACAAATGAAAACAACGGTAATTGGCTACAACAAGGTTTAAGGCTTCCTACCCCAAATCCACACAATAGGACTGTAGCGTGGCAACCACACAAAAGCTTTTAATTCAATTCTGAAAATGAAATTTTAAAAACCCAACCTGTTGTTTTTTCCACTTGTTTCCTCCCCTTTGTCAAATATTGTTTTCAAGCATCAGTATGACCTATTTTGTTGCTGTTGTGTTCAAAAAAATTTTTCTCATATCTATTTGAATTACAGATTTTGTTTTCTAAGGGAAGAATAGTTCATTTATAGAGTGTTCTAAAACTTTTTGCAAACTGAATATAATTTTTTTAAAATATCCTTACACTTCAAAACACATTAAACTTGCGGCAAAATACACATACCAGCTAGTGGAGGTAAACGGGTCTGTGGTTAAACTGCTCCAGGGAATGTGACAGGAATATATATAGTTGTACATGTAAATGCCAGTTAGATTATAACAGTTGTATTAACAGGTTCTAAGTATGTACTAATCAGAGACCATGCAGTATTCTCTGCTCGTGTGTGTGCGTGTGTGTGTTTATGAGATAAACATGAAGAGAGATTCTCCTAATAAAGCCTCCAATGTAGCAGATTTGAGACAGATAAATTGGATAGGAATAGTTGACTGATACATTGAGAAATTGATTGCAATGATTTACACAGGGATTGTAGATTCATTTTCACCATCACAAACTGGTGGGACTGCCTGTAGTTCAGTGGTAGTTTGTGCTTGCTGCGATACACAAGTCGTGGGTTTAGATCTCATGTCCAGAATACAATTTCTCTGCATGTGCCCCCCCTCCTCCCTTTTACAGGGCTGGGGGTTGGGTTTTAGGGACACACTGCATGGTTTCCTCTGCCCACCATCCTCTCCCCTCCTTTCCCATCACCCCTCTTTGCTGACTTGACATTAAACAATACATTAAGCTGGTGGTAAACTGCATTTTGCTGTGGCTATTCTACCTTCTGGATGTAATTTGGAGATGTTGATAGAAAATTTATTATTTTGCCCCTCATGTCTTAATGTTATCATAAACTTAGACTATAACATAGTCTCAGCAGCAGAATGTTTTTCATTATGATTTGAAAGAAGAAAGATTAGTGTGCATATGAATCATTTTGGCAAAAAGGAATCATCTGTTTTCACACAGGTCAATTTTGAGAAAGTGTATGCAGGGAAAGGAGAATAGTTTCATGTTCTTCATATAGAGGACAACTTTTGAAACCTTTAACAGTTGTTGAACACCCAAGTCAACTACAAAGGCTACATCATGGTGGGAAAATAGGATGGTTGGTTATTGGTTGCTTAGCGTCCTGCCACAAACTGGGTGCATATCAGGATGGTGGACTATGGGTGGGGGGATGGGGTCCTACTACTGAGCTATGCACTGAAAAAACCACCAGACTTATAGCTGCAGTAAGATGGCCAGTGCAGGCAGGCGGTTTAATGTGCAGGGAATGGCCGAATGGAGTTTGCACAATGTATTACTCCAGGAAATAGTCTGTGGCCATACCAGGATTCAAACCAGCAACCTTCCACCCGCTAGTCCACAGCTCTACCAACTGAGCTATCCAGGCCCCTAGGGGAAAATGATGGATGTTGTTGGAGTGGGGAAGCAGAAAGCTGGAGTAATGGGGCAGCTACAAACAACCAGCCTTATATAAAAGGGGCTGGTTCAGGAAAAATACACACGCTGCACACGAGATCCAAACCTACAGTGCAGAGTGTTCCCCATCCACTTTGTCTTTTAATGACTGAAACTTCAATTTTTAGTGAGGATATAGAAACAGATTATAATATTTAAAAAATAATTCCTTCATCTGTTCTTAGGGCCTTAAAGTCAAAGTGTCAAAATTCTCTCAGGAGAATGTCCACATTCTGTATTTTGAAGTCAGAGGTTTGGAGAAGAACAGCGTAATTGAGAGCATGGTACATCTAACAAAAAATGTACATGAAAAACAGGTGACTGCCCCTTGGAGTAAAACCTTTCTTAAATTTAAAACAAGGGAACTGGACCAAGCTAAGACATGACAAAGACAAAGACAATCTACATGTTTCGGGGCACTACCCCTTCATCAGGACGACACAAAAACGACAACAACGAAAACAGAAGAAAAAGACTTAGCTTCAGTAGATGTGGCGCATAGGCTGGACAGCAACAAAATGACTAAGGGACAGTGAGTAAGAAGGGTTAAAAAGAGGGGCAGCCAATCGCCAGGTGGGTAGGGAAGGGTTGGGGTGGAGAGGGGGCGGGGTGGAGAGAGAAGCATGGGTAAGGGGGTGTCAGTGTGGGAGAGGAGGTGAGAGAAAAGAAATGAGAGAGAGAGAGAGGAGGAGGGGTAAAGAGAAAAAGAGGAAGGTGGAGGGTCAGTGTTTGAGGTTGAGTCCAGTGGGTGCCATGGTACCGAAATGGGTAATGAAGTAGGACTCCATATTCTTACGGTCAATGGAATCGCCCTTCATTCTCCAGATACCACAGACCCTCATGTTGTTGGCTGTGTGTGGGGGTGTGCTGAAGTGACGTGCAACTCGTGTGTTTCTGCGGTGTTTAGTGTCAGCTAGATGTTCTGTGAAGCGGGTGTTGAGTGTGCGTTCTGTCTCCCCGATGTAGAATAAAGTGGGACAGAGGGTGCATGTGATGGCGTTGATGATGTTGCTGTCAGTGCAGGTGAAGTGGCGCTTGATGACAAAAGTGGTGTTGGGTGTGTGGAGTGTTGTGTTGGTGTTCAGGTAGGGGCAAGTGTGGCAACGGGGGAAATTGCATGGGGTGGACTCAACCTCAAACACTGACCCTCCACCTTCCTCTTTTTCTCTTTACCCCTCCTCTTCTCTCTCTCTCTCTTATTTCTTTTCTCTCACCTCCTTCTCTCCCACACTGACACCCCTGTCATTTTCCTGCTGTCCAGCCTATGCGCTACATCTACTGAAGCTAAGTCTTTTTCTTCTGTTTTCGTTGTTGTCGTTTTTTCGTCGTTTTTGTGTCGTCCTGATGAAGGGGTAGTGCCCCGAAACATATAGATTGTCTTTGTCTTTGTCATGTCTTAGCTTGGTCCAGTTCCCTTGTTTTAAATTTTAAAAAATGTACATTTTAATTAATTCTACTTGAAGGGTGTCAAAGTGTACAATTTAAGAATGAACAAATTGCATTAAGAAATATATTATTATTAACTTCATCCTGCCACACCACAGAACTGACCAACCACAAGTCAGGCTGCTGCAAATAGTGTACATGTCTAATGATCTGATGGTCTAACGATCATCAAGGCCATTTCCATTCCACGAACAGCATCCAGATGACATGACTTCCTTGTAAATGGCACTCCAAGGGTTGCAACATCATCCCAAGGCTATTTTCTTATTTTAAGATCCCTTTCTCCTGCTGGGATCCCACTGATGGCCACTAGATCTAGCGCAGACATAGGAAGTGCATGGGATAGTGGAGACACTTTACTATTTGCTAACATTGGCATAAATTAATGACGTGGGCCTGTGGGTTATTACAGTACTGGTTGTGGTCAGCAAACCTGCTTCAGGTCGGCCCAGGTCAGGACATAGCCAATATCCTCCAACCCTGTGTAGTTTTCTCTCCCACAACACATCCAAACTGTGAGATCAGCCAGGCTGCTGGCTTATCCTCCAACCCTGTGTAGTTTTCTCTCCCACTACACATCCAAACTGTGAGATCAGCCAGGCTGCTGGCTGCCCTCACACTGTTCTTCGCATGCAAAACCTGCTCCACACCACCACCATTCTTCTGTCTTGTTGTTTCCATTTATTTGTTTTGGGGGAAATTTCTCCCCACAAAATAATTCACAGCAAGATTCATAACTCATCCCAAATTCATGGAGCCTGTGTAAGGCAGACAAACGTTTCTGACAGACTGTGAACATGGCATTTCTTTCAAGGGGAGGTGGGCGGGAGTCTGTTAATCATTTGTGCGTCAGTGCAGTACAGAACAGCAAAACCTGCCTTGTGCGCCCTCCACCCTCCCCCCAGATAAGCGACCACCCGCCGTCTCGGGACACTTAATTGATCGGCACGGATTACTTTCCAACACTAAATAACCGTAAACCAGCGGTCACCTGCCGAACGCAGACAGGGACAGTGATTTCGGGAACAAAACTTGAAGTTTGCCTGTCCGAGGGGACAACTTTACACGGTTTTCGGGTCTCAACCACCTCCCCAGTTTTTGTGTGGGGTTTTTTTTTTTCAGATTTGCGTTGTGGTCTGCGCGAGTAAAATCTCTGTCAATACACATGATTACAATTTACTTTGCAAGTTGTGATCTTAAATCTAAATGATCTATTTAAAACATTAAACCTGAAAATCTGTAGTCTATTCTAATTAACTTTGTTGGTTTTTTCAGCAACCACATTTGCTCGCAAACGTGACATGTTGATGACGCCATTTCCAAACGTACAGTGCACATGTACTGCAACATGTGCCCTGTACGATATAGAATTAATTTTTAAAGAATCCGCTGTAGATTGTAAAGAAAGTCACGGCAAATACATTTCATTCATTTAAAAATGTGCTGTATTTTTTCCCGTTTCAGCAGTCTGTTTAGTTTTTGTTCTTTGTGTTGGGAACGTGCACTTTTATTTCAACTATAAATACAATACAATAAACGTGTTTACATCTCTACCTAGTTATTGCTTTCATGATTTTTTTCCTTGTCACTTTCTATCCTCCTATATCACATGAATGGTTTTTACACTGAGTATATGGTCCCGAGTTGCAAAATAGAGACACCCTGATGAAGGGCCACTTGTCGTGTAAAAAAGGGACACTTTTGCCGTTTTGGTTGAACCAATTAAGGGTGTCCCCACAAGACAAGTTTTACTGTACTCACGTTTGGGGCAAAAAAAAACTGAGGAAAGCAAGGTATGCTTACCAAATTTCCAGCTGTAGACAAATTATCTTTCGTGCTCGCGGCAACCATTCACATTTTAGTTGTCTGCAAGTATTTTTCCATTCTTAGTCTAAAAAAGAAAACAGATTCGTACGTCATACTGCTAAAGCATGCAGTCAAACCCCCGCCGTGCAAAGAGAGCACTGGTGTACTCGCCGGCTTCATTGGTTGGTGAAAATAGACAGAAACTGACGTGTGCAGTCCAGTTGGTGGTGAAACGGAAGATATTGATTGTAATGGTGCTGGCGATGATGATCTTGTATATACTGAAGAAATGCAACAGACAATACTGTGCAGGGTACAAAAAGGCGTTAACTCAAAGCTGTGTGAGCGGAACAGTGGACGTCCCTGATACTGCGACAAAGTCATGAAAGTCCTCGTTTCACAAGTGATACCTGTTGTAGTGACTTCAGTGGCCGTGGCAGCTGGGGAGGTATTTAGGAAGATTGTTAAACGCATTCCAAGAAGCCAAGGCTGCGGTACCAATACACAAGAGCTGCAAAGAAATTTAATCTTATTAAAATATGAGAACGACAAACTGGAGCAATATACACGCAGGGAGACAGTCCGTGTCAACGGTTTACCCGAACAACCAGATGAGACAGCTGAACAACTGGAGGAAAAGGTGATCCAGATGGTCGGTGCTGTAAACGCTGGTGTATCAGCCGAAGAAATCTCTGTCGTGCACAGGACAGGACGGAAGCGTAGAGGTGCAGTGAGCAGAGCTGTGTTGGTCAAGTTTGTTTCCAGGAAAAATAAATTGAAAGTAATGAATACAAAAAAGCACCTGAAAACTAAACAAGAATACAGCAAAATATTTATTAACGACCACCTGACCTCACTGCGCTCGAGAATGGTGCCATATATAAAGGAATCTGGAAAAGCTGCTAAAATGTGGGTCCACGATGGACACATAATGTGCACGAGGAAACAGCCTGCTGGGCTCAGTGGAGATTCTGAGCGTCCCATCCTCATAGACAATCCGGATGATCCGGCATTGACTCTGTTGATTTTGAGAGGCTTGGAATCGCTAGCCTTGTCTGTGATATTAACATCTAGGGGGGACCCAGGGGGAATTAGTTTTGCAACTCCTGTACACCTCACAGAAAATTCGGCTACCAGTTCTACAAAGTCAACCTCTGCCAGCCTCCTAACGCCTGACTCGTCTGCTTGCATGCAGTTCACCCGAACATCTGCTACCTTTGTGGAAGCTCCAACTCCAACTCCAACTCCAACAATTGATGCAAATAAGTTAACCCCACCGAAACCTGCTACAGCTCCACCGAGACCTACACGCTCCAACCCGCCCCAAAGTGTTACTGCAGATAATGCTATAGCGATAATTGGTGAAATTCCGAGTGATGCTGATTACGCTTATGGTGAACTAAGGTTATCCGCCCCACCCGGCTCACCCTCTGGTACTTATATATGGACTACCTGTAAACTCTCCAGTAGCAACCGTCTCGGATACTCTTGTTCGCCTGCAACATACAGGGGTAAATCTGTCCAGTCAAATGAAAGAAATGGTCGCCACTCCCGGTATCTCCCAGCGATGTTCTATTTTGGACCAGTGGATACCCACCAATGCGTGTGATATCAGTGACGTCAGGGCCGAGTCTTCTAGGTCACACGTGCCGCTCGTGCAAGGTAAACTGGCCTGTGTGAATATGACCCGAACCAGCTTAAGCAGCAACTTGGAAAGTGAAGGTGACGTGAACTCTAGCGCAGAGACACAGAGTTTGACTGAGGTACTACCATTACTATTACAACATGTGGATGTACCCATTTTGCCTACACCAAGCGCGAGCCCCGGTGAGTTACATTGTGTTGACAATATAGATGCAACAACAATTGTGCCATCAGACTCGAGCCATTGCAAGCAGTCACTCCCTATTGACTCACGTAGCCTCGACATTTGCCCTGGCGTCTATAGTGCTCGTTTCCACCCCGTGAAACTCAGTAGTACCACAGCTCGTCTGTCCTGCCTTACCTTAATGTCTGTGGTGTTCTATCGAAACTGATGTACCCAGATCTGGTCGAACTGATTAGTGATTATGATATATGCTGCCTGTGTGAAAGTAAACTAGATAATACTGACTCAATCCATATCAATGGATACGTGTCATTTTAGAAAAATCGCCAGGAAATCAGGAGGGGTCTTCAGGTTAGTTAAAGAATCTATTTTTTCGTATATTACTGTCTATGAAGAGCAATCCCAGAAAAAAACCGTTGACCATGTTCTCATGCATTTCTATTCGTTTGTTGATACCAAACTAAGTCAGGATGCTTTGTTTGTTAGAATCAGTAATCAAATTACAGGTACTGACATATTGTTTGTGGGAATGTACGTTCCCCCTGAGGAGTCACGGTACGAAAACAGAGATGTGTTCACTGAAGTGGAGGAACCACTCTTGGCTTTTAACACAGGATATATATGTCTCTTAGGCGACCTTAACGCCAGAACTGCAGAAAGATCAGAACTTTTGAACGAAGACTCTTTTATACTGGACTTTGAATGTCTCAAGACACATGCATTAACAACATAAACTCAATTATCTATGTACAAACTTAAACTTGGCCATTGCAAACGGGCGAGTGGGCTCAGACAAAAATATTGGAAAATTCACTTGTAAAAATGCAAGCGTCGTTGATTATTTTGTTCTGTCTAAAGAACTTTTTAACCAAATAGAACACTTTGATATCGTAGATTTTAATGACATCTACTCTGACATTCACTGCCCAGTAATACTCCACTTGAAAAGATCACCCCCCCCCCAACCTGTGCAAACACCCCTCAGAGGATCCCCCTACTATAGAAAATGCTAAGCTGAAAGAAAAAAACACCCCAATGCGACCTAAATGGCAAAAAAATTAAGGAAAAATACATTAGGCTATTAGACGATAATAAAATAAGTGAACTAACAGATAGAATTAAACACATGATACAGAATGACCAGGAAGTGACGACAGAAACAGTGGATGAAATGGTGCTTGAAATAAACAACATTATGATAAACAGTGCTTAACACTGTGGACTCTTAACTAAAGCTAAAGCCACTAATCCAGGTAGAAATCACAGCAAGACCAGCCAAAATAAACCATGGTTTTCCTCATCATGTAGAAGTAAAAGAAGGGATCTCTATAAAGCCAGGCGCTATACAAAATCCTGCAACAACCTGGAGTCCATAGCTCAAAGACTAAAGGCTAGACAGGAGTACAAGAAAGAAATAAGAAAGCAATTCAGGTTGTATCAATCTGGATGGACGAGAAAACTGAGACAGCTAAAAATCAGGGATCCAAATGCATTCTGGAATATTCTAAATAACAAATGTAATACCAACAACAGGGATACTAAGGAGACGCCATCTTGCTCAGACTTTTTTTGATTACTTTAAAAACTTAAGCCAGCACCATGAAAGTAGTGAAGCACAAAATATGGACCTAAGACTTAACTGTAACTTAGGTGGCCCTAGTGACGAATACCTGGACTCTCAAATATTGGAAGCTGAGGTTGCACATTGTCTAGATAAATTAAAGGGAAATAAAGCATGTGGAATTGACAATATAATTAACGAATTTCTAAAATTTGCACATATAAAGATGGTGAACTATATCACGGCACTATTTAATCTTATCCTAAAATATGGACATGTACCCACTAATTGGGCACTGGCTGTCACGGCGGGCGGGTACCTTATCTTATTGGACTTCGACTTTCCAGAATTACTGGTCAAATTTTATGGTGATCTCGTAAAATGTAGATTTAATTTAGCAATCGTCACCAAAACCTTTACTGCTTTAGGTCAGTGGTTTCTAAACCAAAGGGTGACGATGCTGTGAAATAATGTGAACAACTAGAGCAATCTTCCGAGGGAAAAGATTCTCATACTTCGACACGTTCGCTCAGTCTCTCACAGGCAAAACACTACTAGCTCAAGAGCCCCCACCCTCGTAAAACACTCAACTGCAGCGAACTGTTATTCAGCATATATTTCAAAACACTAACTGGCTCGACAACATCAAATATCTACAAGTATTTACAAAGAATCACCGTGCTCGTGTCTAGGGTAACACGCTGCCTGATGACGTCATACCACGTGCAACAGACAAAGGAAATAATCAAATCAATGCAAGAGGGAAACCAAACTGCCAAACCGGCCTATGATCCCGCTCAATACACATGTACAATGAGTGACCGACAATAGAGCTCCTACTCTTGTCACCACTGCAACCACAACTTCTGTGATACACAAGAACCAAGCTATCAAACTGAATCAATAAGTGACCACCAAAGAGCACCGACTCTTGTCACTATTGAAACACTACTTTTACCGCAGTACACAGATACGAGAAGCGACCGTTACAGAGCACCAACTCTGGTCCCTACCGTACCAACAGCTTTACTGCAGTACACCAATGCGACACGTGACTGATGACCGAGCACCAAATCTTGTCGCTACCGACACTACAGCTATTCAGCGACCTACAAAAATAGCTACGCCACTGCTTCAGCCACGCTACACTCAGTCCCGTCTCCTGGCACACTTGCCCAATCGCTAGCTATGACATCTCCTGTCTCCGGCAGGATAAAAACACTTATCTTACATCAACGCGAGTCCCCGACTCTAAGATAAGTTTAAGGTAAGAGCAGACCTTACTTATAAGACACGTCCAGTGGTCTCTTTTCGTCTCAGTCCGTCGAGGCGGTCGGCAAATTACACTCGTAACTGCAAGAGAGCTGGAGTCTTCCTTTTGGCAAGATGGCGACTGAGGTCCGTAGGCTAGCACGTGGTCGCTTCACTGGGTCTCTTCCTAGGTGCACGTCCCTCTCTGTATGTGACCCTCTGTTCTTCCCTGTGTGTCTCGCTCTCTCCTCCCTCTCGATCTAACATTTTTACTTCCTTATGTAGTAAGCGTTCTGACGCACCACCCTCAAGTTAACCGGTTCTAGCCAGACTAGCGAGAGCAGGGCGACTTCCATAACCAATGGCGTAGCATTACCCCTAACTAAGTGTTCGGAAAGGGTGGAGCGATTAACCTGGTGATGACGTATCTCTCCCCTGCTAGCTTACAAAGGGAGGAGCTAAAAGGCTTACCTAGGAGTGACAGGTAATAGCCTAGGGTGACATGTGACACTGGCATCAATAACTCCTGTATTCAAAAACAAGGGCAAACAGAATAATCCCAACAACTACCGAGGCATATCAATCCTTAGTTGCTTTGGGAAACTATTTACAAGTGTACTCAATGAATGCTTAAAAAATACTTGGAAGAAAATAATCTCCTTGGCAATGAGCAAGCAGGATTCCGCCCTGGGTTCTCAATGGTAGATCACCTATTCACACTACATAGCATTGTAGATATTTTCCTAGGTAGAAAAAAGAGAATATATTGTGCTTTTATTGACTATGAGGTGTTTGATAAAATAGACAGGATTCATTTATGGGAAAAGCTTCTAATCCACGTTGTTAAAGGAAAAATGTTATTTGTGATCCAGGATATATACAATAAGGCCAAATCCTGCGTTAGGCTTAATGGAGTGCAGTCTGAATACTTTATAAGCAGCCATGGTGTAAGGCAAGGGGAAAATGTTTCTCCTTTGTTGTTTGCAATATACCTTAACGATCTTAGAACTTACTTCCTGGAAGATTCCATTAATGGTCTTCCTGAACTATCCAAGCTGGCAGAGGATACCAAACTTACAGCAGAGGATGTTGACGTGTTTTTTAATCTGTTTATACTGCTATATGCGGACGATACTGTCACTTTTCAGAGACACAGGAAAACCTTCAGAATGCTTTACATAGCATGAAAACATACTGCGACAAATGGAATTGGACAGTTAATCAGAAAAAAACAAAATAATCGTATTCTCTAGAGGCCAAATTCGGAAAAAACCTGTATTCTACTATAATGGTGAAATGCTAGAATTAGTCTACGATTTCCAATATTTAGGTTTGAAGCTAAATTATAATAACAAATTCAATGTTGCACAAAAGGATTTGTATGGTAGGGCCTTTAGAGCCATGTTTGCATTACTAAATAGGTGTAATAAGTTACACTTACCTCTAGACTTACAAAAAGAGCTTTTCGATAGAATGGTACTCCCCATCCTCACCTATGGTTGTGAGGTTTGGGCACCATATGTTACTGACCTATGTACAAAACTACAAGTAAGATTCTATAAGATATTATTCAAAATATAGAAATCAACTCCATCATGCATGGTATTTGGAGAATGTGGACGCTTTCCTGTTGGTATCCATATCAAGAGTAGAATGCTTTGTTTTTGGTTTAAACTTATCAGTGGAAATAATTATGGTAAATTTTCAAGTTCTGTTTATAGAATGTTACTTAACTTGCATGAACAAGGGATGCTTCACTCAAATTTTGTTCACTCTGTTAAATCATTACTGCAAGAACTGGGGCTGAATGGCTTATGGTTAAACCAGAATGGTGTAAATGTAACAGATAAATGGTTCAAGAACAAAGTAGACAGATGCTTACAAGATCAATATATTCAACACTGGTTACAGGAACTAAACACAAAACAGGTATATACAAACTACTGAATACTCAAAACATCATTTAAGCCCGAGCCCTATCTCAGAATGTTACCACTTTCTCATTGCCGCCTGCTATTAAAATTCTGGACATTAGATAATAACTTCCCTGTTAACAAACTCAGACACGAAGATATCCCTAGGCATGAACGATTATGTACGCTGTGTGACAGAAAAGACATAGGTGATGAATACCATTATATTTTCTTATGTGACAAATTTACAGCTGAACGTAGCACCGTGTCACGTGTTGGGGTCTGGTGGGTCAAGGAGATTGCACCATAGATTCCAGGTGTGAACCATCCTCGACTCTCAGGCCTAATTAAGGTCTATTATCCCCTTGTTCAAGCCGCCATCTAGCCGCTCACGTCATCACCAGTCCAGGATTAGTTCCCTGTTTACACTTATGATCGGGGTTACTGGCCCTAGAAACCAGGGGCAAGGTGTTACATACCCTGGGGCTGCTAGGGTGGGATTCGTGAAGGTGTCAGGCTGACCAGGGGTGCGTTAGTTGTTCAGGGAAGATTACGTAGCTGGAGAAAACTAGCGACGCGTAGTGTCGAGCATCAAGAGCTTTGATGTAGCCGCGCGAGGTAAACAACC